>JALBCR010002563.1:0-102513 GCA_030710515.1 Abscondita cerata
CATGCTTCGTTCAGTTACGTATTGCCAATCCAATTTTATTACTCAAGAGTTATGTGAGAAATTCAATTTAAAATACACAAAGACAAATGTTCCAGTTACAGGAATAAGCAAAAACAAAAACATGACTCAATTAACAAAACAAACTAGTACGCGATTATATTCATTATTTAATAATTTTAGTATTGGATTTATCATTTTTAGTATTAAATGATTAGTAACATTCCTAGCAATATTTTAGATATAAGTACAAGTATACTGCGAAAGTACTTCTAGATTCATATACTTCAAACGGTCTCTTTCAAATTAATACAGTTACAAATGTAAATCAAGATATGTTGGATTTAATTTTCTCATCGATAAATGACATTCAAGTAGAAGAGTCTGAGCCCCTACTAAAATCTGAAGACTACCATCCATCACTAAAAGTAGTAATCAATAATAATAGTATCTTACAACTAAATCAAAATTCTGACTCACTAATTGCGATAAGAGACTTTGATAATTGTGACTATGGGTTGTTAAATTATTATTTAGCTTCTACAAATTGATGTATCTTACGTAGTTTTAGTGTCAATGAAGCTTATAAATTATTTATAAGCATTTTAAATTATATCTTAGATTTAATTGTTCCATAAAATTTATCAAGATAAATCACAATTATCCCGTTTGGTTCAGCAATGAGCTAAAAAACTTGTAACTAAAAAAATTAGCACATTTAAGATATAAAATATCCTTGTCGGACGATGACTATAACTATTTTCGATTCTTAGAGCTAAATGTAATTCAATATCAAGACGTGACTACAAATTACATATAAAAAATGTGGAAAATTCTATTATATGTAATATCAAACATTTTGGAATCATGTAAATGCGTACCGCAAAGATAAATCCTACTTTCCCGATAAAATGTTCTTAAATGAAAATGAAGCAAATTCTCCATCTGAATCTGCTAATTTGTTTGCAGATCACTTTAGTAATGTTTTAATCCTTTGACAAATACTAATGTACATTATAATATGGAAACAAACTTGTGTCTTGGCAATATCTTAATATCTGTTGAATCAATAACAAAAAATTGTCTTCCTTAGATGTAAAAAGGACCAGGTCTGGATGGTCTTCCACCCAAGTTTTGAAACAGTGTGCTACTTCTCTCTTTTCCTTTTTATATAATATTCAATAAGTCTTTATTATATGGTATCTACCCTGATGATTTAAAAATTAGTTATATTCTCCCTCTTCACAAATCTGGTTCAAAGAGTGACATAAAAAATTACCGTCCCATCACCATCCAATCTTCTATTGCTAAAATGTTTAAATCTTTAGTACTAGATGTTATTAGACCTCAATTTAAGCAAGTAATTAGCTTTGATCAACACGGTTTTACTTCAGGCAGAAGCACTTTAAGCAATTTGCTAGTTTTTCAAGATTACATTTTAAATTCCTTTGATGATTTGGGTCAAGTAGATACATTATATTTAGATTTTGCAAAAGCTTTTGATAAGGTTAGTCATAATCATCTTATAGCTAAGCTTAAATGTTATGGCATTTGTGGTGCATTTAGATTGGTGTAAAAGTTATTTGTCAAACCGTATACAAAATGTAAAAGTTCAGTACAATTTTTCCAAACCTATTTATGTCACATCAGGAGTACCTCAAGGATCTCTATTAGGACCATTCCTTTTTCTTATATTTATAAATGACCTTTCTTTAAACATAAATTCATTAAATAATAAACTCCAAACCTCTGTTAGACATTTACTTTTTGCAGATGATATCAAGTTATTTGTCAAGATATCTTCAGTTGCAGATTCTCAAAATCTTCAGTTATTTATTAATTACATAGAGAACTGGTGTACTGAAAATCGTATAGAACTTAATATTAAAAAATGTAACATTCTTACCTACTATAGAATACATGCTCTATATTACATGATTATTTTATTCAAGGAAAACGTCTCTCGTGTTAAATACAATCAAAGATCTTGGTATATATTTTGATTCCAAATTAGATTTTACTGTGCACATTGATACATTAATAAAAGATGTAATCGACAGTTGGGCTTTATTTTTCGTTTCACTAAAGACTTTCAAAGTCCACATGTCCTCAAATATTTATTTACAACTCTAATTCGCCCTCATTAGAATACTGTTCCCCGTTTGGTCGCCACATTATGTTTGTCATATTAATAGAATTGAAAATATTCAGAAGAAATTTCTAAGAGTTCTAGCATATAAATTAGATCAACATCTTCCAACAAGTACATCTTCATCTCTTGCCAAGAACTTAAATTTGTCAAACTTAAAGAATCGTAGAACGTACTTAGATCTAGTATTTCTATACAAAATATTTAATTCACATGTTGATTGCCCTGATTTATTAAGTAAGATAATACTGCATGTGCCAAATATCAGTACTCGCTCAACACATCTTTTGCAAAATCCTTTTATAGAAGAAATTATCTATACAATAAGTTTTTCCCTCGATCTTTCAATGCAGCCAATGCTTCTGGAGATGTTTGTTTTTCTCTCACCTTAGCAAACTATAAAAACGAATACATGCATTAGTTTGTGAGTAACTATGTTTATTCTGTGTTCTAATATTAAATATTAAATGTATTGCGGTGTTCTTATGTACTTTATTTTCAATTTTTGGTTTTAAACTTATCTACCTTTAAGAATGTAAATGTATTTCATTTTGAGTGCAATAATTAAACACACTCTTTGTTTCTTTATTGCTGACTCTGATTTTAATTTTTATTTTTAGTATTAATATTAAGTAGAGTTGTATTATGAAATAGTTTAATTTCTAATATTGTATCTATTTTATCTAGGGTATGCCTGCCCGTTAAATAAATAAATAAATAAATAAAATAAATAAAAATAAAATAAATAAGTAAATTTAAAATTCAAGCGGCATTAATTTAGCTGACGAACAATTTCATATTCCTAGCACAGTAGACGTATTATTAGGAGTCGGAGTATTTTGGAACTTGTTGGCCAACTATCTATCGATAATGATAATGCGGTTTTACAAAAAAACAAAGTTAGGTTGGATATTCGCTGGCTCAATAGTTCATTCACAAAAACCTATTAATGTATTACACTGTACGAATAGCGACGTACAGACTCAATTAAAAATATTTTAGAAATTGGAAGAATGGAAACCAAACGTAACTTAACAAAAGAAGAATTATTTTGTGAAAAACATTCTATTGAAAACGTAAAACGGGATTCAACAGGCAGATACATTGTTAGATTGTCCATGCGAGACGATAACCCAGCAGATTTAATATCTCGTGGTATAGATTTTCAAAATTTGGTAGATGCCAAATTGTGGTGGGAAGGTCCTAGCTGGCTGAACACTAATTCTTATTATTTCAGTAGCATGGAAAATATTAGCAGTTTGCCCGAAATACGAAAAACATTTACATTAAGCGTTGTAAATATTGATGGTTTAAATTTAGAAAATAAATATTCCAACTTTATAAAATTACAAAGAGTGTTTGCATATATAATTAGATTTATTGACAATCTGAGCAGAAATAAAGAAAAGAAATTATTAGGTCCGTTAACATTTGCAGAAATAAACAAATCGACAAACAAATTAATCTCTATAATTCAACAAAAATATTTTTAGGGAAAAATTGCATCATTAAAAAATAACAAACAATTATTGCCTAGCAGTAAGATTATTTCGTTAAATCCTTTTTTAGATAAAAATAGAATTATGCGAGTAGAGGGCAGACCAGCTAAGTCGTTTTTAAATTTGAATCACAAACGTCCTATTGTTTTACCACCTGTGAAATTTTACAAAATTAGTAATAATATATGAACATGAAAGGAATATGCATATTGGGGCTGAGGACACATTGGCCACTTCACGCTCGGGGTACTGTTAGAAGCGGTATTCGTAATTGTGTAAAATGCGCAAGGTTTAAAGTCGGTTCTTATGCGCCTCTAATGGCAGACCTGCCGCTTGAAAGGGTTCAACCATCAAGACCAATTTTAAATACAGCCGTTGATTAAAATGGGCCATTTTCAGTCAAGGCCGGTAAAACACGTAATCGTAAATAGGTTAAAGCGTATTTATGTATTTTTGTATGTATTTGTAGGTCAATGTACTCTGTTAATGGTACCAAATTTTGCCGGAGCCAATCCAGTGAATTCAAACAAACCATTAAAATTTATAAGCAGAATTCTAATTGGTCAAGTATTCTGATAATTGTACTAATTTTGTCGAATTCAATTGAATGGAGGTACAAATCATCTAAATTATCCGCAAATTCGAACTATCAAAAGCAGCTGTAAAATCAGCAAAATGTATAATGAAAAGGGTCATAGAAAATTGTAATTTGACATTTGAGCAATTAACAACAGTACTTGTACAGATTGAATCTATCCTTAACTCTCGACCTATTACACCAATGTCCAATAATCCAAATGACTTACACGCGTTAACACCTGAACATTTTCTGATTCGTATTGAATTGTATACATCAAGAAGATGCATCTCAGATACCAGAGAATCGATTAAATTATTATTCAAGATTGAACCAGAAGATGCAGCATTTTTGGAGAAGATGGTCTACCGAGTACATACATAAACACTCTACAAAATCGTAATAAATTGGTTCAAATAAGACCAAATATTACTGTTGGCACAATGGTATTATTGAAAAATCAGAACACACCTGACCACCTTTATTGTGGCCATTAGGCAGAGTGTTGCAGTTCATCCGGGATCAGATGAAATTGTAAGAGTAGTTAAAGTGACAACTGCTAGTGGTGTTTTTAAAAGAGCAGCAATGAAATTAGTTATATTACCTGTCAATGATGACAATAAATGACATGAAACTGCAATTTTATTACTATTTAATATTTAATTTGTACATATTTTTGTTAATGGTTGAGCTATCTATTCGTATATTTTGTATGTTATATTTGAAAGTGTGCTTTCAAGAGGGGTGTATGTTGATTATTGTAAACCGCGTGCACAACAACCCCCGAAATATTCTTAAGAGACCGGTAGCTTACCAGAGCATTCATTCATTTCTGTAAACTTAAACAGTCCACTGCTATTATAATTATATTCAGTATTTCTATTAAACAACAAAACAAAACAAAATATTTTTTTATTAGCCTACGCAGAATAAAATACAACAAAAGCTATTAGTGACGTGGTATAAGTCAAACTTGCTTGTTCTTATTTATCTTGAAGTTATTGCATTTTTTGGAAGGTCTGCAAATCAGGTAAAACGATTAATCAGAAACAGAAGTAAGGTATATGAACCTGTTAAAGAACATATATTATTTTGTATCCTACAATTTAAAAAATAGAAAAAAATACATTAAAAGTAACTTTGATATGGTAAGTGTTTTTGGAGTATCCTGTACAAACCAAAATATTTTTAAAATGGTCTCGAATAATCTTGATATATGCATGCCTTAAATTTTCTAACATTATTTATCGGATTATAAAGATATAAAAGTAGGTGTTCCTCAAGGATCCGTTTTAGGTCCTCTTCTTTTTATACTTTATATTAATGAAATTGACAAAGGTTACTACATCTGCACATTCTACACTTTATGCAGATGATCCGTCTTTAGTTATATTTAATAAGTGTGACACTGTTTTGGAACAACAATGTAATTATGTCTTAGAAAATTTAAGTCGATGGTTCAGCTCTCGTTTAATTCTGCTTAATCCAGACAAAACTTGTGCAGTTAGATTTTGTAACAGACAAAGTAATTGCAATGACCTTAACCTTCACATACAGGGTAAAACAATTGCAACTTATGAAAGTGTCAAATTTTGGGTCCCCATATTGATAAGTGTTTAATTTGGAGAATGCATTGTAAACATCTTATCAAAAAAATTAACTCGATTGTATATATGTTAAGAAATCTCAAAACTGTACTTACAGTACAACTACTATGTTTATATCACGCTTGTGTTGAGTCTCGTATTAGGTATGGTATTTGTTTCTGGGGATCGTCTCCTCATTCCAAATTGTTTTTAATAATACAAAAACGTACATTGAAATTATATTGGTGCCTCTAGAATGCAAAATTGTAAACCTATTTTTAGCCAATTAAAAGTGTTAACACTTCCGTCTCTATATATTTTTGAACTTTGTTGTTATGTTTATAGTAACAAAAATAATTTTCAGTTGAATAATGACATCCATCACTTTAATACTAGAATTAGAAATGATTTTCATATACCACAACATAAAACATTGGTGGCTGTAAGCTCGCCTAATCATCTAGGTCTTAAACTATTTAACTGTTTATCTGATGCAGTGAAGTTTAGCTAATTGCTGTGTAAGAAGGAATTAAAGATCACCACTACCTCATAGACAAATGTATTTATAACCTTAGTGAGTTCTGGTAAACTATTTCGGGTTTAATATAAGTATAAGTCTTATTTAATTTTTATATTATTTATTTTATATTTACATATACTATTATTTGACAAATTCCTATAAAATTCTATGTTAATTTTCTGGAAATAAATTCATTTATTATTATTATTATCGTTTTAATGCTTTAGAATAATTCGTTGGTAGTGCTCCATCATGTAACAATTTTAAACCGCTTAGCGATTTTTCTAAAATTTAGAACGTTTACAGTTTTATAAACCAGTAAGTGTCACATTAAAATTTTGACGAAAATGAATCCATTGGCTAGAAATTGGGTGTTGTAATAATAATTAAACATTTGATACATCTACTTCAATTTTAAAATAATGTTTATTTATCAAATGTGGATTAAGTGATTTATGGGCAACAAATAAGGTACTCTACATAAGATTCAATAAATTGCAAAAATCGCATTTTACTATAATTCATAGCATCATTTTATTGAACATTTTTTCCTTTTTCAAAAATAAAATTTGAAAAGACTCAAACGAATTTGACAAATTTTTGTACGATTACACAGTTTTATGGGACAGAAAAAGTCATATCAAAATTGTATTAAAATCAATTCATAGACGTACTGCTGTGTCGGTTATAGTCTATTTTAATCAAATAATAGCACGTAATACACGTTTGGAATGAGAGAAGAGAGAGCTGAGAGTGGCAGCTTAGACGAGGAACCGTTTTTTTTAGTAAAAATTTTAAATAATTACGCCAATGGATAAAAATTTTTATTAAATTAAAATTAACTCATAATTTCTTGATTATTTGATGCGTCTTGAATACGTTGCCACAATACTTCTTCATAGGGTATCTTGTAAACAATGGATTTCAGATCTCCTCAAAAGAAAAAATGCAGAGGATTAATTTAAATCTGGGGAACGAGGTTTCATAATTGCAACTTCTGGACCATATTGCACCGAAACTAAGCAAATTTTCACTTCAAGTTTTGTTAAATCGATTTATTTTGGTCAGACAAATACGTGGTAAAGCGAGACATTTTAGGGACAACCTGTATAATGTGCTTTAATAGCCACAAAATATTTGAATATTTTTTGTCTATAATGTTATGGTAACCTGGCAACATTGTAATGCTGTCAAATAGTAGCTGCCATACCATCCTTCCATTTTAGATCTGATGTTGCAATGTTTTTGGTTGTGTTTTCTTAGTTTATATTTTAACATACAAAAGAAATTAATATTTTCGATTCACCGATAACCACGAATTAAAGAAAACCAATAATAATGGAACTGGTACCTAATAGTTTTTGTAGCTTGTGCGATGAAAATACCAGCGTACTTAGTAAAAAGCTGTAAGGCCGTTTATAACTGAAGCAGGAAAAGTTTTCTTTAATGCAGATGAGAATGCTTTTAAAGAAGTAAGTAAACATACAATTATTGTCACGTTTATATCTTTGTTGGGTGTTTGTATTGAAGGCACATATAATAGACTGTAAGCAGGTCTGCAGCACTTAATTTTTATCTTCCTTCCTTCTGCTTCTGTTTCTTTGAAATATATTGTTGCTGCTTGTTCAACTTTACATAATTCAAACTCATTTGATCTTGATCTTATAGACAATGGTACGAATGAAAACTGACATACCTAGGTACATGTAGTTATGTTTCTTAGTTAGAACTTCAATATGCAGTTCTTTTGAAATAGACAGTGCTCTGAAATACATTTTAAATTATATCAAAAATTAATTAGTTACCGAATTATGGTTTACATATCATAGTTCAATAGGTATGATCTTTACAATCGGAAAATATAAGGTTTTTGTTGTATAATACTTAAGCTGTGTTCACAATGCATCGGCAAGTCAGGTGCCAGCGCTAGCATTGGTTGTAATTGATGTAATGTAATTATATTACAACTTTCAGACATAGACAGATTCAGCAAATGAACTCAGATGCCGGTTACCTCTGGCATGTCAAACATAATTCTAAACTTGCGGTTCTATTTACATCGCAATTGGAACTTTTGCATTGAGACAATAAGTAAAGCCGGTATCCCACTATTTTCATATTTATTTTTATAAAATTTTTTTATTAAAATGACGGCACATCAACAGAACAGACGACCTCATCCCACTACGAAAAGATTTTTATCAAAATTTAATATTTGTTGAGCAAAACAATAATTGGATTAGTTTTTGAGAGACGCGTGCGCTGTTGTTGTTTGGCGGTTAAGTTTCAGAAGAGTCACGTGAAATTTATTTAGCGGCGAATTAGATTTAGCGAGAATTAAATTTTGATAATGGTTATGAAGGCACTAAAGTTTGATTTGACGAAATTATAAAATTTACACACAATTTTTTACGTATATCTACCGGGAAAAATCGAACTTAAAAATCGTCTTATAATGAATTACTTTGGAAATAGTAGTTATTTATGATACAAGTGTATGAAGTAAGGCTTTTATGCACGAGTTGCGGAGATTAAAACACGAACCGTAGAAGAGTGTTTTAACCTCAAGAAGTGCATAAAAGCCCTTCACACACGTGTTTCATACAATGTTTTATCGACATTTATTGACAACAAAAATCGTTTAATAATGAAACTCCCATTTAAATTACATTTCACTTTTACACGATTTTATTTTTTTACGCACGATTTACCTATTTAAAAGTAGCATTTCACACAATTATTAAGTAATTAATGTACTGATTATAGGTTATACGTAGATAAAAAATATTTTCATAGTGAGATGAGGTCGTCTGTACTGTTGATGAGTCGTCATTTTCATAATAATTTTATAAAATAAATATTAAAATATTGATAGTGGGATATCGGCTTAACGTCACTTAAATATAAACCGGTATCCCACTGGCAATATTTTGATATACACTGTGTCTAAGATTAGGAGGACCACTATGAGTATCTCCGAATAGATACATACTTCGTTAAATGGGACAAAAGATGCACACTCAAAGGCCCAAAAAAAATGGTGGTAAGACATCTTCGAAAATTTTATGGGTTTTTGAGATATTTTGAAAATTTTTGATTCTACGTTTTATTTTTTCTTGCTTTAATTGCGAATGTTTAATGTTTTTGTTCAATTTTTACACTTTTTTGCTGATTGTTTACACTTGGAATAAAAATTGCCACCCCCTGACGGCACTTTGGGGTAATTTGTGGCTAGGGTTGCAAAAACTGGTTGACAAGGACCAACATATAAAAAATCTGCGGGGGTACACTTGAATTTTTAAAATCAAATGCATTTGATTTCAAATCCAAATGCAACTTCACGCCAATGCTTAGTTACAGCCCCTTAAAGATGGCCCAAAAAACCGTTTTTAATTTTCTTCTTGAAACTAAAAAAGTTAATAAAATTTAAAATTAGCCAACATTTTTGCTATTGAAAAAACATTAAATGAATGTTTTTGTGTTATTTTCGTATAGTTCCAAAGGGAGAAAAAGCCACTCCTAGAATATGTTTTTTTCAGAACTTTTTTCCTGTTTTATATTTAATTGTTTAAAAATTAATTTGCAGATAGATTGATTCTATTTGAACAAATAAGGTATCTTGTATTTTTTTTTGTATGATCTACGATTTTTGAGAAAAATAATATTAGGTACACGGTATGAATCACGTTGGTTAGAATTTTAGTCGAATTTATCTAGTAGGCTTCTGTCATGTTAATATTTTTATTGAAAACGTTATTTAACTAAAATTGAATTATAAATTATTAAATAAAATCAAATTTTGAAAATGGTCACCTTCAGGCATTGTACATGACACTGATACATATGTGATTAAAAATTTCAGCCTACTCGCATCATGCAATGTATTTGATAATGCATTTTTTTTCTCCAAAACACAAGAGGCCCTATTTGTTTAGAAAAAAATTAAGCTATCTGAAATGAATTTTTAAATATTGATATATCGAATAGGAAAAAATTTAGAAAAAAACAAATTTTAGGTGTGACCTCCCTCTTGGAACTATAGGAGAATACCGCAAATATATTCATTTAATGCTTTTTCGGTAGCTCATTCGCTCATTTTAAATTTTGTAGCATTTTTTGTTTTTAAAAAAAACCGGTTAAAAACATTAAAATCTTTAAGGGGCTGTGACTAAGCAGAGTTTTTTGTATGAAAAACCCACATTAATTTTTTACTACCACTTACATTTTTTTGTACTTATTTATTTACACTCTGTATATTTGTGCATTTTCCAGTAGCGGAACGTACAAACATTGTTTACCATCGTTCCATGAAAGCAAGAGAGGGGAGTCGAAATCGTACGCAAGTCAATTACAACTACAGATGAAATAATAATAATTCAAATTATAATTTTGTATTTGAATATGTACTGAATTTATTTCACAAATGTACAGGGTGTTTCACGACGAACTGAGTCGTTATGTATATGGAAACTACTAGGACTAGAGTTCTGAACGTTTGTACGGAGCAGTTTTCTGATATGCTCGTTTCAGCTAAAATATTTACAAATTTCTGCAACTTCCGGTTGTACAGGAAGTAGATCATAACTTTATTATTTTAAATAGAATGTTATAATTTTTTGTAAAGTTTTGAAATCTACGCAAAATTCTAATATCACTTTATATAAGATATCATATGTTTAAAATGCGTCATTTTTTAATTATTTCAGTTTTTTAGATATTTTTGACAGAAGCAGCCTTACACAAAAAAAAATTCATATTTTGGTTAAACAAATCACATATTTTTAGGAAATGCACAAGAAACACTTACAGCTTTTCAAGAGCCTAAAAACTTTATTAAAATTTTATACAAGGTGCTCACAAAATAGTGCCGAATTTTGCGGTTTAAAAAATTCATACTTTAGTTAAACAAATCACATATTTTAGGAAATGCACAAGAAACACTTACAGCTTTTCAAGAGCCTAAAACTTTATTAAAATTTTATACAAGGTGCTCACAAAATAGTGCCGAATTTCGCGGTTTAAAAAATTCTAAAACCTATTTTTTTTAATGGTAACCTTCCATTTTCTTATTAGCCCTGAATTGTATGCTTAAATTTGAAGGAACTTTGTTATTATACGTATACACATTAATAGTTTTTGCACAAACTTGAAAAATCTGATATTTTTGGATTTTTTTAATAGTTTTTTTAATTAGTTGGCTTTGATTTGAAGAAAACGACTAAAAACAAAAGCTACAAATCACTTAAACATACTAGTATAATAATTAAACAACTAATAATTTTAGAACATTACAGAAAGAAAATCTAAAATAAATGTTTGAATTAGTTGCTCCCACCTTCCAAACATTTATGGGTCCTCCTTAAAAATTCGTTCTGAGTGGCATTTCGAATTTCTTGTGGAGAAAGAGTTTGAACTGCATTTCGAATCCTTTCCTGACAATATTCTTTTGTTGTGAGCGGCGAAGCATACACTACATCTTTTATGCGACCCGAAAAAAAATAATCCAATAGAATAATATCAGGTGAACGGGGAGGCTATTGATGGAGTCCTTTGTTTGCAATCAACCAGTCCTCAAAATGCTTTTTGTAAATAGTTATTTATAAACGTACTACCCGCACTGGAGCGCCATCGTGCTGGTACCATAGCTGATCCCAGTTAAAATTTAGTGGTTGTAAATAATTTGTCGCCTGCAATAAACAAGCATTTAAAATTAAACCTTTGTTTAAATTTTAAATCAGTAAGGTTACCATTTAAATTTTCATTATAAAATGTACCACTAGCACACTGTCGTTTTTTATTGCAGCATAACAATTAAAACTCCAGTACTCTTGGAATTGCCTCTTACGAGAAATACGAGGATTCGTATCACTCCAATAATGAGTATTACGTCTGTTAAACATTCCGTTCTTTTCAAATTTTGCCTCATTCGACCAAATCAAGTTTAAAAATGTTTTAATTAAAATGAATTCACAAAAATCAATTCGTCTTTGATCATCTTGCCTTAAATTTTGCACTAATGGGAATGAATACGGATGGAATTTGTGTTTTTTTAATATTCGCTGAACGTTTAGCTTCCTAAATCTCATTGATCATTATTTAAGGAAGTTATAGGATACGCTATGAAGTATCCCAAGATTGTAGCTTCATTTTCTTCATTGTCTACCACAGGTTTCAGTCTTCCGTGTTGTCCAACAAAAGAACCATGAGTTTTACAGTTATGAATGGACCATGTAAGGGTGTCAGGTGGCCCGTGGTTTATCCGGATATCGCAAAGGGAAGGTATCGCAGACTCGTTTGATGACCCTGCCACATTCTCCGTATATTAATAAATTGAACTTATCTTCGTGACTGAATCCTAAACGAGGCATAATAAACACTTTTGAACCGCTTATACGTCAAATTATTCTTACTGTTTGTGTGTTGATACGTCAGCTTCTGGTTTTTGTTGCTCCAAAACCAAAGCCAACTGATCACTAAAAATATGTTCTGCAAAAACTATTAATTTGAGATTAAACATGTAATAACAAAGTTTCCTAAAATTTTAGTGTCGAATCCAATCGTGATAAGAAAAAAATGTGGTTGCCATTTGAAAAAAATTTTAGAAGTTTTTATAGGGGGGGGGGGGGGGTATAAAAGTTTGGCAATATTTTGTGAGCATCTTGTATACATTTTGATAAAGTTTTGAAGTGTTTGGAGAGCTATAAGTGTTATTTGTTCAAATGTTAAAAATATTTCGTCTGATTAACTAGGATTTAAAAAAAGAATTTTTTTCTGAAAGGCTGCATCTGTCAAAAATTACTAAAAAAACTAAAATAATTAAAGAATGGCGCATTTTATACATATGTCTTATATAAAGTTATATTAGAATTTTGTGCTATAACTATAACTATAACATTTTATTTAAAATAACAAAGTTATGATCTACTTTCGGTATAACCGGAAGTTGCAAAAAATTTGTAATAATTTTAGCTTAAATAAGCATATCAGAAAACTGCTCAATACAAACTTTCAGAACTCTAGTCCTACTAGTTTCCTATACAGGTTGATTGTAAATTCAGGGCCACTAGCTTTACTTTTTTATTATCCATGATAGACAAAAAGTTTATTAAGAAAAACTTTGCACAAAATGGCTGACTTCCGGTTTAAGCGGAAATGACATCAACTTAATTTTTGTAAATGAATCATGTAGTATTTTCTAGGCTAAAGTGATTCTTTGATAAATTCTCTTTAAAAAACTATAACACAAGTATAGCGCTAAAGTTATTAACAAATTAGTTATTTAATTATTCAAAATCTAAAGACATACTTTCGATTGGTACAATCAATAATAGGAGGTAGAGAAAACTAATGTGCACAACGGTCAGAATACGATTGTTAGTAGTCTTTAAAAAACTATAAAACAGGTATAGAGTTTAAAGTCATAAATCCCGAAATCAAAATTTAACAGCAGTCGATTATCAAATTAATATTTTGCAACTTATGGAAACAGAAAACAGCCCATATAAATAACAGCTTATAAATATTTCTAACCAAACAACAAAAGAAAAAATAACTAGTTTAACAAATGTTCAAAGTGCCCCCCATTTTGTTGTATACGTATTCTGACCCTTGTGCACATTAGTTTTCGCAACCTCATAAGATTAATTGGATCAATCGAAAGCATCTCTTCAGACTTTGAGTAATAAATAACTAATTAATTAGTAACTTCAGCCCTATATATAGTTTTTTAAAGAGAATTTAACAAAGAATCACTTTAGCCTAAAAAATACTACATGATTCATTTAAAAAAATAAAGTTGATGTCATTTTCGCTTAAACCGGAAGTCAGCCATTTTGTGCAAGGTTTGGAAAATACTCATCTTGTATACTTGTAAAACTTTTCTTAATAAACTTTTTCTCTATCATGGATAATAAAAGAGTAAATCAAGTGGCCCTGAATTTACAATCAACCTGTATACAGATCGTCGTGAAACACCCTGTATAGTTACAGTATGTATACACGCTGTTCTACAGATACTATTCAACTCATAAATTTATAGTCTTTTATATTGCTTTTCCTCTTTCAACACACAATTTATCATTTTATCTATCGGGTTCGGTAGTTTGAACATAAGTGGGGTTGTTGTTCACACTCAAGATCGTGAAATTATTTGTTTGAAAGAATAACGGAAGCAACGGGTCCTTCCACCTGAACAATTCAAGGGATTGCTAAGGAAAGGTACATCAAAACCTGAAGAAAGTAAGTTTAACTTACTTCGGAAAACAAGCCAGCATTTTAAATCGACTATCGACAAATGTGATGAAGAAGTCGTAAGATGATGTTTATATTCAAAAGCAAAAACAAAACAATGCAAAAGTTGTTGGCAGCTGTTGAAGAAAATATCCATTTGACAAGAAAATTAAGCAGTTGTCTTATTATAAAGATGAGTTTCAAATGGCAGAAGAACATCAACAGGAAGGTCTTGTTAGAAACTTACGCAATAAGATCAAAGCGTACTGCGTTACTGAGAATAATGAAAACATTTGGTGAAGGCAGAATCATTGTTTACATTGATGAATCTTTATCTGCACAGGTCACATCCAAGTTGCGTTGTATGGTACGATGGCAGTAGCAAGAGAGCAAAAGCTCTTGTTTAAAAAAGACGCATTCTTAATGTCTTAAACGAGATCGTTTGTTTTTCAATTTTGTTGGTTGGATCTCCTTTTAACTTGGTGTAAAGTTGTGGATCCAGTAGCAATTTGATTTTCATTTTGTAGTCTTTGGTGTTCATGACTACTGTAGCGTTGCCTTAAAAGAACTCAGAAGCAATCAAGAAATCATGGTGACGCGCAGATAAAGGCAACGCTACAGTAGTCATGAACACCAAAGACTACAAAATGAAAATCAAATTGCTACTGGATCCACAACTTTAAACCAAGTTAAAAGGAGATCCAACCAACAAAATTGAAAAACAAACGAGAGCCGTTAGCAGTACAGAGTGGCCCACCGAAAACGAAACACACCGTTTTTTCGAGTTATCTTACACTTTCAAAATAAAAACGCTGGGACACGTCAATTTCTGTTTGGAGGGGGACATCTTCCAAAAACAAAGTTGACCTCGAAATATAAACAGGGTGGCTCCGGCAGACCCCATGTCCAAAATCTGAAATGGCATGATGGGTCGACAGGTACCTCATATGAAAGCCCCAAGGCCCTCCGACAGCCCTATTTTCAAAAATAAAAAAAAGTCACAAAATACTGAAATATGGTCGAAAATGCCAATTTCTGTTTACATTGTGACTTTCAACACACCAGAAGCTTTATAATCCATGAAGCGTTTTGTAAGTTTCAGGAAACCTCTTCATAAAGTGGATTATTGTGACACATGATGTCTTCCTTATACATTGAAAAGTGGTCAGGACACAATCTGTCAGAGTGTTGTGATTATCTTGTGTGTGTGCGGTCCACTTTTGATCTAGATTTTTCGTGATCTCTTGGCGGATATGTGGAACTGTATCCATGCCTAATATCACAATACTCAATGGCCATAATCTTTTATGATTTAGACAATCCGAGGAGCATCAAAACGTACCAGATTGTGACCTGATTTCCAGATTTTCTGACGAAGTCCAGGAATTGTGATGCAACAATGCTTGGGGGTTTAGTTGGAAGAGCAACACCATTTCCTCTAACCACTTTTAACTTTAACTGGTTGGAAATTTTCCCTTGGGAAGTATGTAGGCAGAATATATGACAGAGCCTCAGATGGTAGCAATTTGAAGTATTTCTTAATCTTCCTGGAAACCAGTAGTCTTCAAGTCTCCTTCCCGCTCCTGAATTTTAAGCCGCTTCTTCACATTTGGCATTCGTTGTTAGAGCCCCTGCCTTTCAAGTGCTTTCTTAAGGGACTGCGTGACTTTCTAATAATTGGAGCAAACTGCACGGCTAGGAAAACATTGTCTGTGCATTCAATACCAATGTTTTCCAAACAAACAGCACCAGTCACTCTACCATTCTTGATCCAATCATAAAACGCGTAGAATAAAAAAAACTTATAGGAACAGTTCAAAATTTACATAAATAGGTATTGAAAAAAATTATATGCGAGATAACAAAATGACAGTTGGTTTTAGCTCAGACTAAATAGATAAGATAAATCGATCAACCAACTAGGGAATCGCTACTGAGTGAATTTATCTCGGTTATAGACGTATGAAAAATATCAATTTTATGTAGACCACTGCTGCAGCATACTGAGAAAATAGGAGGTGACTCCATCACACGCCTACGAGGAGTGGGTAGGTAGAAGGTGGTAGGAAAACAAGACCCAGGTCGAGGAACGGAAAAAGATAATTTGGCCAACAATTCAGGACAATCGACAAGGTAGTGAATACATTTTTATAGAAAGAGAATAGAAGAGGTAGCACGACGACTACTTAAATCAGAAAGGTTGAATCTAGCCAAAAGATCAGATTGCGGAAAACCTCTAGCAGAGTAAATCCCATCAACGTGATACATTAAAAATTTTAAGAATTTGCGCTTAATGTTCTCCAGAGTGCGGATATGAACCTGATACGTAGGGTTCTATACTACCGAGGCATACTCCAGCCTAGTTCGAATGATGGTCCTGTACAACAAAAGAGCTAAGTCAGCGCTTAAAAAATCTCTAGAGTTTCTGATAATAAAACTAAGAGTTTTATGTGAAGTGGAAACAATCGATCGAATGTGCGAACCAAAGGACAGAGACGATTCAAAAGTAACACCCAGATCTTTAAAATTCGAAAAGTTTTGAGAAGAAGGATCTGTTGCCTTTTTTTAATGAACGGGAACAATTTGAGTGTAGTAACGTCGTCGACAGCACAGAAATGCAGTCTCGCAAGAAGAAGGCAGAGATGAGATCAGTGCCTGCGGTAAATGTGGGCTTAATCTTTTTTATAGCAAATAGCAAATTAGACTCGACGAAATATTTAGGCAGAGAGATCACCAGAGAGATAACGTCAACAAACTGATGTTGAGGCACAAAAGAGTGCTGGGCGTGTACGTCACTAAATTTTTTTAATTTTTCTTAGAAATTTATTACCTGATCGAGTCGAATTGGTGCTCATTTTATTCGTATTTTTATTCTCTACAACTTTTCTTTTTACACCATTAATGTTGGTTCATTACTTTTCACTCAGGAAAAAAAAGTTGAAAAAAAAACATTTATATGTTAATTAAGAATATAATGACAATTTATTTTCGGTATAAAACATGAATATAAGGTACTTTATACTATTTACAATTACATGGCACATGCGGTACCCTACTATTATGTTTGCAAATCTTTTTTTCGAAGATTAATACATTTCACACAAAAATTGAAAAAAATATACTGATCACAAGCCGTTCAAGTTTGTCAATTTATTCATCCAAGGATTGTATGCGTATCTTTTTCACATTTTCTTTGCTTGAATTATTAATGTAACCACCTCTAATGCCCTTCATTTAGCTTTCAAGGATTTGACGATGAAATTATATAAAAACAAGCGTTTCGCGCAGAACTCCACATCGTTCTGATACTAAGAAACATGTAAAAGATATTGGAAAGTGTTTGCTCGAAAAATAAAATATACGCCTGACAACGACGCAACTCAATAATTTTGATAGAAGGAGTAAAAAAACAATTTGTTGTAGGGAAAAATACACGTTTAAGATAGAAGGAAACGTGCATCGAGAAGCAATTTGTACAATCGAATTATCCATTTCAGTAACGGCCAAGAAAACTAGGTATCACGCGCACACGTTCCTTTTAAGACGAGTTGAAAATTCCGTACACAAAGAGAAAATGAAAATTTCGTTTTAGAAAAAAATAGTTTAAGCTAAAGTTATAGACGATAAAATTTCAAACAACGTTTTTCTCATAACTTTTTTTTGTGTAATTGGTATTGGTGGAGATGTTAAAACAATTATGGGCACGTCATAGTCTACCTCAGTAATTACGTATCGGATCAAAAAATAGTTTAAACAAACGTTGTGTATAATTAAATTGCAAACAACTTTCATTTAAAGCCAAAATGTGTAAAATTAATATTTTAATAAATACAGTAGAACCCCGATTATCCGTGCGCGGATTATCCGGGCTGCGGATTATCCGTGCTATGATTTCCCATCATCGAAATTGTGTTTTTGAAGTTCTAACGAAATACCGTTACGTTACCGGAAATCACTCGACCAAAACTCTCTATATGGCGCGCTGCGAGAGACCAGAGAGACGCATAAAAACAATATCAATCGGTCGGGTAATCCCAGTGCTCGAACTCGGGGAATCACGCACTTTTGATCTGCCTCTGTGAAGTACAGAATATGTTTCAGGTTTAGTTTTTAGTTTACATATTTAATTGCGTGTTAAAGACGAGTGACTACACTGCTATAATCTTAACGCGTTCGTTTCTTTTCGAGTTCTCTTTTCTCTTGTATTGGTTTTAAAATGGCAACAACCAGTGTTAAACGCAAAAGAAATGTTTTAACAATTGAACAAAAACTGGAGATTTTAAATAAACTTGATAAGGGCGAAAGTGTAGCAACATTATCACGAGTCTATGAAGTTGGCAAACAAACAATACGCGATATCAATAAAACAAATTGAAACTACAAAATTTTATATCGCAGTCCGACTCTTTTAAAAACATTTCTACACGAAAATCATTGAAAGGATCAACTTTTCAACAACTCGATGAAGCACTTTCCAAGTGGTTTTTGCAGAAAAGATCAGAGGGCGTACCAATTTCTGGACCAATGTGTGCTAAACAAGCAGAGATTTTTCACAAACGCTTGAAAATCAAAGAACCTTTTAATGCATCCAGCGGTTGGTTGCATCGATTCAAAAACGTCGAGGGATCCGTGAGCTTGCAATTCAAGGCGAAAAGCTCAGTGCCGACGGAGAAGCAATGGTAGAATTGTGCTATGAGCTGGAGACCATAATTACAAAAATAATCTACAACCTTCTCAAATTTATAACGCTGACGAAACAGGGTTATACTGGCGAGCAATGCCAACAAAGACTTTAGCTGCCAGTAATGAGATGAGTGCACCGGGATATAAAAAGAGTAAAGACCGAATAACAGTGTTGTGTTGTGCTCTTGCGTCTGGTGGTCATAGACTAAAGCTGGCTGTGATTGGAAAGTCAAAAAATCCTCGCGCTTTTAAAAACATGAAATTGCACAATCTTCCAGTTCACTATTATAACCAGCAAGCTGCTTGGATAACTTGTGATATATTTCAAGATTGGTTTCACAAAAAGTTCATTCCTGAGGTGAAGTCTTATTTGAAGCAGGAAAAGTTGCTACAAAGGCACTTCTTCTTCTGGATAATGCTCGTTCTCATCCCAATGAGGCAGTCCTAAGATCTGACGATGGAAACTTTTTGTTCTTTTTTCCCACCCAATGTCACTTCCATTGCCCAACCAATAGATCAAGGTGTTATTGAGACAATGAAACGCCTCTACCGGAAAGAAGTTATGATGAATTTGTTGGATGAAGTTGATCTAATGAAGTTTTGGAAATCGTTTACGATCAAAGACGCAATTTTACAGTGGCAAATGCATGGAATGGAGTGAAAGAAACAAATTTCAAAAGAGCTTTTACAAAATAATGACGCTAGAGGATGAAATCATCGTGGAATCTGAGGAGGAAGAAGCGACCATAACTGAATTAACTGCATTAGTGCGCAGCGCTGATGAGTTCAAAGAAGTTGACGAAACCGAAGTTGAAAGATGGATTCAGTGTGACAAAAATGAGCCAGGTTATCAACTCTTCAATGACGACGATATTGTCGTACAAGTTTTGAGTCAGCCCGGTACGTCACAACCTGATTCATCCGAAAATGATAGTCAAGACGAAGAAAATGATGGAACGGTATCAATCAAAAGAGTTTCTAACCGAGAGGCTGAAGAAGCTGCCAACGTTCTACTAGATTATTTTGAGCAACGAAAATTTTTGGACCTTACCGACATTTTGAACTTGCGCAGAATACGTCAGACAATTAAAAAGATCGAACAATTTTAACACAGACCACGGTGACTAACTTTTTCAAACGCATAGCTACATAAAATACCATATCCGCTTTATTTAAACGCAAATTAACATTATGTACCTATGATGTAGAGTTTTTATTTTTCTTATTTTGTGTAGTTTACTTTTTACCTTATGTAGAATTATATTTTTGTTCTGTTATCTTTTTATGCAATATATACATATAAACTTAGTTTGAACTTATGGAATCTTTTTTTCTGTCATATTTGAGTACATATATGTATATACATAATATGTATGTACATAACATGTAATAAATTAATGTTCGGATTATCCGTGCTTTTCACTTATCCGTGCCTCGTCCGGTCCCGTGGAGCACGGATAATCGGGGTTCTACTGTAATTCAAAAATTTGTGTAGGTTAACAGCCCTTTTGGTTCGATTGGTTATGTCCAAAGTCTCATCATATCTGCGGTATTATAAATAAGACTCATGTGCAAATTTTTGTATGTAAAGTATTGTGATTTTAAGGAAACTGCCCTTTACTTGTTTTGACAGTTGAGTACAAAAAAGTGTGACTTTACGCCTCGGGTTTAAAATCACGTCTCAGGAAAGAATTAAAATAGTTATTTATGTACCAAGGCAGTAAAGTGATTCTTTATCGGACGAGTCTGAAATTATGAGACGAGCGAGAGAAGCGAGCGAGGCGAATAACATGCGAGTCCGATAAAGACACTGTACTGACGTGGTGCATACAAAATTTTATCGCCAACTGTTTAGAATTCGGAATATAAGAAACTGAGGTATATTTAATTGCATTTTATTGAGACGAAGTAAACTGAATATCTTCCATAATTGGTTATGAATAAATTACAAGAAAACTATTATCGAGGCGTAATAGGGAGAAGCGTGACACTGACAGATAATAATTTTCGAATAATGTCAAAGTCAAAATACTTTACCTGACGCATATGTCACTTTACCTGACGCATATGTCACTTTACCTGACGCATATGTCACTTTACCAGACTCATATGTCACTTTATCTGCCGCGAGGCAGATAAAGTACATTATTGGTATAGGATAAGGTAAACTGTTTGTTTACTTCCGGAAATCAATCTGATAATTGACGGCTTTACTGACGGTTGGCGATAAAAACATTTACAAATTTATTATAACCATCATAGGTGCCTTACATAATTTTTTATTTGTCAGTCACTGACTGTCATAGTGTAAAAACTGCAAGCATCGAATTAGTATTTAACCAAAACATGGAAGATTTTCCGATAATAATCAAACGGAATGCAAAATCATAGAGAATAACCGATAACAAGACTAAAATAAGCAAATAGAAAATAAAGGAAGGTAAAAGTAGAAGAAAATTAACCAATACGCAAAAATTAAGGTTAGGTTAAGGAGATTACTCTAGTAAAGTTTTAAAAAAGGATGGCTGCATTCATGCAGTGAAATAGAAGCACTGTGAAGTGTGAATTGCACATACCCGTTTACAGAATACAGGTCTTTTAACAAGCGTATCAATCATTACAATTGTTAAAGTTGATTACAGAATAGTCAATACAATAGACACCAATAATGGCGAGTTGGTTGCATCCAGCAATACATTAGATCAATTTTAACGATTTTAAAACCGAAAGCCCACAGGCGTAAAAGTTACACTTTTAAGCCCGCTGGCAAAATGTTCTACTTTACGCCCGAAAATGGGGTTTAAAAAGTCAATTTTACGCCTGATCGTGTAAAAATAATACACCCTTAATTTATAAAATAACCATTTTAAGATGAGCACTTAACAACAATTTTGTTTGCTTCATTATAACGTAATAATCCTAATTCATTAGAAACAGTGAAAAAAAGGAGTGTTAAAATTTTCAGTTTGAAAACTAATTATTGATATTATGGAAAAAACATCGTGGGTACAAATTAGTGCTTAATTCAAGGTGTTT
The DNA here is from genome assembly GCA_030710515.1 of Abscondita cerata. Lineage (NCBI taxonomy): Eukaryota > Metazoa > Arthropoda > Insecta > Coleoptera > Lampyridae > Abscondita > Abscondita cerata. Next base: position 22,277 of record JALBCR010002563.1, read on the forward strand.
AGTGTATTAATATATACAAAAATTTGTAATTGTCAATTACATTAAATATAAAGTCAAAACTAAAACTAAAACACTATTTTAAAATATAAAAATTTCTGAAAGGGATTCACCCATTACTGATATGGCATTTTCTCTCTCAATTGTTATTCCTATCCTTTGTATGAAATAGGTCATTGAAAATGGCTCTTCTGTTTGGGTTTCCTAATTTCTTCGAAAATTCTACCGCTTCGTCGCACCATGGTCCTAGGGTTTCGACTGCAAACGATAACAAAATGTATCCTCCCTCCATAACATTAGAGTACTTGTTTTTCTTGTTAGAGGCCGCGGTTTTGGGTGCTGTTCCAACACGTTTACAAGAGTTTTGGAGATGAGATGGAGGTAGTGTGTCTGAGCAAGTGACATCACAAAATAACATTTCTCTTTTTCCCAAGGAATTAAAGTAAACTGTCAACTCGTTTTCCATCGTTTCTTGATATTCCAACAGGTTCTTAAATGGCAAGGGATCTTTGCGGATGTTAGTGATCGGCTTAGTATGTTGTTTAGCTCTTAGTGTCTGGAGTACTTTACTACTTAATTCGTGTCTGCCAAAAGAGTCAACTTTTTCTCCGCATATGCAAGTGTGGGTGGTGCATAATTCACAACCAAGTCTTGAATCGATTGAGATACGAAAGGAGTTGTTATCTAAGAGAGGGCACCTATTGATTGTGATGGAAGCGCGTTGAGCCAAGAGTTTGATTCTGTTTTTTCCAAGGCCAAATGGATTGCTTTCTCGTATTCTGTTATCCCAACTTTTTTGTAGGAAAGGGGCAGGAGGTACGTTGAAATTGTCACTTAAAATATTTCATTCCAAAATTGCTTCCCCGTAAAGTGCAATATTCGGCTTGTCTGAATCATTAAGATGTAATATGATATTGACAAGTCGAGATGTTGAATATACTGAGGAAAGGAAAACCGGGATCGCAATGTCTGATGGTTTCCTGATTTCAAGTCTCCCCTTGCTGGTTGGCAGTACAGCTCTTGAATGTTGGCTCTCGTTTAGATGAGTGTTGAATAGTTTTTCCATTGTAGTTTTAAACATTACATCCATACTGCATAGAAGATCCTTACGTTTCCAAAAAGGTGTAGCTTCCCCCCCCCCTCAATTTAAAAATCGGTATTATAGTGAATCTATTTGGGTACAAATCCTAATTTTTGGGTACAAATTAGTGTTAAATTGTTATCGTTTTTTTTTCAATTTGCACAAGTTGGGGGTGCCAACTTTACCGACGTCTTTAATACAGCAAAGAATTTGTTGCCTAGGTGTTTGAGTATATTTTTGAAAAAAATTTAAAACAACGTATGTGGTCTAATTTTTTTTTTTAATTCACTTTTTAAGTATTCCTTAACATAATTCGGCACATAAAAATTGGACAAATATGCTGTACAATATAATGTGGAAATTAAATTGCTTATACCGCTACGCGAAGTACAACTGCCGCCATAAGAGCTAATTTATTTTTTGACAAATACAATTTATAGATAGGTGTGTGTTAGGGATTTCTTAAGTTTTTTAATCCTCAACAAAAAATTACGTTCAAGAGAAAAATCTAATGACACGTACCAAAAATTATTTTTATTTCTCACTAATTGTCACATTCACAAAAAACAATAACATACATGATCAAAATTATAAAAACTTTAACAATAACATTCTCCAACCACCAACTTAGATAATTGATCCACCGAGCGTACAAAAATACCATTCTGGGTCTTCACTTCGACATTCCTAACGTTGCCGTCTCGTCCGGGAAAAATCGCACTAACTCTTCCAATTCGCCAACTATTTCGAGAATCTTCAGCTACAGCTACTATATCACCTTTCTGGAGATTATCGCTTTTTAAACATGTAATAATCACGCCATATCTTTTATCCACACTTCGTTTTACTTCCACCAACAAAGGGCCAAAATAATCAATTCCACAATATGAAAATGGCCGTGTAAATGCCTTTAACCTACTTTCAGAAAGTGGTGCAATTTTTGGTGGTTTAATTTGGGTTTTCTTGATTTTACAAAACTGGTAACTTTGTAAAACCTTTTTGACACTTTGACGTAGGGTAATAATCGAGAATTTTTATCTCAAATTGCTTATTAATGTTTCTGTACCTGTGTGATATAACATTTCGTGGTAATAGTGGATCAAGAGTCGTACTACTCTTCTGTTCTTCCCTGATGGAAGAATTATCGGGAATTTAGCGTCGTGGGAAATTTCCGCATATTTGATTCGGCTGTCCATTTTGAGCACTTCATTTTCATCTATAAATGGGGACAGTTTAAACAGTTCAGAATTTTTTGAAACCTGTCGGTTCTTTTTTAGTGCTTCCAAATCCTCAGCAAAACTTTTCGACTGTATATTTTTCTACCATAAGTTTTTAACCCTTTTTAATTCTTCTAGCGACAATTTTCCTTTCTTATATATCTTCATTCATATTGAATTTTTTGAAAAGTCGAACTTAAAAACTGATTTGGTACCTAAGTCTGCTGGATTATTTTTCGACGGTACCCATTTCCAATTTTCAATATTTGTCGAATTTACAATTTCTTCAATTCGGTGAGCTTCAAAAGACTTTAATCTTAGTGTCTTTGAGCGAATCCATGTCAAAACTACCTTGGAATCTGTCCACCAGAACTTTTCTGAGATTTTATAGTTACTTTCTTTCTTAATTTGACATCCTAGCCGGGTTGCTAAAATCGCTGCTTGTAACTCCATTCTTGGAATATTTATGGTTTTTCTGAAAGATCCAAGGTTGCATTTTGAAGATGCCAAAGATGTTTCTAAAATATTTCCTAATATACTTCTAAAATATGAGACAGTGCAAACAGCTATGTTACTTACATCACAAAAAACATGTAACTGGACTTCTTCAGTTTAAAATGTAAAATACATCCTTGGAATTTCAAACTTATCTATGTTGAGTATTTGTTTAGTCTATGTTTTCCATTTTCCAAATATTACATAGTCTACCTGTTGATCCCATTCTATTCCTTTTTCCCAGCACTCTTGTATTATGATTCGGCCTGTACTTATTAATGCTAACTATTTTTGAATCATCTTCACTGTGGGTTGCCTGATAGTCCACTGTAAGCAAATTGGCAACGTTGGTCCATCTAATTCAATGGATTTGGCTGTTTCATAATCTATCAGTGTTACTGTAGACCCTTCATCTAACAGCGCAAATGTTTCCATACACTTCTTTGGATCAAACAATTTTACCTTGACTGTCTTTAAGACAGACGAAACATTTCCAACAAACCTAGAGAAGTGTGAAGTCAATCCAGAAGGTCTTGGAGCTTCCTCTTCAACATTTTTCTTATCGTTTTCCTCTAAAGTGACTTTTCTTCTTTCTTTATGTACAATGATTGTTTCAACATTGTCTGAGCTACAGAATAGATCTTTCACGGTTTCTTTCGCACGTCCCTTCAGGCAGACGGTTTAAGTTTTCAGCTTTTGAAAACCTCCTTTCTTTTGTTGAATGCTCAAATTCATGGAGCCAAAATGAAAATTCATGAATATCTCCACTGATTTCTGGCAAAGGGGATACGTTTTGTTTGCGAGAAATTTTTTCTATTCCATGACTCAAGTTTATCATACATTTAGTTAAATCATCTACCCTAACATCACTAGAATAATCTTTATTTATCAAATTTAAATCAGTACGATCAGATAAATTGGCATGAAATTCAGAATGTAGAGATGGAATAATCTTACCTTGATTTTGATCACTTTTATCTACCCAATTTTGAACTTACTTATGTTTTTCTGACGGTGTATTTTCATCTAAAATATGTACTTTCCTGGTACTGCTTGTTCTTAGCGATTTTTTTTCCTCTTGCATTTCCTGTAGCTGTAGCTCTAGCATCTGCATTTTAATTTCCCGTTCTTTCTTTTCAAGTTCATGTCTTCTAGTGCTTGACGTAACTTTACTATATATCTTTTCCATTCTTGCTTCTTGGTTGTCTTCCTTACTGCCATCACCGGTCAATATTCCACCTACCTTGTGCTTTTCTTCCTCATCATAGCCATATCTAATAGGCGGAACTCCAACATTTGACCTGCGACTTCTTCTTTGATGCAATGACATTGCAGGTTTGACAGTTCTCGATATTTACTTTTAAACCAAAAATATCTCCTTTAAAACTCAGAAGGATCAATATGTTACCTCGAAGGACCAATTTGTTAGGGATTTCTTAAGTTTTTTTAATCCTTAACAAAAAATTACGTTCAAGAGAAAAATCTAATGACATGTTCCAAACATTATTTTTATTTCTCACAAATTGTCACATTAAAAAAAACAATAACATACATGATCAAAATTTTCAAAAGGTAAATAAAAATATAAAAACTTTAGCAACAAATTTTTTTTGACGTGTGAAACATCGAACATAAAAGTAAAAATATGTAATCGCTATTTTTAGTTTCAGGACGAATTACTAAAACGAACTATATGTTCGATATGCGTTCAAAAGATCTCCGCATGTACCAAGTTCAAGAACACATATGAAGCAATTAAAAAATCAAGTGGACCCAAAAAAGCTCGCTATTGTTACGTTTGTGAAAAGAAACAGATGGATTGCATTAAAACGTTCGATGATCCTAATGATATTATTGCAAAATTTACATTATTAACAAAGTACAGTTCAAACACTATTTTGTACAAAGATTGTGAAATGTGTTTACCTTGTTTATTCGATATACATTTATGGTGTGAATTGCATAATATACTAATTAAAAGGGTAAGCTTTTTTAACATCGTTTGTTATACTTGTATTGTCATTTGTGTTGTTTGTTTTTTTCAGTTGAACATAGACGGACAAGCTCTGAAAAGTTTTCAGCGTTTAAACTGCACTACAAACTTCGCTTCTGGCAATGGGATTGTAAAAAAAGATAAGGAAAATGTAACACCGCCACACAATAATATTATTTCGAATAAAAGACTTCGTACGTCAAGTATTGATTGCGATTCAAAAAGTCGTCCAAGTAAAAAAGTTGTTTAAACAATCGAGGAGAAGTAAACTTACACTCAATAGGTCGACGAGCGATTTTTTCTTAAGTGACAAATTGAAAAACTTTAAATGTTTACGAGATGGACTTTTTGATGAACTAAATTGTCCCGATTATATTTTATCCGATCACAAAATGTTAAATCAAATACCTTATGTACTTATGTCACAAATGGAACTTGAAAAGGACCCAAACACACCGGAAAGGAAAAGTTCGAGATTACATAAACCAATCGAAATTATTGATATTGATTCTGAAGACGAACCCGTTAAGAAAACAACTAGAGTGTCGTTTCAGTTGCCTCCAAAAGGAAGTTCACCTCATTTCGTAAAAGAGACCGAAGACGAAAAAGAGTTGAAATTTACTTGCAATATATGTGATCGAGATTTTTTAACAAGATGCAATTATAAGATGCATCACCTGTGGCACGAAAAGCCAGAACATTGTCAAGTTAATCTGGTTCGTTACGACCTTCCTAAAAGGGCCAAATCTTCTGAGTTTGGCGCCAATAAAATAACAGACTCGACGACTGAACAAAGTGCAAGAATTGATGATATAGCTTTGAAGTACATTGACACACCTGTAACAGAAGATAATTCGGAAATAATGGACACGAAAGCTATGGATTTATCCAACAAAGACGAATCAAGATGTATAGAGTCGAATAATATATTTGAAATAGAAAATATCCCCAATATAGTTGATTCTATTGAAAGCACAAGTCAAAATAATCTTCCAGAACCAGAAATTACCACTAACGTCGTCGATACTATGGAGAGTATAAGTGAAAATGATGATAAATTGTCAAGTAAAGAAGAAGAAGATGAAAACGAAACCTCAACTTTTAATATTGATACTTGTGTGGCTCTGGAAGAGGAACATTCGCTAACTGATGATAAGAGTGGGAATGATGACGTAGAAAACGAAGTTGAAAGCAGTAAATCAATTTCCGAAAATTTTAGTATGGAAACCTGCGAAAACACTAGCGAGAATTGTGAAAATGATATAGAGAAAGCATTAGCGCAATTGCACGATGAAGATGAAATTGATGTAGACGACGGAGACGATAAAGAAGAAAATTCTAATAATATAGGTGAAATTTCGGACGATAAAGGTGACGCTGTGTCAGATGACGATGTGGATCGTAACAATTTAAAACGTAAAAGAATCGATAGTCCTTCTTCCGATGATCACAGTAGTAGTGATGACAACATGCCTAAGATAAAAAAGGTTCGTTTTGCTATTGATTATTCGTATGCTAAATTAACTGAACAAGCTGCCAACATTCAAAAAGAAGATAATTTGATTAATAACGAAGTATCGACCCCATTTCCACTCTACGGGGATGATAATTAATTATTTTGGTAATGTTGTCAATTGTGTAATTCTTTTTCTTTAAATATGCTTTTTCAAGAAAATGACAATTAATCTCGTTCAACATCAAATAAACTCAGTGTTATCTGTTATCTAATTTAAAAAGCGTGGTTGATAATTCCTATTCAACAAAAAAAATACCGAAGTACTTTTATATATTTACCAATATTTGGTGTACCGTAAGATATTGTTTTGAAAGGTCTTGTTAAATAAGACTGAAAGACGTGTTTTTGAAATCACTGAAGGTAGTTCTCTGCATTTTAACACTAGAAAGACGAGTAGCTGTTAATTACAATTTACTCATGGGAACTACCACACTAACAAAAAAAATACTTAAGTTTATCATCGCGTTGTTTCTGATCAGTATTAAAAATTACTCTGCCATTTAGGGTTTTTTAAAGCATGCCTCGAATAAATTAATTGTTTGTGCGTTGAATATTCTAGTGTTGATATGTAAATACCTTCGTATTCAACTGTAGGATTTTATTGTAAATATATATTTAAATGTACATAATATTTATTTTAGAAAACTTAGTTGTATTATTTGATGTTTACAACAAAAGGCTGTTTTGATTAATCGTTTTTATACACTACTAATAGCCGTTTGTTTCCGTTAGTATAATATTAGAAGAACTATTGTAAGTACAAAGCTTGCATTTAGTTATGGCGATTTACATTTATATAGTAGTGTGTTATTTCAGGTTTTAAATAATTTTTTAGTAAATTTGATGTGCACTTCGTCTGTCTGAAGATATTTAAAATTTAACTGACATACTACCCATGAATGTTGATTAGTGTTAGTTGACATTTTAATATTCTCTATAAATAAAGTAACTGAGAATACAGTAGTTTTTGTTTCTTTTCATTTTACAAACAAACAAAATTGAATGGTTTTATGCATCCTGCATCTAAGCGACTACTTCTATAATTTGAGAATAAACTTTTAATTAAAGCTTCCGTTTGTGCGACAACAAATCGCATTCTGAGTATCTCTTATTACCAATAATAATGACTGAAAAGCTCCATCTAATAATGCAAAAACCGCCACCTATTGAAAGGCGGGCAAACGAAATTCTCGGAAAAATTGTGGTAAGTAGATATCAACCCTAGTCCTATTGAAATGGCGGTAAACATATCCAGTTTTTTAACTGAACCGACGTCCTGGTTAGTGGAAACTTTTACGGTTTTAAAACGTCATTATTTTGAATCTTCTTTGTGTTTGTATTTAATTTATCACTGTTTGTGGTAATCAACAATTAGAAGACACCGATTATAGTGAATAAAAACACAATAATAATTTGATATAGGAATCTTATCAGAGTATTAGTTCTGCAGGTAATATAACCGTGATATTTGTTACACAGTTACCGAAAATATTATCAGTTACAAATTGTATTATTATATATTTTTTTACATGCACAGTTAAAATGGGATTCGAGATAATCGTAAAAGAAGTAAGGCGTCCAAGTTCTGCCGCTCAATCGTGAATGGATTAATTGATTACACTTCCGATAACTCAAAGCGGAGCCGACAACGATTATCATTTCGGTTCCAACTTGGGGCCAGAAGGACAGCAGGAATATAATTCGTAAGTTGCAGGATGAGAATAACAATAAATCCAACGTAAACGGGATTTAGTCACTTTTTGGTTTTATAAGCTTCAAATAAATACAATTGATTTAAAAAATATTATTTCCGTGAAGACACCTGTACATAAAAGTTTGCGAAATTACTGCGAAGGTACTTGTTAGAATTTTGAAGTTTAGATTTAATTGTTGATATATAAAAATGTCGGTTGTTATATAATAGTATATACTATTTTCACTACTAACCAAATTTAAGCAAAAATAAAAATAAACATTTTCTTGTAAAAATCAAGTAGCACAGGAATGCAAATAAATCAAAAGCACTAAAAGCTACATACGTTGATAAACCAACTGCAACTGATTCACTAAACACTGGCATATTCCACCTTCATTTTCTGAAAATTATTCGGAGTAATATGTAAATTAGTTGATTTAGGAACCAATCGCAGCGGTTTAGATTTGTCTGACATGTAGAAATTTTTAATGTCTTTCGAAGATGCTTTTTGTTATTAAAGATTATATCGTATTTAATCAAGTTATTTTGCACCAACTTCAATAAATAGGGGACATCGAAGAAATAATAGATTTTCTTATCGTTTACGAGAAGGTATGGTTTTTCCGGTGATACATCTATTCTTTAATTAGGTTTCAAAATTTTACTACTGCCCTAACATTGGCACCGCATTGTAGTTGTAGCTTTTCTATGCAGTCTAATACTATTGACTTTAATTTGTCACCTTTACATATCGTATTTGTAAAGATGTAGCACAAGTGTTGTTTACATTTTTTATATATAACTCTAACCATGATCACGTAGCAGTTTGAGCTGGCAAAAAATTTAAAACCTACTTTAAAATTAACATTTTGGGGCTCGTAAAATATAATTTTAGTGAAAATTGTTTGTATTCCTCTGTATATCTCCTGCTTCTTAGTGGTTTATTTTTTAAGTCCACTTGGGCTGTCACAATTTGTGCTCTGCTTTCGGGAAGTAATCGTTGGGAGATGTTAACTTCAATTGAAGTGCTTTCTTTTCACGTTGCAATTTAATGTTCTTCCGTAATTTTCTTTACCTAAGAGTATTTGAGCTGCAAGCTTGAGTAGTTTTGGTATAGCTAGAGATGTTAACGGGCATTTATTGCTTCGCCAATATACCTTGCATCATTTTAATGCAACAGATCGGACCTTCCAGATTCTGTTAACCATTCAAAACACCTACAACAAAATGTTTGTAATTTACTTAAAATTCTTCATGTAACTTAACTCGCCTGGTTAAATCTCCTTTGGGAAACCTGAAAAACTGATTCTACCATCATATTTAATAAATAAATAAATTCAGGTTATGTATTTGCGGTTATGGGATGGGGCGCGAATTTTAATTTAATGACAGTTTTTTTATTTTAATAATTTTATCGTATTAGGTAATTTTAAGCAGCAAATACGTTAAAGATAATCTCCTGAATATACAAAATTATGTTTCACTTGTTTTTGTTAAACAACTATTCTTAGATTCTCAAAAAATTTGAAATTGTCCATTATTAACCTAGGTCAACAATAGAAAAATTATTAACCACTAATAGAGAAATTCTCAGTTGGCTAGGAGACGCAATAATTGTCCACTTCACAGCTAGTAGCAGTAAAACAATATTTTGATTAATGCCATAAAATAAATAATGTAAAAAATCATATATAAAATACAGTTCACTTTTAAGTTCGATGTTTCTGTATCTATATAAGAAAGCGAACACTCAACATTTTGGTCCTTCGAGCAAATATTAAGACGTTGGGAGAGCTATATAGGCATAAATAGCAAAAAGCAGATATCAGTCAATAGCAGCAGGGAGTAGCAGGCAACGGGCACGAATAATACCTATCATTCCAGCCGCCAAGACAGCGGATCGCGAAATAGGGTGTCCCGGGTGTTTCATTCCTGTAAGATCTTTTTATTTATTTCATTATTGTTTCAATTTTGTCTGACAAAACGATTATTCAACGTAGTTTGATTGCAGAAAAATAGCTTTCTGAGTACATTTTAATTTGATTTAGTCCAAGTTACATTTTAAATAGTCAATTTAAAAATATGACAGATTTGAAAGTGCTAGTGCAGTGACGGGGGATTTTCAAAACGCAAATAACAAAATTTCAAACATTTTTAGAGAATTTAACGCATGATGAAATCCGAATAGACGAGTTGCAAGTACGTTTAGAAAAAGCAGAAGCATTGTTTGACAATTTCATGCAGGTACAGGCGGATATTGAGTTAATTGATTTCTCTGAAACGCAAGTCAATGAATGTGACAATTTTGATAATAAATATTATAGTGTAGTAGCGCAGGCAAGAAAATTGTTACAGACCAGTCTAATCTCAAACACAGTTCGAGATATACGTCCTTCATCGGCATCGGTTGTAAATTCAACAAATAATAAGGAAATCATTTTACCTGAAATAAAATTACCTGATTTTTCTGGATCGTATGTGAGAGGCTTCATGATAGTTTTAAATCTAATTTACAGTAATTTAAACTTAAGTAACATGCAAAAATTTCAATATCTTAAAACAGCATTAACGGGTACAGCTAAACAAATTATTGAACCGTGTGATAAAAATTATGAAATTGCTTGGAATTTGTTAAAAAAACGCTATGAAAATAAAAAAGTTATAGTAAAGGCACACATGAAGGCAATATTTGAATTAGCATCGGTTAATAATGATTCAGCTTCAAGCCTTCGTCATTTTACAGATATTCTTGAGACTCGTTTATTAGCTTTAAAGACTTTAAATTTACCCGCCGATCAGAACACTATATTACTTTATTTCTTCTAATAAACTTGATAACCAACAAAAAGGAATGGGAAATCAAAACTGACAATGAAGATTGGCCGACTTTAGACCAATTTATTGAATTTTTGACAAAACGAAGCAGACTTTTTTAGAAACTTGCGATAATAAACAAGCAGCCGTTTCTAAACGTCATGATTTAAAAGCTCAAGTTCACACTTTAACAAATGCGACTTGTCCACTTTGCAGTAGGGAACATAAAATTTTTAATTGCAAGAGATTTTTAGATTTAAACATATCTGGTCGTCTTCTTGAAATCAAAAAACTTAAACTATGTATTAATTGTCTCAAACCCGGTCATTTCAATAACGTTTGCCGTTCACAAGGGTGCAAGACATGCAATAAAAGGCACAATTCATTACTTCATATTGAACAAGAAACAGATGCTGTTAGTTCAACAAATTCACCAAATACTAATACGAACTTAAACAATTCATCAAAAATTCAAAGCAATGAAGTAAATAATACAACAAGCAACACAGTCATTGAAGATATTTCTACTCATTGTAGCCAAACGTCAAGTTTTTGTTTATTGTCAACAGCTGTCATATACATTCTTAATGCTAAAAATCAACGAATACAAGCACGTTGTTTATTAGATAGTGGATCTCAATCCAATTTTATTACCAAGGAATTAGTTCAAAAATTAGGTCTGAAAGTATCAGGAATAAATTTACCTGTTGTGGGAATTAATTCAGCCAAAATTAATATTACAAATCAAGTGAATGCTAGCATTGGTTCATTACGCAATAATTATTACACTAAATTAAACTTTCTAGTCATTGACAAAATTACAGGAGATGTTCCACAGATTAATTTATCAGAAATTAATTTTGATTTACCTGGAAATATAGAATTAGCAGATCCTAAATTTTTTGAGGTAGACAAAATTGACATTTTATTAGGAGCACCTGTATTTTATGATCTTTTAAAGTCGGGACAAATCAAACTTGGTAAGGGTCAACCTGTTCTGCAAAACTCAGAGTTAGGATGGGTAATTTCAGGACCAATTAGTTTACATAGAAAACTCGATTTGCAATGTAAAATTTTTCTACAAACACATATATTGTAAACAATTGAACGTAGAAATTTTAGTATCAACTAAGAAGCTTGTTTTTAAAATTTTTCACAAACACAGATATTGTAGAACAAATTGAGAAAATTTTGGTAATCGAAAACTTTCACAACAAATTAATTCACAAAAGAAGAGGTTGATAAACTTCATTTCGAGAAAATTATTTGCAATTAGGTAACTCTAGGAAAATTGCTGAAAATAGATTTTATGCACTTGAAAGAAAGTTGAATAGAAATGAAGATTTAAAAAAACATTATTGTAATTTTATTAAAGAATACATAGAATTGGGTCATGCTTCAAAAATAGATCTACAACACATGGCATACAATCTTACATATTATTTACCACATCACATTGTAACAAATTATTCTTCATTGACAACTAAACATAGAGTCGTTTTTGATGGTAGTTGTAAATCAACTTCAGGATTGTCTCTTAATGACGTACTAAAAGTAGGACCTACCATTCAAGATGATTTATATTCTATATTACTAAGGTTTAGAAAACATAATATTGTTATCAAAGCAGATATTACTAAAATGTACAGGCAAGTTGAGGTTGCTCCAAAGCATTTTCAACGTATTGTCTGGCGATTCGATCCAAGTCAACATTTAGAGCATTACACATTAAACACCGTGACGTATGGCACTTCTTCTGCTTCATTTTTATCAACTAGATGTCTGCAGGAATTGGCGCATCAACATAAAATTTCTTATCCAATAGAATCTGAAGTCATCTTAAATGATTTCTATGTTGATGACCTAATAACCGGTACATCAGATGTAGATTCTGCTATTACATTAATCCACAATTTAAATAAAATTCTTAATTCAGGTTGTTTTGAATTAAGAAAATGGTCAGCAAATAATCCATTAGTATTCTGTAATATGTCACAAGAATTAAAATCTGAATATTATATAATTTCTGACAACCAAAATTCTAAAACATTAGGTGTAATTTGGGATTCACAACAAGATATATTTAGATATACTACAAGCATTGGGGCAAATTATGACAACAAAGTAACAAAACGTCAAGTATTGTCTCGTATTTCTCAAGTTTTTGGATCCTTTAGGATTACTTGCACCTATAATTGTAAGAGCTAAGCTCATTATGAAGAATTATGGACTTTGAAATTAAGTTGGATGATCCAATTCCACTTCTCTATTAAGAAAATGGAATGAATTCACTTCAGATTTATTATCAATTAATGATATTTCCATTCCTCGTATGATATTAACATCCTTTCCTCAAATTATTGAAATACATGCATTTAGTGACGCTTTTCAAGTTGCGTATGGTACCTGCATTTATTTAAGGTCAATTTCTAGTTCAGGGGAGATACTAGTGCGACTTTTAACTTCTAAGTCACGAGTTGCACCAATCAAAACATTAACAATACCAAGACTAGAGCTTTGTGGGGCTTTACTCATGGCTCATTTGGTAGATAAAGTAGTTAGAACTCTTCAATTGACAATAAATAAAACATTTTTTTATACAGATTCCACCATAGTCCTCGCTTGGTTGCAGTTAGAACCAAATAAACTTAAAACTTTTGTGTCTCATCGCATTTCAGAAATTCAACAACTTAGTAATGTTTTACAATGGTTCTATGTTCCTCTAATCAAAACCCAGCAGATGTTTTATCTAGAGGTGTTACTTCATCACAGTTTTTAGAAACGAAGTTATGGCTGAATGGGCCTTTTGGCTTCAATCGTGTGACGTACAAAACATTAATTCAAATATTGAAAATGTTTCTCGGAATTTTGGGGATATTCCGGAAATAAAAACGTCATCTATCTCAGCAGTATGCTTTTCAGAATTTAAATCTGAAATTATTATTCTTCGTTTACTAAATTACAACCGTCACTGCATATGATTTATTTCTAAATTAAAAACAAATATTTCGCTTTTCCAAAGAAATTGACAATAGAAGAGTTGAATGATAGCACTATAAGACTAGCCAGTTTAGTTCAGATGGAAATATTTGCACAAGAAATTAGTCATAGTAAAAAATCACATTCTATTTCTAAACGTAGCAAATTGGCTTCGCTTAGTCCATTCATTGACAAAAATGGTTTACTAAGAGTTGGTGGCAGGTTAAAACACTCTAATTTATCTTTTAATAATAAATTTCCTATAATATTGCCGTCACGTCACAATTTTACTAAATTGATTATTCAGTATGAACATATAAGAAATTTACATTCTGGTATTCAAACAACGTTAGCAAGTGTGCGACTTAAGTTTTGGCCAATTCATGGCAAACAAACTGTCCATTCTGTATTAAGAAATTGTGTAGTTTGTTTTAAAGCAAATCCTTACTCAGAAGATCAAAAAATGGGTGACTTGCCTGCTCAAAGAGTTACTCCAGCACGTCCATTTTCTATTTGTGGTATAGACTATGCTGGACCATTTCTCATTCGGGATGGAAAGTTGCGAAATAGAAAGAATGTAAAAGCATATATTTGTGTTTTCATTTGTTTTATTTCTAAGGGCGTACATTTTGAACTGGTTGGGGATTTATCAACTAACAGTTTTTTAAATGCATTAAAGCGATTTGTATCTCGTCGTGGGCTTTGTCATGAGATCTTTTCTGACAATGCTAGTAATTTTAAATGCGCTTACAAGGAATTAAAGAAACTCAGCAAAATGCACTCAGAAGATGCTATTTATAATTATCTTTCTGAAAATCTAATTAGATGGAATTTTATTCTCGTTAAATCACCACATCATGGTGGATTGTGGGAAGCAGCTATTAAATCCACGAAATTTTATTTAAAAAGATGTAATTCTAATTCAAATTTAACTTTTGAAGAGTTTTCAACTGTATTGTGTCAGATTGAATCAATAATGAATTCCCGACCAATCAGTCCTCTATCATCAGATCCCAATGACATTCAACCTTTAACCCCGGGGCATTTTATAATTGTAGATTCACTAAATGCTGTTCCTCAGTCTTATACATTGGGAAAAAAAGGCCACTTATTTGTCTCGTTATAAACATATCCAACACATGGTCCAGCAATTCTGAAGTACTGGTCGCGTGATTACTTTCAAAACCTGCAGCAGCGTAACAAATGGAGGTTTGTTAAAGATAGTTCCCACCTTATTGGTACCTTGGTTTTACTGAAAGAAGATAACCTACCACCTCAACTATGGTCCTTAGGGCGTATCGTCGAGATTCATTCAGGCGAAGTGAAATTGTTAAATGTAGATTTGTTTTATTTTAAATATTGTTTATTATTAAAAAATGTATTATTAATATCATATTCATTAAAACTCTAGCGTTTCAAGGCCGCTAGTATGTTAGAATTTTTAAGTTTAGATTTAATTGTTGATATATAAAAATGTCGGTTGTTATATAAACAATATTTTAATTAATGTCATAAAATAAATAATGTAAAAATCATATATAAAATACAGTTCACTTTTAAGTTCGATGTTTCTGTGTCTATATAAGAAAGTGATCACTCAACAGTATTAATTATGTTTTTTTTTATAAATGGCTCCCAACAGAATTTGTGAACATGAACTTACGATTGAAAAAGTATCAAAGAAAAAAGAGATCGAAGGCTATCATATCGTGGTAATTGATCAGTTTTTCAACAAAAGCCTTTTGCTCCAATCCAATCATAATAAGCGATGTACCGGAGGAAAGCTAGAAATTGTCTCCGAGAAAAGAAAAGGTTTGTTTAGCTGCTTTATGTTCAAGTGTAATATTTGCGAATGGGAAGAATTTATCGATATGGATGAAGCAGATGAATCTGAGGACAATAACAACAAATCCCAAAGTTAATATAGCAGTTGTGTGGGGGACATTGGCTACGGGAAGTTCTTATGCTCATCTGTCCGAATTATTGAGCGTTCTCCATATTCCAACCATTAGCGTACCTTGTTTTTTGAAATTCAAAGACAGTTAGGAAGCGTAAGTGGTAATTATTAATCATTAAAACGAAAAAAAATAAGTTTTTATTGTCTGAGACGCCCACCAATTTGTATTTCTATCTGAAATTTCAAAAATAAGTTGAGCGAACCCTTTTTTGAAAGGTCTTTAAATCGTGAAGGTTCCTGTTCAATTTTTCCCAATTACTAAGAATATTTTTTAAAATATTGTCTTTAAGTAACGAATAAATTCAATAATTGCGTTACAAATATTTTTTGAAACTATTCTTAACTAGTGTAACGATTTTAAATACAGGGCATGTATTACAGCAAATTTTCATATCAGTTCGTCATTTTTTAAAAAAATACATATATTTTTTATTAGTGATTACAATAGTACTATATTTTATTCTATTTTCAACTGTAATGAAGTTTTTAATGTGTTACATTTGAAAAGATGGAGAAAAAATTCTTGAAGTTTCAATTTTTGGA
The DNA here is from genome assembly GCA_030710515.1 of Abscondita cerata. Classification (NCBI taxonomy): domain Eukaryota; kingdom Metazoa; phylum Arthropoda; class Insecta; order Coleoptera; family Lampyridae; genus Abscondita; species Abscondita cerata. The sequence continues at coordinate 38,565 of JALBCR010002563.1, forward strand.
AACATTAATTTGGGAAAATGAATCTAGAGACCTTCTGGTTCGATTTTTTATCTTGTTTTGTAATTAAAAAAACGAATTTTCCGTCAATGACATTGAAAAATTCAGATAACAGTCGAATTTTTGAAATTTAAGATTTTTTCTGAATTTTTTGAACACTAAATTAACAAAAAAAAATATATTGTTGAAAGCAGAATAAAAAGAATTGTCAAAATCAGTAATAAAAAGTCGTTTAAAAAAATGACCATGACGTCACAACTTCAAAAACAAATCCCCTTTCTAGATTATTTCCAAAAAAGAAGCTGTAATCGATTTACTGAATTTATCCGATACTTTCTCTCCATACTGCGTATGTAGGTATGTATTTGATGTTTACAAATTTCTGTTTGTATCAGCATTACAAAGAAAGTTTGTGGGAGTAGATGGAGCAAGAATGTGTCAACCACTGTATAGAAAATTACAGTAAGCATTTGTACAAATTAAGGGTGACACAAAAGGCGTTTCCCCGGCGGCTAAAAAACTGCTTTCCAAATTCTATTCCTTTCAGTTTTAAGGATCATTCTAATGATAATATCATTGTTTGTTTGTACTTCAAATATGTATGTTTAAAATATAAAAGTGTTGTGTAAAGTGTAGGTAACTAGCACCCGTTCACCTAAATAGGCAGAAAAGAAATAATTTCATAAATACACATCATTCATTTAATTCTTTTAAATTTATTTGATATATTGTTCTATTGAAAAGTGTGGACACCGGAATGAAAATAAAATGCAATAATAAAGCTACAACTAACTTAAAAATGCTTAACATTGTTTTGCTTTGCATCAATCTTTCATTTTGATCGATTAGAGTTGATGATGCGATGTAATACTGTGGTTGTAAAATTGGTTGGTTCGATGACGATAGTCGCGCTCAACCTAGAGGGCAGTATCTATGAGACTGATATGGAGTGTAATAGCTTACTTTAAGAAATGTAAGTCTATTGTTTTGCCAAAATAATTTTTTTTTTTTAAATTGATAGTTACGTTGTGTTTTAATACAAAATCGATGTCATTCTGAAATCAGCATGTACGACTTATGCATAGTTCATGTATAGCACGTACATAAGGCATTTCAACGCTTTTGCCAAAATGGCGTCTGTAGGGCAAACAAACCTTTGTTTTCATTTGAATGTGAGTAATTCATGTTGATTTTTTGTACTTTTAGTGGTCGTTTTATTTAAGTTAGTTATAGAATATGTGATAGCGTATTTTAACTCAATTTATATTTAAAATTACAAATAACAGGGATTCTAAAAAACTTAACACTGTCACGATTTAAACTACTGCCACAGTTCACTACACGACCAAATGCTAGCATTACGGTACATTGACAAATCAATTAAACGTATAATAGTATATTATAAACCTAGGTAGTGAAGATCATTATTGCCCGACGGGCAATAATGACCTTCACTACCGTAGTTTATATACTAATTTTTTCACTACTAGCTACTAAACTTAATTGGAAGTATTTTAATTTTTGAATTTTTGTAAAACTATGAAAAATATGTTAGTCTTGATTTGAATAGAAATCAGTATTCATTTGTTTATATCAGACATTTTGAAAAAGTGTAATTTCAAATTTGCAATTACTATTTTCATTTACGAATATTTTTATCATGTCTAGTGATGAAAGTGAAGGGTGTACTCCTCCAGAATTGCATGAAGCTGCAAAACAAGTATACAATAAATTGCTTCCAGGAAAATCAAAACATTTATATTTAAAAGTATACAAGGATTTCAAGGATTGGTGTCACACAAAAAATGTTACTACAGTAACAGAAAACGTGCTGTTGGTATATTTTCAGGAGCACGCAAATGTAAAAAGGCATCTACTTTATGGTCAACATTTTCAATGTTAAAATCTACCCTTGCAATTCGAGAGAATATTGATTGCGGAAAGTATCCAAAACTTATATCTTTTTTAAAAGGCAAAACAGATCATACAAAGCAAAAAGGCACCTGTTTTTTCCAGAGAACAAATTATAAAATTCTTGACTGAAGCACCTGATGACTTTTTTCTTTCTACAAAGGTAAATGTAGTAAATTTTTGTTAAGAATTTACAGAATAATCTAGTTTTCTATAGGCAATTCTGGTCGTTGGAATAGCAGGGGCTTGTAGAACAGATGAACTTGTGAAAATGATGTTCAGAGATGTTGATGTACGAGGAAATGATCTTGTCGTAGTAACCATTCCAAATAGTAAAAATGACACTAGCCGGAACTTTGTCATAACTGATCCACTGTGGCTTAAAGTAGTGTTAAAATATGCAGGCACTCGACCAACTTCAGATATGCAAAGATTTTTATAAGATTTCATGGTGGTAAACCAACCAAGCAAAATATAGGTCATAATACTATCAGTAATGTGCCAAAAGTAGTTGCCAAATATCTAAAATTAGAAGATGCAGATTGTTATTCTGGTCATTCCTTAAGACGTACCTCTGCGACCATGTTAGTAGAAAGCGGTGGCGATATCTTATCGTTGAAACGCCTAGGAGGCTGGAAAAGCTCTACGGTAGCAGAGGGATATGTTGAACAATCTCTTACTGACAAGAAACGGATTGCGTCAATGCTACAAGGAACCTTCGTTTCAAATCCTATTCAGTCTTCTTCGTACATTAGTGCCACTACGTCTAATTCTGCATCAACATCAACAGCAGTTGAAAGTGTCGTTGAAAGTGCAACACTGCACCTTCGAATGCAAAATGTAGCTAATACTTCTTCGATCACTAGTTCTTCGGGAATTAATGTGACCTATAATAATTGTTCGATAAACTATTATTATAAATAGATAGTAATGCCATTGTTTCTAACTTACCTAATGTGTTTGAACTTTTCTAACGTTATTTGTATTCATAAATTAAAAATTGTTTAATTGTTTGAATTTTTGTGTAGCTTGAAGTTGTGAGGTTATGTTTATCAACTAACTGAGAACGCAAAGTCGGCTTTGGACTACCAAATTTGTTTTATTATTGACCTAGGTTAATAAAAATTTTTTATTGACTCGTAGCTTTAAAAGTTCAACTTCACAACCTGCATTAAGGTTAATATGACTGTGTTTGATAGCTAGTAGTGAAAAAACTATATTAAAATCCTATAACTCAATGATAAAATCCATCTAACTCTACGTAAGTTTGCCCTACAGTAGCCATTTTTAAAGGTCTTTGACAGCTGTCTGACAGCGCATTGAAATGCCTTATTAAACATCAACATTGACCTCTAACCTTTGACGGCTCTTGATTGATGACTGTTTGGTTCCAGAACTTAAAACAACATTAAAGTTATACAATAAAATACATTACTGGTAAAATTAAAAACAAATTTGTAGGCAAAGAGCTTATAATTTGTTAAAAAGCGTATTTATTGTGGTTTAACCTTAATTTAAAAATTATTGGATAGTTGTTTTTAAAATATCTCTTTGATAGACATTTCCCCATTTCCTTGTGAGCAGAATGAGTCCAAAAACTTGTCTGTACGATGAAAAATGAAGAAGGAGTTCATCCGAAACTGGATTTTCAAAATGTGTATTAATATAATAGATATTTAAGTCTTTGTGTAACTGTTATATATTTATATTTTATTATGACATTGATGAAGCTTTTATTAAAAAGCGAAACGTTTATAATAATGAATAAATAATCTTAAAACATTTCGCTGAAATATTTCTGCAACCTTATTAAATATAATTACAGCCGTTCTTTTACGTATAATTATACATTTTGTTTCAAATAAAAGTTGTTTATAATTTTGTAAGAATACCGCCAATTTTAATAGATTTTCTGATAAATAATTTTAACAACTTAAAATATAGAAAATTTTACACAGGAAAATCCGTAACACCGCCGATTGCCGCTATCATTTGGTACATGCTGGGCGATAAAGCTAACGACAAACAAAATTCCGTTTGACGTCACGACGTGATAGGTACAGGGTATAAAAGCGCGAATCCCCTGATCGCGAAACAACTCCGTCCGGTGTATGGTTGTGAGAACAACATACGCATTTTCCGCCGACGCTCAAAAAAAAGAACCGTGTTGATTTTCATTTATTTTTCCGAATTCCTTTTTATTTTTATTATCCGTTCATTTTTAGTTTCGTTTGATTTTTCTTTCTTTTATTCCGCCGTGTCAGCCGACGTGAACGTAGGGTTCCACCCCAGCGGGATCTCAGCTAAAACAATACCGTGAAGTATCAGAGTTGTATTTTCCCTTACCTGCAAACCGATCATAGAGTGTAGAGAACGTAGAGAGTTGTCTTTCAGCGAAATCTACACACTCCAACCCCGCTTGATCTGAGTACGTAGAGTTAACATTCAGCGAAAAAGGATCAAAACCTCACACTGCCCCAAAAAGGCAACTGGAACGTAGAGTACCTATTCTGCGGGAAAGTTGGGAACCATCCTCGCAGCTAAAACGTGGAGAGTATTTTTCCGCGAGACAACTGCGTCCCGTAGTTCAGTTGCCAGTACGTGTGCCCATCCCGCGGACCGCCGCTGCATTCCTTTAAAACCACAAATAAACATTCCGTATGCAATTCGCTATAAAACTCACCGAGCTACCGTAATTATATTTGTTCACAATTAAACCGTCATTTGCCCGCTAGGGATTAACGACAACGCGTGTGAATACCTGTAATAATTGTTCCCTGCCGATCATCGTACGATTGTAATAAATAATAAAAAAGCGTTTGTGTTACCTACAATCATTTAAAGAAATTATTGATGTTAAACCCAAATATACTTTCATATTTACCCGTTCATTAATTTCTCCGTAGTTCACTAAATTAATAAAATAAGCCGAACGAGGTAATCTGTTTATTACAGCGCCCGCCATATTGTCGTCTACAACTCTACACTCAAGTAGGGACCGATTGTGAAACCGAGGCCACGCCGAACGGCAACACAACGTCGCTTAAGCCCGAGTCAGAAACCAACAACCCCGACTTCTGGCAGCACCTATCGTTCAGCGACGAACCGTCGCTACTGTTAGGCCGCATTCAACTAGAGACAAAACTGTTTATTTATTTAAATTAATTTTAAATTTATTTTGTAGTTAGAACAATAAATTTTATACCAAATAGGCGAACCTAATTTCTCCGACAAAGAGCTACCCGAGCCGACAGTGTTACAAATTGGGGCTTCACGAGCAGGGACCCCGGAACTCAAGACCGTATTAATTAACCGTTTGCTTTCAGTACTAATTGTATTTTCAGGAATAACATTGCTGATCCGTTTCGTCCTTTTGAAGGACTGGCGCTCGAGTATACAAAACCGCAAACATGCCGACTACTCTAGGAGAAGGAACCGCTGCAAAAACCAGCATTAGTAACCCATCCAAACCCGAAGCAACACCGATACCCGCTGCCGCAAGAACATGCGAGATCGTTCGCAAATGGGGTGTGCGTTTTGACGGCAAAAGTGATCCGCTTTCGTTCTTAGAAAGAATAGCCGAACTTCAAGAATGCTATGAGCTAACCGCTGACCACCTACTCAAAGCATTACCTGAGTTATTGAAAGACGACACCCTACTCTGGTACAAAAATAACAAAAATTTTTGGAATACTTGGGATCAATTTTTGGTGAGTTTTCGTACGCAATTTTTATTACCTTGATACAACTTCAAGATAGAAGAAGAAATCCGCAACCGTTTGCAGAAACCGCAGGAGAAAGCTAGTGCTTTCGCTACCGCCATTCTGACGCTCATGAGGAGACATGGAGGCATACGTACAGAAAGTCAGTTAGAACGCATCTATGAAAATTTGAAACCGGAATACAAATACTATATCCGCCGACGAGATTTCACTGACCTAACCGAGTTGTTAGAAATGGCCGCACAATTTGAAACACTTCCACCGCTACATAAACCACCGACACCGAGTAAGATACGTTTCGCCGAACCGATCACTATACCGACCGAGCAAACGGAAGTTGGAGCTGTAAGCAACCTCGGCGTGAAACGACCGCCGTCACCGGTTCACCTCGCAACATCAAGGAAGTTAAATGCTGGAGATGTGGCCAGGATGGACACTTCAGAAGTGAATGCAAAGGGACGTTTCGAGCGTTCTGTTCTAGATGTGGACGTAACGGGATACTCTCGTGATTGTTCGTGTGGACGCGTCCAGGAAACTCCGCAAGCCGACACGAGCAGTAAGGCGGCTCGTGTCACCAATGGCATTCGCCTCTGTATTACGTCACGACTCTGATGAATGGAAAAATTGGTTGTTTAAGGTTCAACAGACGTGCCGCCGCAATTACCAGCATTTCCTGCAGCCGCCATTGATGACCGTTTGTTTATAGATATCCAAGTATATGGGAAAAGGTTTTCCACTCTAGTGGACACTGGCGCTGCAAAACGTATATTGGAAACGCCATCCGAAGCCTCTTGGCTAGAAACGAAGTCAGACCAGATAACCACCACTCAGAAGAAGTACGACTCCCGACGGATCCGCCACCCGTACAAAAGGCATATTTTCTTTTCCCGTTCAAGCAAATAATCGACAACTTGAAATTACAGCGTATTATTTGCCAAATTTAACAACTGATATGATTTTAGGTTTAGATTTTTACAAAATCAACAAGCTGTCCTAGATTTGAAACAAAACCACTTAGTATTTGGCGGCGAAGAAATAAATTTGTCTCCAAGATACAATCCTGGGATCGCTGGCATCCAAAGCCCCCGAAAAGATCAGATGGCCCGACTGCAGACGTTTCTAGAACAGGAACTGCCGAAATTTAAGGACTCTCCCGGATTAACTCACCTAATAACTCACGAGGTCAAGTTGAAATCAGACGTAGAGCCCCGAAAACAACGCTACTATCCTCGCAATCCCGCGATGCAACAAGTCATTAGCACTGAAGTTGACCAGATGCTGGCTGACGGCGTCATAGAAGAATCTCACAGCCCGTGGTCGTCACCCGTAGTCCTGGTGAAGAAGCCGTCCGGAGAACACCGGTTTTGTGTGGATTACCGCCAAGTTAATGAGGCCAGCATCAAGGACGCATACCCAATTCCGTTCATCCAAGGAATTTTAGATAAACTGAGAGCTGCCCGCTTCATTAGTACCCTGGACTTAAAACGGGGTACTGGCAGGTTCCGCTTTCCGAAGCAAGCCGCCCCATAACCGCTTTCACGGCTCCCGGTAAAGGACTTTACCAATTTAAGGTCATGCCGTTTGGTCTACACTCCGCTCCGGCGACGTTCCAACGCCTCCTAGACCAAATTATTGGTCCCGAGTTAGACGAGCGGGCTTTCGTATACCTAGATGATATCATCATAATTGGTAAAACATTTGAAGAACACATCCATAACTTACAAGAAGTATTCAACCGTCTCCGTCAAGCCGGGTTACAGCTAAACCCGGAAAAATGTGTGTTCTGCGTCCCGGAATTAAAATATCTGGGACATCTAGTATCCGAACAAGGAATACAGCCAGACCCGGAAAAAGTGGAAGCGATTGAACAAATGGAACCTCCCCAAAATGTCCGACAGCTTCGTCGATTCCTGGGGATGGCCTCCTGGTATCGTAAGTTTATTCCACAATTTTCGCAGGTTACACATCCGCTTACTAACCTTCTGAAAAAGAATCAAAAGTATGTTTGGTCTAACCAAGAAGATACTGCATTCCGAAAATTAAAAGATGCGCTTACCTCGGCTCCAATTTTGACCTGTCCGGATTTTACAGTGCCGTTCGTTTTACAAACAGACGCCAGCACCACCGGACTAGGGGCTGTCCTTACACAGGTACAAGAGGGACAAGAAAAGGTAATAGCATATATTAGTCGCTCACTGAACACTGCCGAAAGAAATTATTCGGCCATTGAACTTGAATGCCTCGCTGTGGTCTGGAGCGTCTGCAAGTTAAAAGGATATTTAGAAGGTTACCATTTCACCGTCATTAGTGATCACCGCAGCCTAAAATGGCTGCGGACTATGGAGAAGCCGACCGCTCGACTAGCAAGATGGATATTAGAACTACAACAGTACGATTTTGAGGTCGTATATCGTAAAGGAGCCCTTAATTATGTAGCTGACGCCCTTTCTCGACGCTATGAAGGAACTGCCCTGGGCGCCAATCTTGCACCCTTGACAAACTCCGATGGTCTTGGTACCTGTACCTGGCTAGACCGTCTTCGTGCCCGGATAATTGAGAACCCCGAGGCATACCCCGATTATAAGGTGTCTGGAACAGATGTCCACCGTTCTTTTCCGGATTCGTCCCCCGTCACCGCTGAAGGTCTCCGTAATCCGTGGAGGCTGTGTGTACCGAAGAACCTCAGAGGCAAGGTGTTAAAGGAATGCCACGGCGTCCCGGAAGCCGGCCATCTCGGAGTGGCGAAAACCATTTCGAGGATCTTTCAGAAATATTATTGGCCTGGAATTACTCGAGATGTTCTTCGATACGTAAGAAAATGCCCTTCATGCCTCAGTTATAAACATTCAACCCAGAAACCCGCCGGAGAAATGTACTTCAGGAAAGTGAATCACCCGGGTGAAGTCGTCAGTTCCGACCTGATTGGACCGTTCCCGCGTTCCTTGAAAGGTAACCGTTATATATTGGTTTTCCAGGACCGTTTCACAAAGTGGGTAGAGATCAAGCCCTTACGTACCGCCACCGCTCAGCACTTGAGGCAGGCCTTGAGAGAAAATGTGATTTTTCGGTTTGGGTCGCCAAAGTTTCTAATCACCGACAACGGCCCGCAATATACTAGTAAAATATTTTAGACACCTTAAACGAATATGGCATTACGCACCGTCCGACGCCACCGTACACACCCCAGGCCAATCCAGTTGAAAGAACGAATAAGGTGATTGGAACCATGGTTGCTCAGTTCACCACCGAAGACCACCGCCATTGGGACATCCACCTTCCTGAAATTGCGTTTGCAATTAACTCGGTAGAGCATCGGTCCACCGGATTCACGCCGGCCATGTTGACTCTGGGTCGAGAGCTGACCGCCCCGAATGCGTTATACCGCCCACCGTCCGACGAATCCGTTGACCCGCTCCAGCCTACCGAACGTTTCCCAACAGGTAAGTCGCGTAGAGAGGCTCCAACAACTAGCCCGAGAGAACTTAGTCACCGCTTTCGAAGATCAACGCCATTTTACAACCTCCGCCGCCGGAAGTGGGTGCCTCAGAAAGGAGACCTCGTCTACAAGAAAGAAATCTCCTCTCGGATGCGTCCAAGGGAATTATGGCAAAGTTAAACCCTAAGTACAGCGGTCCGTTCATCATACATAGGGTGCATTCTCCCGTCGTTGTCGAAATTCGAACGCCCCACTCACGGAAGAAAAGTCAACGAGTCCACGTGAAAGATTTGAAAGTGCTGGGAGACAACGTGTCCAATACCAGGCTGACTGAAGAAGAAGGGCGGGGGCAAGGATATATAATAAAGAGACCCACGATGAGGATGCACTTGAACATCAAATGGCATCTCTAGTACCCACCAACCCCTGGTCTCAGTATTCCCGAAGGGAGGGACATGTGTAAGAATACCGCCAATTTTAATAGATTTTCTGATAAATAATTTTAACAACTTAAAATATAAAAAATTTTACACAGGAAAATCCGTAACACCGCCGATTGCCGCTATCATTTGGTACATGCTGGGCGATAAAGCTAACGACAAACAAAATTCCGTTTGACGTCACGACGTGATAGGTACAGGGTATAAAAGCGCGAATCCCTGATCGCGAAACAACTCCGTCCGGTGTATGGTTGTGAGAACAACATACGCATTTTCCGCCGACGCTCAAAAAAAGAACCGTGTTGATTTTCATTTATTTTTCGAATTCCTTTTATTTTTATTATCCGTTCATTTTAGTTTCGTTTGATTTTTCTTTCTTTTATTCCGCCGTGTCAGCCGACGTGAACGTAGGGGTTCCACCCCAGCGGGATCTCAGCTAAAACAATACCGTGAAGTATCAGAGTTGTATTTTTCCCTTACCTGCAAACCGATCATAGAGTGTAGAGAACGTAGAGAGTTGTCTTTCAGCGAAATCTACACACTCCAACCCCGCTTGATCTGAGTACGTAGAGTTAACATTCAGCGAAAAAGGATCAAAACCTCACACTGCCCCAAAAAGGCAACTGGAACGTAGAGTACCTATTCTGCGGGAAAGTTGGAAACCATCCTCGCAGCTAAAACGTGGAGAGTATTTTTCCGCGAGACAACTGCGTCCCGTAGTTCAGTTGCCAGTACGTGGGTGCCCATCCCGCGGACCGCCGCTGCATTCCTTTAAAACCACAAATAAAAATTCCGTATGCAATTCGCTATAAAACTCACCGAGCTACCGTAATTATATTTGTTCACAATTAAACCGTCATTTGCCCGCTAGGGATTAACGACAACGCGTGTGAATACCTGTAATAATTGTTCCCGCCGATCATCGTACGATTGTAATAAATAATAAAAAGCGTTTGTGTTACCTACAATCATTTAAAGAAATTATTGATGTTAAACCCAAATATACTTTCATATTTACCCGTTCATTAATTTCTCCGTAGTTCACTAAATTAATAAAATAAGCCGAACGAGGTAATCTGTTTATTACAGCGCCCGCCATATTGTCGTCTACACTCAAGTAGGGACCGATTGTGAAACCGAGGCCACGCCGAACGGCAACACAACGTCGCTTAAGCCCGAGTCAGAAACCAACAACCCCGACTTCTGGCAGCACCTATCGTTCAGCGACGAACCGTCGCTACTGTTAGGCCGCATTCAACTAGAGACAAAACTGTTTATTTATTTAAATTAATTTTAAATTTATTTTGTAGTTAGAACAATAAATTTTTATACCAAATAGGCGAACCTAATTTCTCCGACAAAGAGCTACCCGAGCCGACAGTGTTACAATTTAATTATACACAACTTTTGTTTAAACTATTTTTTGGTTCGATAAGTAATTACTGAAATCTAACAATCACGTGTCAATAATTGTTGTAACAATATTTTCACCAATATCAATTTTATAAAAAAATGTTGATGGAGAAAGGTTTTGGAAATTTTATTGTCTATAGCTTTTATTTGAACCATTTTTTTTCTAAAACTTATAGGGACGATGTGGAGTTCTGCGGTAAACGCTTGTTTAAATTATAATTCTCAATTTTTCGGCTGTAGAAAAAATGCTGTATGCACCTCGTGCCCGAAATTACTTTAGGGTTCTCATTCTCGATCACCAAAGTTCAATTTCACGAATTAGGTACATTATAACTATTAGCTGGAAACAAAAGCGAAACTGAGTGTGTTTCTGAAAATTGGAACTATTGAACTGTATAATAGCTTATTTTCTTTAAGATGAACATATTCCGGACATAAAAATTGTGGATGTGCTACACACAGGTAATACTAAGCCTTTCAATTGCTGGAATTAATCCCAAAACTTTACAGCTGTTAAATTTCTATCGATAAAAATGGGCCAATAAGAGAGTTATTTACGCATCCTAGCCGAACATTAATCTTTGGGGGTACTGTGTCTGAGTTTCTGATATGAGGATTGCGGTACAGGACAAGTATTTGGATTAATAAAAGGAACATTTGTGATTTTTTGATGGAAAAATAAAGAATTAGTACAAACCGGAAATTCTGAGAGTTGACCTGACCATTGATAGTAAAGGTAACTTCATCAGTAAAATTATTTTACTTAACATTTCTTCATTTTCATTCAATGAATTGAACATTGTTTAACAAAAATCGGTACGCTTTATTTTATCTTCCTCGGTAAGTTGATGATTTGAAATTTTATAGGGTTTATACTTAAATTCTTTTAGGCTTCTGTATACCGAGCTATACGAAATTTCAAAATGTTTAGCCACATCTAAAAGTGATCCTGTAGGCCGTTCCTCAGCATAACAGAGGATATTTATTTTCATTTCTTAGGTTAGAATATGATTGGTTTTGCTTCTTTTTCTATGACCAGTTATAACACAACCATCTCTTTTAAATTTATTAAAAATATTGAGAATGGTTTTCGCAGAAGGTATAGGCCTTTCAGGGTAGTGGACTGAAAACATGTCCCGAACGATTTTGTTGGTACCACTTAAGCATTGTCCCTTTTTCTTCATTATTATACCTGTTCATTATGTATTTCACTAGTAATTAAATAATAAAAGCTCAATAGTAAAAAACAAGTTGACATAAAATGATTCTAATATTGACCCTTGCATAGGTACTTGATTTTTTTAATTTTAATTATAATTTTTATCAGGTTACCTAGCACATGAACAATGCTTTGACATTTTTCTTTTGTAATGCCCACCAATTTAATGATAACAAGAAGTGAGATAATAAAAGTACATTAGCGGATTCCTAATGAAATAAAATTTTTACTTGTTTACAAACAAAAAAATATATAGTATACAAAAAGAGCAATAAACATTTGATTTGTTATTCCAAGCACATTTCCGTTACACCTTCGCTTAATTCGTCTATATCAATAATATCTTTTCTAGTTAATTCTTCCTCTTCTACTGGTAGTTCACTTATATTCATCATAGCTTCTAGTACTCGTTTTCCACCCAATTTATTTGGTGTGCATATACCGAAATCAGTAGTTGAAGATTTCAAAGAAGACTCTGGCGTTTCTATTGTAAATAATTCCCTTTTCTCTTTCCATAGTTTTAACTGAAGAATATTACGATAACCCTTATCGTAATTGCATTGTAAAATAACTTCCACGTATTTTGGTAGTAATTCTTGACCTGTGAACAATTACCTAGATTTAATTACAAACATATAGAAAAAAATCACCTGCAGAAATCGCAGCAAGATTTTTAGCCTGTTCCCTGTTAAAGGTATCATCCAAATTATGAAATTCTTGAACAGCTTTTACTAAAAATTGGGTAGCCGTACTAGGAACCCCTTGATTTAAATAAAATTCCCCTATATATCTGTTGGCTTGAGCTACATAATACGGCAGTTTGTTTTCTTCGGCGAGTTCCAGAAGCCCATTTAGCTCACTGAAAGCTTCTTTACTTTTTCCCATTCTGTAGTAATTAACTATTATAAATTTTATTTGATTAACCAAATTTTACTTAAGATAAGCCAGAGTAAGTTGTACTTTTTGCTTCGCATAGTCTATCTATTAACCCTGGACCTCTGCATAAAATTATAACTTTTCTAAATAGGCGACCTGCTCCATGAGGATCATCTAAGTCCATTTTACATATTCCATGTAATATTAATGCGTTTGCTTGTCCACGCCTATCGCAAACTGTAAATAAATAATTACCTGTTTAATTCCGATCTGCATCACATACAATTTTTGTTACAGTAAATTGAATTTTTTTGGAACCTGAAAACTTCGGTTAATTGGAAAAAACTTTAATTTTTAAAAATTTCCCGGGATTTTAATGGTAAGTAAACTGTATAATTTTTTTTAATATAACAGATGCTTTGCTAGAGAATGATGTTTTAATATTTAATTGAATTAATAAACAAAAATTATGAAAACTTTTGTAAAATGGTAAGTTTGTATAATTTGAGTACAAACGGAGGCTTGGTGCAAAAAATTACTCGACTATAAATTAAAACATTTGGAATGTTCGCTAAAGACTGTTACAAGATTGAAATCATTTGGATAATTATACTCTGTCATGATATATTTTCGTTATCAGGGCATTAATAATGATTGTTCAAACTAACAGCAATTTATAACATGGTTTTCACTTTTCATAATTACTCTACACTGGGGTTTTTCGATAGCTGCATATTTAAAGACCTGCTTTTTTTATACTATATTTTAGAACACTGAATTGCATGAAAGTCATAATTAGAGACAATTATCAGGCCATTTATCACAAAAAGTGGTTCAAATAGTGTAAAGGAAATAATATACAGTTTATTATCTATGTACCTTTAAAAATCTGTTGATGCAGATATTCAGAGAGTGGGACCAAAACAGTTATAAAATATAAATTTTTGTTATCTTACTTTCAGCAGCACGTTTTTCCGCTAAAGTGAACAACGCACTAGCTTGCATAGGATCAGTTTTATCTATATTTTTTCCCTTCGGCCATTAGAATGTTATGCAACATTCTACTGCATTCTGCGAAAACACTAGTGGGTATATCAGTTCTATCACATATTCTCCAGGATTTGCCTTTGGCCATTTTTCTAGCTATTTCTAAATGGATCTCAGCTTGAACACCATTCTCCACTACCAATCAATTTCATAAAATATAAAAGTGAAAAATATAGACAGCTTACTGTTTTCTAATAGAAATTTTCCATAAAGATATTTTAACATGGTTTTCTTTTTTCCTTGATCTTGATCATATTTTGCACTTATGTTTATACCTTTTATTAAAATTTGTTCTCCTAACCACCACCAATCAACTGGTCCTAATCCGTACAACATACCTATTTTTATGAATTCGTCTATTTCTTCACCAATGTTACCTAAGATGAATTAAATAACTGATTGTAAGTTTTTTGGACTAATACCTTCATTGTGAGCATCTTCCGCTTTTTTAAACGTATCGTATAAATAATCCAACCTTTATTGGTATGCATTAGTCGAGGTCTATGAAATACGGGCGATTCAGAAGTGTAACTTTTTCTAAATTCTTCTTGATAGTCAATTAAGAATCTAAGAAAATGTTCTGAACCTGGATATCCAAAATCATGCAATTCTTCTAGAAGCGCTTGGTAGTAAGGTAATCGAAACCTAACTAAAACAATTTTAGTAAATCTAGTATTACTTAATCACAAATACCTTTTAATCCCGTATCGATCCAACACTGGCAAAGACGCTTTCATATGTTGTACTTGCTCCAATTGCCTTTGTTTTTTAATAATATTTCGTTTGCTGGCAGGAATTATATTTTGTCTAATCATTTTTTTGCTATTGAACTGTTTCAAATTTACCTATATAATTTATGAAAAGAGTAATTAATCTATGATTTCTTATTGTACAATAAATAATTATTAAGAAATGTAAGTTGATGTCTTATTTTGACGGAAACATTGAATATCTAGAGCGTATTGATCACAATAGACGTTTAGATAAAATTAACAATATTTCCGATGAGTATTGCAATAAATTTTAATTAATTTACTAAAAATTATAATTTGATTAACAACTTTTTGTGCGTTTTTACACGGAATTGAAAGTTACGAATGTACTTAGTTCTCAAGATTATTAAAAGAAATCTTTTGTGTTGAGTTTGAGCAACTAAACTTGAAATAATAAATACTAAAGTTTCTTATAAGTTTGTTTTGTTTGTATTTAATTAATATATAAATCAATGAAATTAATTAGCTGTAAGAAGTTTATAGGAAACCCTTGAATTGTACCAAAAGCAGAAATGATTAACTTTTGCTATAAGAAAATGTAAACATTCAAATGTTATTGCTTAAGATTAAAATAGTTTACCTACTTATTTTTCCACTGAAGACACTGTTTATAGAACTACAATTTGCAATAAGACGAAAACAAAATTCAAATTGAAGAGCGAATTTTGATTTTTTCGAAACAAACTATCCTCTACATCCGATGGTGGTTGACCATCAGCGAAATACGAATACCATAAACGCATAACATAGTAAACACATAGGAAAGTATACTGATCTACTGAACTAATTAGGCAAATGGCTGTTATGTGAAATGGTACCGGCTCGCCAGGACCACACCGCTAAAATGTTCATAACAAACAATTTAGATTACTTTACTTTTTGTTTAGTTTTACATCAAATGATTGGAGGTCATATTTTTTTAATTAGTAACTTCAAAGGTACCGCTGTAGAGATACTCTGCTGTGTGTTTACTATACTCTGAGGAAAGCACAGAATCATACTGATCGCTTAACTTATAAGCAGATGTTTAATTTGTTGTTAGCACTTTTGATGTTGACGTGGGCATGAATAGGTATTACATACATCATTTGAGTTCAGCTGTATTTATGACGGTAGTTTTTAGTAGTGCCGTTCATTCCGCATTAAACGTTAGTTTTTCTGCTAATTTTAGCGCTGTGTGATCCTAGCAACAGACATCTAAAAAGGTGTAAAATTTGGTCTCAGAAATTAGTGTGAACAGACGTACACTTTGAGCTCCGTTAAATTGTTTCTTCTATTTAATTAGCTATACTTTTGTTATTCGTTGTTAGATATGTGTTCCTGAAGTTATAGCACGAATTCTGGTTAACTCATTATTTTTGTACTTTTGATAAACGCCGTAAGTTCATTATCATTTCAAAATTCGCATGTGGTTATATCGCCATCTTGTAAGCTTTTAAAACTTCCACTCAGAAGATTAAATAAAACGATGTCGTTAGTTTCTATTGTACTGCTTGCTCACAGGGTGTAACTATATACTAATCACCGAAGAATGTACGTCTTATATTTCTAAAATTTCTACGTGGCTCCCAAAACGGAACGTTTACTTTAAGGTACATGCTATTTAAACCTTTGATCTGTTGCACTACTGATGCTTGGGTTCTCTTTCAAAGAACTACCTGTTATCTTATCACGATTAAGTATCAATCGAGACCTGTGTGGTGATGTTAGATGTTTATTCTGAAGAAGTTGTCATCGGTATACGACAAGGTAAGTGGTTACAATTTAAATATTGTACATGTACAAAACGTTATCAAATTTACAATTTAATTCTTTTAAGACATTATATAAACATTTGGGTACCGTTCCTGAACCCAAAGGCCTTTGTAGTCGACGAATTCTGGGTTTATTTATTATTAATTTAAACGTTGAAAGTTCAAGCCGTTAAACTTGTGTGTTTTACTTTCCTTAACCTCTACGACTTATGGATATTTCACTAGGTTTCTCTAGGTAAGTTCATTGTCGCGTTAGGAATTTCAACAACGTTCTTCGATACGCCCTAAACCTGCTCCCTCCATCTCAAATTTTCTGCCATTTTGTGGTCCTGAACCCGCTCCAAAGTTATCGCCATTTTGTGGTCCAGAATTTTCCCCACTACAAATTTTCAGCCATTTTGTAGTCTAGAACCCGCCCAAAAGTTTTCCCACCACAAATTTTCAACCATTTTGTAGTCTAGAACTCACCCCCAAAATTACCGCTATCTTGTGATTCAGAAGTTCCCCCATCACAAATTCAAATTTCGGGCCAAGTGCTGTTCCAGAATTCGCCCTATATTACTACTACAATCCTCTACAATATGTGTAACGGTCTCCGGTTCGTTTCCACAGTCACTATTTGGATTAGAAATCGCACCCCATTTAGACAACATAGTGTTACATTTTGAATGAGCTGTTCTTAAGCAATTTACTTTTGACCAAATTTTTCTTTTTTGATCAAAACTCGAAACTTTTACTGTTGGATCATTAATAAGATGTTTATTGAAAACATCAACTTCAAACCATAATTTTTCCACTCCTCAACTTCAGAGAAAGCCGTACTTAAGTAGTCTTGCAACCATATAGGACTTCGAGATTTAAGTCTTTTGGCAGGAGAGTTCTCAATGTCATTCCAAATTGGCGAGTTTTTGTTGAGTTGGCATTTATCCCATTCTCGTTTTAACGCAGTTTTTTGTCGAATGTTTGATGGAGTAATATTACAAAGAACAGGAAGCCAATCGAGAGGAGTAAATTTAATGGTTCCAATAATTATACGCATAGTGCAATTCAACTGGGCATCAATTTTTTGTGTATGATAATTATTCAACCAGACATGAGCACAATATTCTGCTGTAGAATAAACTAATGCCAATGCAGCTGTACCAAGTGTCTTTGCATCTGCTCCCCAAGTTTTTCCAGCTAATCTTTGAATGACATTATTTCTTGTTTTCATTTTTTCTTTGACTCCTAGAGAAACTGGGTTAAAATTATGGGTTAACTTTGTATTATTGAAGATAACATTAAGTTTCTACTTTTTTCTCTATTACGTAATGAAAACAAAAAACCTCTGTCTTGTTAAGATTGGAGCATAATCGCCATTTTGCGAAATAATTTTCCATAATAGGCGGGATTGTGAAAGCATTATAATTGAATTTGTTTAACAGTCAAAATTCAATAATTGTATAGTGGGGTTCACATAAGAATTATAATTTTAATATCAATAGTCATAATAATGACACTAACAATATTTATAATAATTAAGAATATTAATGTTAATAGTTACAATAATTATACTAATAATATTTATAATAATTAATAATAATAACAATAACTACGAAAAACATGTTAAAGAGTATCGAAAGTGTGCGGTGACATAAAACATTTTGCTAGAAAAATAAAATAGACAACGTATAAAAAGTACGTCCCACCTTTAAAAAAATTATAATAGAAAAAATAAAATACGCAAGGTACGATAAATTTTAATTATTTAACGATAAACTATAAGACGAATCCAGATACCTAGATACCTGATACCTTCTCAGGCTACTGTCCCTTTAAACGTTTTAGAATTGGAATTGAAACTAAAACTATCAAAAAGAAGAAAACAAATGATGTTTTAGAAAAAATAGTTTAAATAAAAATTATAAACAATCAAATTTCTAAGAAAATTGTTTCCATAATTATTTGTATGATTTTTTTAGAGATATTGTTAAAACCAGTACTGTTACGTGATGCATGCTTCTGTTTGTTACATGTTAATTATTGCTTGCATTTATTACTTCACGACTGAAAGCCCAAAGATACGTTCCACCCCACCACATGGGTCCAGAACCGAAAGAATAGTTCTTTATATTAATATTACATTTTGATTTTATTATGACCAAATAAAATATTTTTTTCTTCAAGCGACAATAAAATGGCATATTATTGAACTACTGGCAGACGCTAAAATAGTATATTATTATACGAGTTAAGAAAGGCTATTATTGCACGAGAAGTTTAGAGCACGACGAGCGGAGCGAGGAGTGCTCTAATTGAACTAATGTGCAATAATAGCCTCTTATGTAACGTGTGTAATACACAATTTTTTTGACTTTGCATCTTAAATCTAAAAAAAATTAAAAAGATAACTCCATGTTTAAACTGTGACATTTAGTAATTTTTTTTTACAAATTTGCCTCGATAAATTTGGTGCCATTAAATTTGAATTAACCATTCAAATACCAACTTGAAGTACGTAACAGTATCGTTATAGACTTTATAACGATACTGATATTGGTGTTGTTATAGACCTATTAACGTTGCAAAGTCGAAAAACGCTTTTTATTGTCTAAACATTAAAAAGTAACAGTTCTTTTTGTTTTTACACTATTGGAGTTAAAAAATATAATTGTTTAGCTTAATTTGCTGTCTCGGCTAACGCCTCGCCAGCAAACTTTTAAGCTCGACAATTATATTGTTTAACTCCTAGTAAAATAATCTATAGTCTGTATACTATTGGCGCGGAGTAATAAATCATAATTGCTTGAAATAATTCTTTATTTTCTTGTGAAAGCGGTACTTCTATGGTTAAGTAAAAACCAATAAATTCTAACCAAAATACGATCATTGTGCCGCTCTTGCAGCATATCGACCCATCTAGGGTCTGAGAACAATAGTTTAATCTGTGTAAACACGTTGCCATCAGCCCAGGTACTGACGAAACGAGAATCATAGCCGGAAATGTGGGTATTATACCAAGATACAAAACTAATGGTATATAATACGTAAGAAGTAAAATTTGTAATGTGATCTACTATACAAATAAAATAAATAACATATAAATAATATATGACATAAATATAAAATAAAATAGTAATGCAGATATCGTCAGTACATTTATTACAATTACAATTAATTTGCGGGGACCGATTTTTAGGAATCAAAAAGTAAATTTGGCTCAATTATAAAATTATGTGTTTGTCATGGAAACTTATCAAAATGAATAGATAAAAGTAACAGGCACAAAAATGTTCATTTAAATAACAAGACATTAGTAGGTAAAATAGGTATATTTAAAAATAACTGACAATACTCACTCATGGTTACAATAAATGGTGTTTAGAGAGTAGAACACTATTTCAGGCACATTACGTTTGGTCATTTAACTTTCTTCCTCGTCTGAAATTTCCATTTCGGAATCAGAATCGCTGTCTTGTGTGTTTACTGATATAATAATTGGCTCCAATGTTATATTTACTAAATTATCCAGTTGCCAACATTTGTCTTCTTCCTTAACGACATGAGATACACAGTTCTTCCATCTTTCAGGTGTTACTTTGTTTAATGCATTTTCCAGAAGTTTTTTCACGTCGTCGAGTTTAAAAGTGGTATTGTTACGAGCGACGTCACCTTTTACTTGAGCCCAAACCAACTCTATAGGATTCAGCTCACAATGGTAAGGTGGTAAACGCAGTACTTCAATGCCCCGATTCTTTGCCATTTCGTCAATAATATGACGTATATGCTTATTCTTATGAACTTTAACAATATCCAATAATTCTCTTTTCACCATGTCATTCTCAAAAGTTATATTCTTAACAGATAACCAATCTATAATTTCTGCTTTCCTCCAAGCGCTGGTAGGTAAATTTTCGTATCTTCGTGAGTGGTAGCTGGCGTTGTCCATAACTATTGTAGATCCTTGGGGTATCAAATCTAGCATCTGCTCAAAATATTCTTCAAACACAGTAGCATTCATGTCTTCGTGGTAGTCGCCAGTTTTCTTTAATTTGAATTCTAACAAACCACCATCTACAAAGCCATCTTCATTGCCAATATGAGTAATAATTAACCGTGTTCCTTTCCCAGAAGGCGGCCGAAATCCTGTCGATAGCCCTTCTATAAATCCTTGTCGAGCACTCGTAACGGTATGTCCTGCATTGATCCAGGTTTCATCCAAATATAATATACACCTGCCTTCACGCCTATATTTTTTTATTTCCCGAAGATAATTTCTCCTCCATGTAATAATCTCTTGTTTTTCAATTAAAACGAATCTTCTATTTATCTTCTCCCAAGTAAACTTCAACTTGCGAAGAAGTTTTCACAGTGTTCTACGACTCATTTAGGGTAGATTTTCATCCTCATTTACTACTAGTAAAATCTTATCGATTGTAGGAATTTCTTTCCGTAAGTAGAACGAGTGAATCTTTCTACGGACAAAATTCCTCATTACATCATCTAATTCCATCGGGCGCCGACCAGGAGATGGAAGTGGGTGAAGCACTTGTCCCAAATGTTTTCTTTCCCTCACTAGTTTATAAATGGTAAATTTTGATATTCCCGTCACTGCAGAACATAATCCTACAATATCATCAACACTTTTTGCAGGGTGTTGACATCGAACAGCGTCATGCACATTTAAAATTATAATTTTTTCATTAGCAGATAACGCACCACTTTTAACACGTTTTGCTGGTGAAAAGTTTTCCATTTCAAAATTATTTGCACTAACACACAAACAAACAAACAAGCCGATTCATTGCTAATAACAAACTAAACATATTTTTCATTTAGAAAGTATACGAAGCCCTTCGGTCAAACAACTAATTATCTGTAATCTTTCGCAGAAATTACAACCCGTCTGCCGTAATGACTGCGCTAACGACCCCACTTTACCTGATGATAGATAATCCAACACACATTTTGACGCTAAAGAATAATTGTTTTAAAATTACTTTATTTAGCTATATCGATTCTTAATTGTAATAATTAGAAACAAACCACATAATAATAAATATTTTTTTTTAAATATTCCACAGTTTAATAAGATACAAATAGATTCATAACTTTTGTAAAACTCAGTATACGTACCTATATAAAATTAAAATTTAAAATAGATAAATTGAGAAACGACACATTTGTCATTTATCGATTTTAGAGTTTAATTTTATATTCAAATACTGTGTTTTACAAAAGTGTTGTATCTATTTATATCTTATTAAACGGTGGAATATTGCTGAATTAAATTATTTACTATGAAAAATAGATTCCACAAAGTAATGATTGAAACAATAAAAGAAACCACATAATAATTCATATCAAGGTAGATTTTACTATTATAATATATTTACCTACTATAAATATGATTTTCCAAACGTATCAGGTACCTACGCCAATGCAATACGGGAGATTCGATAATTCTGACAGGTTAATTACTCCACGCCAATAGTATACTGAATATACTATTTAGTTATTAAATATCATTTATCTATTCTATTAAACACGGTACTACACAAAAGTGCTGTATAATTAAATTACAAACAATTTCCATGTCAAGAAAAAATGTGAATAATGAATCTTTTTGTAAATATTCCAAGAATTCGAAAATCTATTTAGGTTAGCTTTTCACTCGACAGATTTTGCTCAAAATCTAATCCAATATGCGCTATTATAAGTAATACCTACATGCCAGGTATTATAAAAATCGGACGGGCGGATAGTAGTATGCACACTATAAAAAATCTCTTCTTACGTATGTCACTTTCATTCGTAAATTGTTACTTACCCACACACCGAAAGTACAACATTTTCTGTTGGTAATTTGGAGTTGACCTTGAATTTAGTAATACCATGTATCTTTTATGTTGATAATATAACTGTAGGTTCTAAAATTAAATTTTTTTGGCTCGAATTGCATCATCAACAATCATTTCATGAGCACGGACATTTAACTACTACGATAACGTCTTTATTAACAACCCCGTCTGGTGTAACTCCCAAAATAGCCATTCTTTTTGGACAAACAGTTCACACTAACGAATGTTAATCTATTCTTGCTTTGTTAATTCAATTTTTGAATTGCTTTTGTTCCTTGGTGCGGCCGGAAACAATTGCTGGTGTATTAAGCTGACTAAGGAAGTTGTTTCACTAAATTACGCTAACTAGTGGTCTTTCTGCGCCAATATACAGTGTAAAAGTACAAAGCATCAACAAATTCCTTTGATACTCCAGCCATTGTCCGCTTCCAGAATGCAATAACGGTTCGCTTTCTAATGTGGTGCGCCCTTCTTCGGTTTTTACAAAGGAAAATAAGATGTAGAGTTTATGTCCTACGGCCGGCCGTTCGTCCGTATGTAAACAAGGTATCAAGAAAACCACCTGTCCGATTTTTATAAAACTTTGTACCGGGTGTCCTATTTTCGAAGTAATTGAGGGATTTCAGGTATTTCACGAATTTATAGGGAAAAACCGTGGTCGGGATACTTAGCCCGATTTTTGAGACAAATTTAATGGTCTAAACAGCACTTTGATACAGAGTGTTTGCATTTTATGCCGTCTTCTTTAAAGCTTTATAACTTTTTTATTTGTAAATATTTTTTATTTTAATCAAAACATTTTTTGTGGATTTTTTTATATGCAATTCAATGGCGTACTTGAATTTATTCTAGCTTAATTTGTTTTTGAGTTACAGACCAAACATGCATTTTTTTAAATGGAAACCATAGTTGATTATGACACCATTGATTAGAGGTTTTTTTTAGCTTTCTGAAAATAACATGGTTTTATATATTTATCTCTACAAATAAGAAAATTATAAACGATTTTTTAAAAAACACTACTTGATCAAAGTCACTTATGAACCTTTGTTTTACTGGGCTACGCATTTGTTGTTAGTTTTTTGAAACTTCATGCAGTTGTTTCTTATAAATAAAAGGTCAAAAAGTTATTAATTTCTGTAATTAATTATTACCTTAAGCAAAGTTTTGAAACATTAAATCTAACCACATCTATATTTGTTTCG
The DNA here is from genome assembly GCA_030710515.1 of Abscondita cerata. Classification (NCBI taxonomy): domain Eukaryota; kingdom Metazoa; phylum Arthropoda; class Insecta; order Coleoptera; family Lampyridae; genus Abscondita; species Abscondita cerata. Next base: position 62,198 of record JALBCR010002563.1, read on the forward strand.
GCCATTTATTTATAAGACACAACTACGTAAAGTGTCAAAAAACTAGCAACGAATGCTAATGCAGTAAACAAAGATATAGGTGACTTTGATCAAGAGGTGTTTTTCAAAAAATTGTTAATAATTTCCTTATTTGCCAAGATAAATATATGAAACCATATATTTTCAGAAAGCTAAAAAAAAATCTCTAATCAATGGAGTCATAGCCAACTATGGTTTCTATTTAAAAACATGCATGTTTAGTTTGTAACTTGAAAACGAATTAAGTTAGAATAAATTTGAGTACGCTATTGAATTGTATTTTCTTTTGTAAAAACCGAAGAAGGGCGCACCACATTTTTCTTTCAAATAAAAGTTGTTTATAATTTTATTATACACAATTTTTGTTTAAACTATTTTTTGATCCGATAAGTAATTACTGAGATATATCAATCACGTGACACTATATCAAGTTTACAAAAAAAGTTGAGAGAAAAAAGTTGTTGGAAACTCTTTTGTTTGAACTATTTTTTACCTGTGGTAAACGATTGTTTTTTTTTGCATTAATAGAATATGATCTGCATACATTGACTTTATTTTTATTGATAGAGAATATACAAGTACTAATTGACGTAACTATTTGAATATCGCTATTGTTTGAAAGTAATAGAAAAAAGTACATATTCATTAACTTATTTATAATCTTAAAAAAAAATATATTGCGTCAGGTATTCACATTTAAAGGAGAAAATAGAAGTAAATCGATCAGTTGGAGAGTTTCGCCCATGATATGATTTCATAGGAGCACGATAAACGTAAGTAAAAACTAATTACCTACTTTATTTGGTATGCATGATATAAAAAAAATACCTGTTTTAAAGTACCGGCGGAAGAAGAATAAGTTTAATGCGTTTTTCTTTTTCATAGAAAAGCAACAATGACTGTGAATACTTTACCACCTGAGGTTTCACACAGTCCTCAAGTGTCTAACGTAAGTGTGTTTTATAGTTTACTAATTCCTGCTCTTTTATTATGGTACGCATATTGGTGGATATCTAGAAGACAACTTCTTAAATTAGCTGAGAAATTACCAGGACCCAAAGGTTGGCCTCTAATAGGAAATTTACTGGATTTAAAAGGCACACCTCACCGTATATTTTGATTACCCTCGCAATGATTCTTAATAACTTATACATTTTTAGAGGTTTTTCAAAACTTGTACAATCACAGTCTTAAGTTTAACACCATATTTAAAGTTTGGGCTGGTCCCAAATTACTAATCTTTTTGACGGACCCCCGTGATGTTGAAATTATTTTAAGTAGCCACGTTCACATTGACAAATCAGATGAATACAGACTATTTGAACCGTGGCTTGGAAACGGGCTTTTAATCAGCTCGGGTATTGCGTAACTATTTTTTGGAAAAGGTTTTCAAACAATGTGTTTACCACAGGTCAAAAATGGCGTGCTCATCGTAAACTAATTGCACCTACTTTTCATTTAAACGTATTAAAGGGATTCATCGACTTATTTAACGCTAATAGCCGAGCAACTGTAGACAAACTTCGTCAGCTGGGAAACAAAACGTTTGATTGCCACAATTACATGTCGGAGGCAACAGTAGAAATACTATTAGGTAACTGAGCTTAACTTAACTTCTATTTTGACTCTTAAAACTTTAGAAACCGCAATGGGTGTAAGTAAAAAAACTCAAGATCAAAGCGGTTTTGAATATGCAATGGCAGTTATGAAAATGTGCGATATTTTACACATAAGGCACACCAAACTTTGGCTTAAGCCAGACTGGATCTTTAAATTAACAAAATATGGTGAAATTCAAGAAAAACTTATTGGTATTATTCATGGTTTAACCAGTAAGGTTGTCAAAAGTAAAATGGAAGCATGGAATAAGGGAATTAGGGGTTCTACTGCAGAAGTACCTGAAGATCTACGCGTCAAATCAATCCAAGACAAAAAAGAAGGTCAATCTAAAACTGTTGTTGAAGGTGTATCCTTTGGACAATCCGTAGGTTTGAAAGATGACCTTGACATAGACGATAACGACGTTGGCGAAAAAGAAAAGATTAGCATTTCTAGATTTATTAATTGAATCATCACAAAACGGAGTATTGATCACAAGCGAAGAAATTAAAGAACAAGTAGATACTATCATGTTTGAAGGGCACGACACAACAGCTGCGGGAAGCAGTTTCTTTTTGGCAGTGATGGCGGCGCATCCAGAAATACAAGAACGAGTCTATCAAGAGTTGGAAGACATTTTTGGAAATTCTGATCGACCAGCTACATTTGCTGATACATTAGAAATGAAGTATTTGGAAAGGTGTTTATTAGAAACTCTTAGACTGTACCCCCTGTTCCAATTATCGGTCGACAACTGCGCCGTAATGTTAAATTAGGTATATTTTGTTGAATTTTACACAAATACTTTAGAAACTATTTTTAGCAAGTGGAGATTATGAGTTACCAGCAGGATGTACTGTAGTTATCGCCACACTTCCACTACATCGTCGTCCCGAGTTGTACTCAAATCCCTATAAATTCGATCCGGATAACTTTCTTCCAGAACGTTCTTCAAACCGACACTATTACGGTTTTGTACCGTTTAGTGCCGGACCTCGTAGTTGCGTTGGTGAGCATTGAATTATTTTTTACTTACAAATTATTTATAAAATTTAATCTAGGAAGAAAATATGCAATGTTGAAACTAAAAATTCTTTTGTCTACCATTATGAGAAACTTCCGTATAAGCTCTGATTTGGCCGAGAAAGATTTCAAATTACAAGGTGATATTATTTTAAAACGCGAAGAAGGATTTCCAGTACAATTAGAACCAAGAAAACAAATGGTCAAAGCTTGATAATAGATGACACGTTAAGTATATTGTTTACTAAACTGAAACAAAAAACATATTTATTATAATGTAAAATATATGTGTAGGTATTAGATGAACATCCCAAAAATGACAATGGTTTTTATTAATTGTTTGTAAAAAAAAATTGTAACCTTTAGTCGAAAAACTTATGATTCTCAATTTTGAAGCAAAAAGTAATAACCGATAAATTTAAAATAGGTAACTAAAATTAGGTATATGAATTTCACGTCATATTATGGTAGCTAAGAAATGCTATTTTTAAAATAAATGAATAAAAATATTAAAAGGTCTTTCGCTTAGTGCAATTTGGAAATTGTTTATTCCATAACAATTTTAATATTGTTTCGTGCGTCAGAAAACTGCCAGTTACTGTTCTCGTTGCGTAACATACAATTTTGACAATCTCAAGAATCTGTCCAGGGAATAAGATATACGGGTTTTCAAACTTAAGTCGGCACTATTGCTAACTTCGTTATTATAAGAGGTTAAATAAGCAAACTGGTAGCATTTGTTTCTCTCATCACTATGGTGAAAACAGAATAAAAATCGAACATCGGGTTTGCGAGTTATGTCAAATTGTTCCATTTCTTTAAATAGGACACTCTGTATACAATATTCTCAATCGATAGGAAATTGAATATTGAACAAAAAGTGTCTCATTATTTTATATCTTAAAGTCAAAAATGGCAGAGCTATTGATGATTTTTCAAATACGTTTAAAGTGGCTGTGATTTTATAAACTACAATCGTTTGTTGTATAAATGTCATCAGGATTAAAATGTCAAATTGAGGTTTTACTGGTAAACAGTTTACAGCCATTAAAAGCTCAAAAATGCTTGGACCAAGAGGGTGACGTTTTTGAGCATCTAATTAGAATTTCTTTTAAACGTTCACATAATAAATTAAAATAAACCATATCCTTTCGCTTCATGGATAGGTATTCCTTTTTCTTCATTTTATTTACCACTTCTGCTAAATATAGCCACCGTGAATTTTGTATGTTGATGTATCCCCATCACGAAATAATATTGTTTAAGTGTCTGCCGTGACCAAGATTCGAACCGCCTCGACCAACGGTTTTCCGGCTACTAAATTTGACTACGTCCTTGGCATTACTACTCGACCACCCGCGGGTTTGATATTCCTCCTGCTTTCTACTTTATGGTAAGGCAAATTATAACTAACACAACCACCTTGACCAATTTAAAAAATCATCAATAGCTCTGGGATTTTTAACTTCCTACCGATTAAGAATATTGTATACAGAGTGTCCTATTTAAAAAAAATGGAACAATTTGACATAACTAGCGAACCCGATGTTCGATTTTTATTCTGTTTTCACCATAGTGATGAGAGAAACAAATGCTACTAGTTTGCCTATTTAACCTCTTATAATAACGAAGTTAGCAATAGTGCCGACTTAAGTTTGAAAACCCTGTATACTAGTAACTAGGTAGTATATCATTTCTATGGTTTAAATCATATAAATTGTAATTTAAATTGTCTTTTATGGTATTTTCTTCCAGTACCTTGAGGATGCATATACTCCTCGAACACGACGGATTCAATCTTTTCTCATAAAATTGTTTTCCTTTTTTTAAACGAATTGCAGGTAGAAGATGTTCAATTAAGTAAAGATAATCCGACGACCGTTTGTAATGTACGACATATTAAAAATAATTAGGATGGGTTTAACAAAACTTTGGTTTTTAATTTTTCAATTTCAATAATCATACAAAAAAAATCATAATAATTATAAAGTACATTTTTCTACAACTTTTATCGAAATAATTTTATAAGTTTTAAGTAGGTTGGTGCCTTGTTTTTTAAGATGTCATATACAATTTATTATATCCGTGCAAATAATTTCTTTTAACATAAGAAACATAATATTAAAAAACTGGAGTAATAGAGGATACGTAGGATTTTTGTTCAATTTGGAACTCTTGTCGATAAAGTTTACAAAGCTTCCATTGTTGACTAGTATAAGTGTAGTAGCTTTAGTTACAGTAGCAGGTATCTCCGCTGATATGTCGACTAACGTGGACGAGTTCTCTTGAATTTCTCTTTACACCGAACATTTAAAATGTTGATTACGTTACCACCACAGAAGAAACATCTTTTCTTACGAAAGATAGTGTCATCGGGGGCGGCGTTAAGATTCTGTTTGACTACCGGCAACACATCCTTAGAATATGTGACGTTCGATCATTGAAATATAATTCGAGTGTACTGTGGAGAAGAAAATGATAGTGTTTTTCGATCATTTAGAGAGAAGGCCAATTTATTAGTTTCAACAAGAGAGAAAGAAAGAAAGATATTCATAAGAAGATGTTTTCTAATTTGCTGTGAAGTTACGTATTTTTCCACTTCATGTAAAAATTCTAGCCAATCACAAAACGGCGATTATGGCTTTCAAAATATTTAAAAGGTAAACATTAAAAATTTAAAAAAATGGAACATGAAGAAAAGCACCCACTATGGCAACTTATGAGAGACTGCGCCGAACCAGAAGTGGTGTACCTCGTAACATCACATTTTGTAGCAATAACAAAGAAGCAAAATGTGTTGTCTACGTGTCTACAAGAACACCAGGGGGAACGCTACAGATTCAACAACTTTTGATGACAAAGACATAACCATTAAAAAAAGATGCATTTTCGAACGTAAAGAAAACTTTATGAAATAAGCACCGGTTGTCTGCACGTCGGCTGGTGCGTGGCCAAGTACTAGTTTATCACAGATAAAAAACTGCTTGATAGAAAAATACTGTGTCAACATTTTTTTAAGAGTAGGTACTAATATCAATTTATTTTATTGGAGTACAATTCCACGACAGCACAATATTTAGTCGTGGCGTTTAAACTGCTTACAAAAATATTTGAATCACTACTTTAGATTTTATATTCCAATATCAGTCAAATACTTCAATTCTATCCACATCGGGAAACAAAAAATTTAGCATAACTGATTTGGATACTACTTTTCAAATTTTGAATAAGATTATAATTTATGCTGTTTTCCATTTAACTGTTCAACTGATCGAAGTAGTTCATTCAGGAGTAACTCTGGAGTGGATCATGTTTAGAACGATAAGGAAACAACAAATATCAGTATGGGCATATGCCTTTGTGTTTCACATAACCTCACAATACAAGTGGTAGTTTAATAAACTTTATTATTTATTATGTAAATAACACATTGTTCAAAAATGAATACCTAACTAAAGAGATGTACATACACAATAAATTTAAAATATAGAAATTAATTACAACTTCCGTAAAGACTCAATTATATACAAACACAAACATAAAGATAACATAACATACCAAGCGATCCAACATTTCCCACACTTTTTTATCCACACAACAAAGTGATCCGTCTCAGCGCCCGCTCTAGCGGTTACGTTGCTTAGAACAAAAAGTCTAACGCCCTTTATGAATATGATATATTTTTTAATATAAGGGAGGTACACTCATGAAATTTAAAACTTGGACACCACAATTTCTGTAAACAAAAGTTTGCACATTGTGAAGCGGGCTTAAAGGTATCATTTACAATTCTAACAGCAGGTAGTCTCAGCAGGGGTTACCTTATAGAAGGACTGTAGAATGAATTATTACACTAAGCACGTTTTAGAAAATAGGTAATTTACGTTGCTTACTTAATTTTTTCTTTAAAGAATATATTTGAAGGTATCGCTAATTAAACACCATAGCTCGATTAATTATCGAATCAAAATTTTGTTTAGGAAATGTTTACAAAATAAAATTAGAAATAATTTTGATTTAAAAAACGTCTACAAGCAATAACTTTTAAATTAAATCAAATACTAAACATGGTTATTTGGGTTGACTGATTATTACTTATTTTTAAATAAATCTAACCTACTAATTATTGTAAGTTATTAAAAAAAAATCATTAAACTCTATTCATAATATTTAGTCCTTACAAAATGTATATTTTATGACGTTTCATTTTTTCTGTAGTTAATATAAAAGTGAAAATAAAAAACTAAGGCAATTCTTATTGTCAACGTATATATTTAGTTTTTGACAAGAATTTATTACATAATTATAATTAAGATACCAAGTTATAGTTTAAAATTAAATGAAAACTTTTTTTTAAATAAAGGTATTACTATATAAATAAATAAAAGAAATCAATAATGGGTGTGACCTCCATTATTATTGATACATTCTTGGAGGCGTCTGCTCATTGACGCTATCAAGGTATCAATATAATTAATATTAATCGTTTCCCATGCGGTATCAATGGCTGCAATTAGTGCATTACGGTTTACTGGTATAAAATTTGGCCCTTGTTGTCTTCGGATAACAGCAAGTATTCGAGCCCAAACATTTTCGATAATGTTAAAATCTGGGCTTTTTGCTGGCCAGGGTAACAGCTCCAAGTTATTTGCTTGTATCCAGTTGCGCACAACCTGCGAAGTATAGGGTCATCATATCCCGATAGTTAATTATCGAATGTTCCAAGAAAATATGTGTAAATAGTAAATGGAATCTACTAACGTAACGTTAAGTCGTTAATTATAGTTACTACCCCTCATAAGATATAGTTCATATTAATATGCTTATTGTAAAGCTTCCTACACACCTGAACAACAAACCGAGGAACAAACAGAACAACGAACCGAACGGCAATCGGAACATTAATTTGGACGGTGCTACGTACGAATTTTAGAACAGATTCGCAAGTCCTGATTGTTCCACGAACGGTTTGCGGCGTTCTCGCAACTTGTCGGTTTTTTCTCCGACATCAAAGAAAATGCGCGCGAATGCGTTTGCAGGTTTGGACGAATCTAAACAAAACGGCGAACAAACTTATGCGGGAGAATTAAATTATTTATTTTTTGTCCTCCCTTTTGTGGGTTTGTTGTGTTTTAGGTAATATTATGGAGTTGACAGAAGAAAAATGTTTTAAATTAATCAGTGTTTAAGAATGCAAGAAAAAAATGATGTCCCTATTAGCATCATTTGGGCGGGAAATTTCCAAAATAAAAAAAAGCGAAGTAAATTATAATTTTTACTCTTCTTTGTGCGTAAAAATTTGGTTGGCACTATCTTCTTGTTTTCCGCAATTTTCTCTTCTCAATAATAAATATATATGAACTGAAAACTACTGAAAATAATTATGGGAACAGCACAAACGTTCCGTTTGTTGTTCGGATTGTGGAAATTATAAAAGATCGTTTGTCGTTCTGTTTGACTTTCGGTTCGTTGTTATGTTTGTTGCTCGGTTTGTTGTTCAGGTGTGTACGAAGCTTTACAACTTAAGCAACAATTTTTTGGCGAATAAAGATTAGTTTGTGATGTAATATTAGAAACACAAATTTATATCATATCAAATTTATGACAACTTAAAACCAAGAACGTGTATGTTATTGCTAAGAAATTATTAAGGAAAAGCGCAATTGCAGTGTAAATATTTATAATTAGATATTTTCGAAAGTTTCCTCTATTGTAACCTTAATCCTGTCCATTAGCATTATAAGGAAATGGCTTTTACTTTATGAATAAGTTTCAATAACAATAGAATATCCTTGTTTGTTTAATTTACTTCCTTTGAGTCATATTGCTCTAAGGGTTGTTACATTGGTCATTAGAAGTATGTAATAAATAAACAATTACCTACTGTTTGAGAGGGGTAGTGTGAACCAATAAATAAAGTAAGAAATGTAATTCCATTTTAGTTTAAAATTTCAAGTGTTGTGAAAATGCCACCTCATCTCGGTGCTGATTTGAAAGCGCGGATTGTTTCGGAATTAGCGGCGGACCGTAGCGTGCGTGAAATTTCACGTATGTTAGATATACCAAAAAGCACCGTAGGGCATTACCGAGTAAAATGGAATCTTGAACACACTTTGGAAAGGGCCATCGAAAGTGGTAGACCTAAAGTATCTACACGTGCTCAAGATCTCGAGTTGTTTCATTACGTAACAGAACAACCATTTGCTACATACTCCAGGGCTATAGCAGATACACATTTTCCCGGATGCCGTATAACTGCACAAAAAGATTAAAGGAGATGGGAATAAAGAAGTAATAATGCTGCTGCGAAAGAAGTTCTCAGTGACGAAAATATGAGACGTCGTCTGGAATTTGCAAGGCGATATGTGAACGAACCTTTGGAATTTTGGAATCGAGTGATTTTTAGCGACGAAAAAAACGTTCAATAGCCGCAACGATGGACCACTAAAAGTTTTTAGAATGGAAGGAACTCGTTACGAAAATAATCACATATGTCCTAAAAACGAAGTGGTTATTTTTCTGTGAATGTGAGGGGTCCAGGAGTTTGTTGGGCTATCGATGGACGTCTTGGTTCTGCTGCGTATTTAGACATTTTGAAAACTATTATGAAACCTTCAGTCGAAGTGTTTTATCCAGACGAAGATTATATTTTCCAACAAGTAAGTATTCTTATTTCACTTTACTTTCTCCAAAAAATTAGTTGAATTAACATTTTCATAATGTATTTTTGTTGTTAAAGGACAACGCCCCTATTCATACTTCGCGGGTTGTGCGCAACTGGATACCAGAAAATAACTTGGAGTTGTTACCCTGGCCAGCAAATAGCCCAGATTTTAACATTATCGAAAATGTTTGGGCTCGAATACTTGCTGTTATCCGAAGACAACAAGGGCCAAATTTTATACCAGTAAACCGTAATGCACTAATTGCAGCCATTGATACCGCATGGGAAACGATTAATATTAATTATATTGATACCTTGATAGCGTCAATGAGCAGACGCCTCCAAGAATGTATCAATAATAATGGAGGTCACACCCATTATTGATTTCTTATACAGGGTGTCCCACCACGATTAAGACAAGTAATATATCAGAATTGGGCAGTAGTAGATAATTATAATTTTGGGGGTGTAAATTAGAACAAATGTTGCATCTTTTCTTGTTATTGTGTTACCCAATGAGGTATTTGTTTTTGGTCACGTGACGTCGCATTCAAAATTATAAATGGGACAACCTGTATATTTGAGCCTTTCTGTGTTCCTCCCGATAAAACAATTCCAACTAACTAGCACACTTGGGGTCTAAAGTGATTAATTCAAGAGCTACCGGTACTTAAAGGATTGGAAGTTAAAAAATTCAAATGGAATCCTCTGTAATTTTCGGCTACAGATTTAGAAGATTTGAAAAAATACCTCATTGGGTAACACAATAACAAGAAAATATGCAACATTTGTTCTAATTTACACCCCCAAAATTATAATTATCTACTACTGCCCAATTCTGATATATTACTTGTCTTAATCGTCGTGGGACACCATGTATTTATTTATATAGCAATACCTTTATTTAAAAAAAAAAGTTTTCATTTAATTTTAAACTATAACTTGCTATCTTAATTATAATTATGTAATAAATTCTTGTCAAAAAACTAAATATATACGTTGACAATAAGAATTGCCTTAGTTTTTATTTTCACTTTTTATATTAACTACAGAAAAAATGAAACGTCATAAAATATACATTTTGTAAGGACTAAATATTATAAATAGAGAGTTTAATGATTTTTTTTAATAACTTACAATAATTAGTAGGTTAGATTTATTTAAAAATAAGTAATAATCAGTCAACCCAAATAACCATGTTTAGTTTTTTGATTTAATTTAAAAGTTATTGCTTGTAGACGTTTTTTAAATCAAAATTATTTCTAATTTTATTTTGTAAACATTTCCTAAACAAAATTTTGATTCGATAATTAATCGAGCTATGGTGTTTAATTAGCGATACCTTCAAATATATTCTTTAAAGAAAAAAATTAAATAAGCAACGTAAATTACCTATTTTCTAAAACGTGCTTAGTGTAATGATTCATTCTACAGTCCTTCTATAAGATAACCCCTGCTGAGACTACCTGCTGTTAGAATTGTAAATGATACCCTTAAGCCCTCTTCACAATGTGCAAACTTTTGTTTACAGAAATTGTGGTGTCCAAGTTTTAAATTTCATGAGTGTACATGTTATACAAGATGTTGCTAAATTCGATCCCATAGGACGTGTTCTTGACATAAAATTATGACGAAAAGTCTATATAAACGTGTCCGAAAATGACTCGTTTTCGATATACTGAGTGTTGAAGTTTTTTTTTATTTTTTAGATAACAATTTTTTGAAACTTTACAAACTTTGGCAAAATATTGTAATAGATTACGGCTAATAATCTGGCATAGAGCATTTTTTTAAGTTAATTTTTAAATTTTATCGACATTTTGAACATTTTTTAGATTTTCTCAAAAACGCTTTGTTCTAGCGAAATGCAATAAGCAGTCCTTCCTGTACGGTAGTTGCTGTTCTTTCTAAAAATAGTGACGAGTTTTTTGACATTTGATACACCATTTTTCAATTTTTGTTCAAAGAGCCCCTCTTCCAACAACGCTCCTGTCATACGCTCGTATAGAGTTGATGTGCCTGTCTGCTAATACCTTTAAACATATGTATAAATATTTAGAAACATCTAAATATAAAATATATAAAATTAGAACCAAAAATGACTGGTTGTGAATTACAAAAAGAAACAATAGTTATTTACAACAGATTTTAATCTACTTTTTTACAAATAAAAATTAGGTTGCTTAGTTTTTTTTATGATTTTTTGAGTAATGACAGCAAGGACTTTTTAGTTCCTCCTCTGATTGTTTAATTATTTTAATTCAAAAACATTATCAGTTTAAATTCAAATTTTGATTCGTTTATCAGTCAGCTGCAGTGTTACAAAATATACCCTGATATTATTATTTTAACAGAAATCTGGGCTTAGGAATGCGATTTGTTTTGTTACAAAATCAAAGGTTACGAAACGTTTTGGAAGTGTAATACAAATCACAAATCTGTCGGAGTATTATTACTAATTAAATGTAAATTACAATTCATTTACAATAAGATTGAAGTTAACTCTGTAACATTTGATTGCGTTTACCTTAGTTTGGGGGTCTAAAAATATAAAATTTTGTATTATTGGTTTATATAGACTTCAAACATATTCAGTAAAACAATTCTCGAAGAATTTAACTCTTGGTTTGCGTCTATTCAATCACACCACATTGTAATGGGCGGCGATTTTCTGTACCGTCAAATTCCCATGTTACAGGGTCGGGCACTCGAAGTGTAACCAATTAAAAAGGCCATACATTTAGTTTGGAAAATTACTTTTACTCAATTCAAAGTACAAAATGTCTAAAAATAATACAAAATTCAAAAACAATTCACTTTTGCTTGATATGACCACCGAAGCAGCAACAAGTCAGACTTGAGAGAGCGAAGGAGTTGCTTCGCTTGGCTGAAAGCTGCCAATTTCCGAACATTGTGTTTTCTGACGAGAAAATTTTTATAATTAAGCAATTCGTAAACTCTTAAAACGATAGGTTTTATTTAACCGACCGTTGATACGAAAATTTGAGTCATCACTTTGCCACCAGAAGGCAGCACTTGCCACAGATAATGTTTTGGGCTGCTGTAACCGCAGATGGTCGCTCTCCAATCGTTTTCATTAAGCCTGGTGTCAAGGTAAATGCGCACTATTATCGGGAAAGTATTCTGAAGGTTGCTTTGAAGCCGTGGGCAGACAAACATTTCGTGGCAGACCATGGACGTTTCAACAGGACTCGGCACCGTCTCACAAGGCTCGATTGAACAAAAAATTGCTAAAAAACAACGTTCCGAACTTCATAACGTCCACACAATGGCTCTCGAATTCACCAGACGCGAATCCGATGAATTATTCTCTTTGGGCCATTTTGGAGATCAAGTTCCGAATTAAAAGATACACCAGTCTTGAAACGCTAAAAAAAGCCGTTGTTCGCGAGTGGGTAAAAATACCTGCAAGTCACATTTGGGCAGCTTGAGATTCGTTTTTGAACCGTCTCAAAGCCCTAGTTAAGGCAAAAGGTAGTCATATCGAACAAAAGTGAATTGTTTTTGAATTTTGTATTATTTTTAAACATTTTGTACTTTGAATTGAGTAAAAGTAATTTTCTAAACTAAATTTATCGCTTTTTTAATTGGCTACACTTCGAGTGTCGGACCCTGTAAATTTCTATGTTACGGGCGCCACTCTCAAGGATGCAGTTTTTAATAAAAACAATTTTGGATTTCACTATCATAAACATCGATTTGTTACGCAACTTTGGTCGGATCTTTTTTTTTTATAAAATACCTATTCTGATTTGTTATAATTACGTTTTGAAGACAAAGCTGTTTTCGTCGATTTTGTTGTGAAATATTGAAATCCTTCCAAATTTATTAATTGATCTTGAATTAAGAAAAACGCTCGCACAAAGTTGGAGAGAACATTGTAGAATGTAAAAAACAATATTTTAGAATATTTCAGTTGCATATAAGCGTTGATTGAAATATTGGTAAAGATAGTCAACCTTACTGGATTATGCGACCCCGAAATTTGTTCTAAACATCAGAGGTCGGTAGTATCGCTTTGTGCTAAGAAAATACGTCAATTGTATTGTAGAATTTACAGAACAGTATTGCCGATAAATGTGAAATAGAAAACTGTAATTTTGCTGATAGTTTATGCTAAGGCACGACATTGTTGCCAATGCATCATGCCGTTGATTGAAATATTGGTGCATTGAGTCAATGTTGACAAACAAACAAAAACATGCGTTCTACAATATACAAGAATTTATTGATTTTTGTCGACGTACTAATTAAATGTGTGTCCTTTGTTATATATTTTTTTTCTATTGTTTGTTAATTGTTCAATGTAATAATATTTATTTGTATCTTTCTTACGTAAGGTTATATAGTATTTTCGCTGTAGCTTTGCGGTTAAGTGATTAGGATTTCCACTTGCAAACTGTATGCTTCAATATTTGTGAAAGTCAGTGGTACTTAAAATTTCTACATAGGTATTCGTCATTAAAATTGCAATTGGCTAGAATGTAACAATTATAAAAAATAAATGGTTTAGAACCCCTGACTTCTTATTTAAAAGTTTACATTTGAACAAAAGGGAGCTCATTATTCCATTGTCACCAAACAATACTTAATGGTGTTGTTTACCTGTTTATTGCTCGAGGCGATTAGACATGCCCAATATTTTAGGTAGGTATAATATAAAATGTTAGAAGAGGACAACACTATAAGAGTATGTGATTTCTGAAATTAAGCGCTAATCACTTAACCGCAAAGCTACAGCGAAAATACTATAACAATGGTTATACCATCATGACAAACACATATATGTACAAAGATTGTATACATACACATGTGAATAAAGTTTATTATTATGAAAAAAAAACCTGCAGATTTAAAAGTATTAATTTCGTAAAGAAATCGTTGAAAAACGTCCTCCCAAAAAAAAAACAATTTCTTTAAATACTTTTGAAAATTCCATACTCATATATTTATTACATTAACATCGTTTATCCGTTGAAAATGTTTTAAAATCTATTAGGCTTACGCAAGTAAATTTCTAAATTTTGGTCATTGAAATTAAAATTTTTAACATAGAAACGCTATCCCTTTTTATGTTGGAACGAATGTTGAATTTTCTTATATTACAATCTAACGTACTCAACTGTTTGCATCTACACAATATTATAACAAGCCTACTCATTTACTAAAGGTGTTGCTAAAAGTATGCAATTGTAGAATTTCTGACTAAGCCGATAAGGAATGTGACTCATAAACGATAATCCGGAAGACTCCTCGTAATACATTTGTTTCAATATCAACTGTAGGTGTACTTATATTTTAAGATATGATAAACGCATTAAAGAAGCATCTATGCAAAGCTTAATGATTATCTGTTTATTTGTTACAATGAAAATATTACAATCAAGATTGGTTTTAAGTATGTATTTCCTGAGCTTTACTAATAACAATGGTAATAACATTTACAAAATACTATCAAAAGAACACAAAATAATCGAAAGCATTTTGAATCTAGTAGTTTTCGAGATCCTTCCGCTGCGAAGAAGAAACTTAATATTACTGCAGTTCCTAAGAAGTTTGTTTCGGGTAAGTAATAATTTTTGTTCAGCAATGACAATTTGCTAATACTTATTGGTAGCGGTCTGGTAGGTACCCAGTGGTGAGAAGTATCTTAACGTTCTCAAAACTCAATTTTTTTACATAACACTTTTAACCACTTTCATGTCTTCAATCTTCTCACCACTACTGGTATCGCAAAGTACAAATTACAAAATCAATTTCAAGAAATACTTTCATTTTTATTAAAAATTTTGCCAATACATAAATAAAGTTCTTTTAAAAAGCCCAAATTTCAAGAAATACAATTATTTGCTTTGATTGCAGATGAACCTAAACAGGATACATCGAAGTCTTTGCGATTAGAAAGAAATCCTACTCAGAAATCACCAGAAGTTCTGACAGTTTATAAATCTGATAATGTGCGAACTTATGAAAATATATTTTCTAGCGGAAAGTATTTGCAACGTAATTACAACTATTTTCTGTCAGCCAATAAGAAAAAATTGAGAACAACGCCGATTCAGTTAGTGATGCCTCCTTTGTGAATGTTCTTCAAAGTGCAACAATCAGTGCAAGTATAAGTTCTGATAAACCTATACAGACAACCGTTTTTTTAAAATTAAAAAGTTTAAAAATAAATTGAATAGTCAAAAGTGTGAAATATTTAGATTGAAGCGCAAACTTCAAAACAGCACAATTTCGGGTCTTTTAAAAACAAAAACCGGCTTTGAAGACATTTATTAATATGCAATGTTTTCATCGAACACGAACTCCATGGAAGGATTCAGAAAAACAACTGGCATTATCATTGTATTATAAATCGCCTACCGCTTACAAATTTATGTTGAACCATTTAGGATTTGTTTTGCCAGCAATTTCAACAATCAAGTCGTGGTTGAAAATTGTTAATTTAAGATCGGGGACAAATAATGTTCTTATACAAAAATTAAAAAAAAGTTGAAGGAATGACAGACAAAGAAAAGCAGTGCGTGGTAATGTGTGACGAAATTACTTTAAAACGAAATTTAAATTATAACCAATATTGGGACTACGTCGAAGGATATCAAGATTTAGAGGAATTAGGACGTAAACCGTTTTTAAGTAACCATGGATTGGTTTTTTATTTGAGAGGAATATTGTATAATTGGAAAATTCCATTTTGTTATTTTCTCAGTAGTGGTTCAGTTAAAAGCGAAATATTATGTACTCTTATAAAGCAAGTGATGCATAAGTTGTTTCAAATTGGATTGAAACCTCGAGCGTTAGTTTGCGACCAAGGATCTAATAACAGAAGTGCTCTATCTTGTCTAGGCGCCACAAAAGAAAATCCAACAATTCAAATCGACAATAACAAAATATATGTAGCGTATGATCCTCCTCATTTACTAAAAAGCTTAAGGAACAATGTCATGAACAGCAAACTGGAAATAGTCGTCAACAATAAAAAAATTCAGTGGACCGATTTTGTCAACACTTTTATATTGATCAGTGTAGCAGTGTAGCAAGATCCATGTTAAAAATTACGGACAAACATATTAACCCATCAAATTTTCAAAAGATGCGTGTTAAATACGCCGCTCAGGTATTTAGCAATTCTGTATCTGCAGCAATTAGCAGTGCTGTGATGACGGGTCAATTAACAAGTAATACGGCGTTAGATACTGCATCTTTTTTAAAACAATTAACAACATTTTTGACTGTTTAAATAGTTTTTCAGTAAATGATCCGAATCCCTACAAGCGTGGTCTTTCAGTTTTTAAAGACATGCCATGCGAAACGTTGAAACGTTCTGTACAATACTTCAATTCCATCAAGTTTTATGAGAACGGTGTAGAAAGAAAAAATATATACTGTATCGCAGGTTTCAATGGACTATAAATTCAATTTTAAGTCTGTGGGAGGACTTAAAGGGAGAAGGAACTTTGTACTTTTTAACGTCACGAATAAATCAAGATCCTCTAGAAAATGCTTTTCAATGATTCGTGCTAGAGGAGGTTATAATGCCCAACCGTCTGCCCGCGAATTTAGGCTTGCATTACAACATAACATGCACATTCGCTTGCAAATACCAATAGAACAAGGGAATTGTGAAAAAGATAACGACGAGATACTATATGGTATAGATGAACAATTTAACACTAACTATGAGGAAGAGGATAACAAAATTGGGACAAATGAAAGTGTAGAAAATAATGAAACAAAGAGATCGTCTAGAACCTGTCTGGAGAACAAAATCAATGAAGACAATGTCGTAATTAATAGTTCTTTAGAATCTTGTTCAGTGTCGTATGTTGCGGGTTATTTAAGTCACTACATATATAAAAAGTACATTGTAATACGTGTAAGGAAATGCTAACAGTTAACGACTCAAGTGTTTTCAATGTGAACGAATCATTAATTCTATATAAAGATTACAGCAAATCTGATGGAATTAAATACTTACACAGACCATCACCCGAATTCTCAAAATTTGTGTTTTTTTTATTGAAACTTTTTACTGAAGAATTTCATCTTTTTAAAACAGATTATGGTTTATTGGAAAAAATTAAACTCCGTATAAAAAAATGTGAATTCATGGTTCAGAGAATGTGACACTCATAAACTGTTAATTATCGATCAGTTGGTTAAAATAAAACTATATCGAACCTTAAAGTGGGAGGCTAATAAACATATTTCTAATAGCTATAATTACAGTGATGTCACAAAACCACACCGTAAAATAAGAATATTATCTGCATAAATAAGTGTAAATGTTTGGATATGTTTTATGTATAGCATTGTATTAGGTACGTTATTATTTATGTGTAAATTGTTTGTAAATTATTACTATTATTTTAGATCAGTTGGAATTGTAATTTTGAAACAATGTTTATAATTAATGAGCTATTTTTACTTTAATTAAACTATTTTAATTCGAAACCATTTTGATACAGTTTCAAAGAGTAAAATCCTAACTTTTATCTCTACTAACAGATAACAAAGTGTCACTTTTCGTAAATTATTTTTTCCCTCGGGAAAAAAGTGAGTACTATTTTTAACACCAAATTTTCCTCAATAATTTTCTAATTCTATTGTAATATGATTTTTCAATATTAAATCGTCATTTATTTCGTCACAGAAAAGAATAGTGTATTATACACGTATTATCCGCACCGCGTCGGGAGACAACACACCTCAAGCTAAAATCTAGTACTTTTATTTTTAGAAGTAATAGGAATAGGTTTTATTACCAAGTGAATTTAAATTTGAAGGTCTAGTGGAACCCACTTTCCCTAAAAAACACGGTAACTTGTTGCCTTTTGAATTGAAAAATTTGAAAACCAATTTTTATTTAAAATCCTTTTCAACTGAACACGTAAAAACAAGTAGATACAAAAACCAATAATTTTGCGTTTCTGAACTCTAGTGGTATTTCTCCCAGTATGTTCTACTTTATTCCTAACGAAGTTATTAAATGACAAACAAATGTCAACATTATTATTTGCAAGTTAAAAAATAAAGTGCAAGCATAATTTGTAAAATAATTGTTTCTTATTTATCTAACACCGACCAAACCAAACTGTTTTAACAAATAACGCTTCGCATGTATTTTAGTAAATTATTAAAAAAAACATTGTCATTAAAATCCAAGATATGTATCATCAATGGTATTATTCATAAATGAAAAATTCGTCACTTTTAATTACTAGTTAATACGTTTACTAAATATTTGAAAACGTTGCAACATTGTATTGACAAAAGTAAATTTTACGGATTGTATGTTGCGCCATTTTTACAACGGTGGAATAAATTGAACTATTATAACTTAGCGCTTCAGTACAGGTGAAAAAAGTAAACAAAAACGCAACCCAACATGCATATGTGAATTGCATCCGTGATACAAGCAAATACAAGCGGTTGACTATCTTTACCAATATTTCAATCAACGATATAAGGGTGTTATTCTGGCGCTTCAAAAACATGTAATTTCCCCCTATAAAATAGCGCCACGAAACAATAAAACCTGAAACTAGTTTTTTAAACGTGTCTTGTATTAACATTGTTTTTATAAAAAAAATAGAAGAGTTCTTGACAATTCGATATAACGATTTAAGCACAAAAGGGTACAGAAGGCCTTTCTGCAGATATTGAAAGATAGATGCTTGCACTATTTACACTCGGGTTTGAATCGTGTATAACTGAAGATACTCGTGTAACAAACACATGTCGATGGTGTTTAGATCATATTTTTGTCAAAGGCAGTGCCGGATTTAGAGGTCCAGAGGCCTCGGGGCAACAAAGGAGTGGAGGCCCCCTCGCTCCAAATTAATTTCCAAATAAAATGAACAATTTTTTTCAGTCGAGATTTTCAATAAATAATTTATTGTGAAATCAAGTAGATTCTCTTAGTATTTAACAAACACATATAAATATAATCGGAAACAAGAATTATCTGAAATTAGATTTTAGTGTTAACGAACGGAACCTTTCTAGCTTTTTTTGCCGAAAAATCGTTGGTAATTTCGCTGAAATCCAGTTCTCGGAGTAAATCGCTTTCAATGCTCAGGAGAGAAAGCTTTGATAGACGGTTTTGTCCCATCGTAGTTCGAAGCCTATTTTTTATAATTTTCATTTTTGAAAATGAGCGCTCCCCAGTACAATTCGATACCATCAAAACCAAATACATTCTCAATGCAATTTCGAGGTTTGGGAATGTAGCTCTGAAATTTTGATCTTCGAGAATTTGGTAGTAAAATAGTTCCGGCGATTGATCTTTTCCATAGTCCTTTTTGTATGAATCAATCAAAGACACAAATTGAACCAACTCATTACCAAGACTAGACTCTAAATCATCCGTATATTTTACAGATTGCCTGATTGGAGTGAACAAATATAGATCAATGATTTCTGTTAATATTTAAGATTAATATAATTAAGCAATCATGTATGTACAAAGTACTGTAGGCTGTAGGTAAAGATAAAAGAGAAAACCAATGAAAGGAAAAGATGTTTACTAGTTTTACTAGTAATTTGAAAGATTTTTTTTCCGAAGTCTCTATTGTGGAGGGCCCCCTGCTTGTGGAGGCCTCGGGGCTTTCGCCCCGGTTGCCCTCCCCTAAATCTGGCGCTGGTCAAAGGTAAGTAATGGAAATGACATTGAAATTAAATCGGCTATTTCTCATTATGAATTACTGATCACAGCATGACATCTATCATTTATTCTTTAGGATACATTTTTACAAAAATAATACTAAACTCACAACTGAAACAATTAATTATAAAGAAATTATGAGTACGGACTGGAGCTTTGTTACAAATATAAATAACAATGATATCGAAAAATTTATTACACATTTAAATCAAACGAAAAGTAAGTTCATTATTAAAATTAGCAAAAAAAAGAAATACATAAAATCAAGACCTTGGATTAATTATACGATTTACAAAAACTAAAACAAAGAAGCACAATTAATAAAAAAGTAAAAAAATGCCTTTTTAATGAATGTCAAATTAAAAAATTTAGCACGATTAAAAGTAATCTAAATGACCTATTTTTCCAATCTAAATCTAAATACTATAAACAATTATTAGACTCAGCTAAAAACCCATCTGAAAAATGGAAAGGACTAAATTCTCTTTCTGGATCATCAGCTACTAAAAAAAGAAATCAATTGTATATAATTCAAAGGTTAAATAATCAATGAGGAAATAGAAATTAGTAACATATTTAACAAAAATTTCATTACCGTTGCAGAAGTGTTGGCTGCTGAATCCCAAAATATCTACTGTGCTGGAACTATTTATAAACAATTTCCACTCTTTACAGTAAATACAAGTATGTTTATTAATCCTGTTGAAATTATAGAAGTCATAAGTATTATAAAACAGCTACCAAATAAACAATCAAGGGGCGTTGATAACATTCAAATTAAGATATCAATGTGCTTGCAATCCCATTAGCTCACTTAACTAACCTAAGTTACTCAAGTGGTGTATTTCTATCGACCTTAAAAAAATTCATAGTAATACCTATTTTGAAATCCGGTGATTCTAAAGGCATTCATAATTATAGGTCAATATCTTTGGTATCTGTTGCAATGCGTGCAATAATAAACGGCTTATTGATTATTTAAACAAAATCAATTTTTTTTCAAAAAATTAATTTGGATTTATAAAGAGACTTGTACCGAAAAGCCCTTTTAAATATAATGTCAAATATATACAACTAGAAAGAGAGCACTGAAGGACGATACTAAAATATCAGGTGACGAGAGAAATTTGTAAGTGGAAGTGGAAGATATACAAAATGTGTCATGCATTTTAGAAGTTAACAATGACAATTGACATGTATTTTAGATTAACAGTGACAGGCCGGAGCATCAATTTAACCTTTTTATATGCTGAATTGAAGTAGTTTTCTACGCGTCACGTGACAGTGATAGCTCCGTCCTTGCACCTCTTTTTCTATCATGGCGACTTCAAAGCAAAGGTGCACGTTACTTTTCTATAGATACTTATATTTAGTCTGAGGTAGAAACGTTAACTTAACCTTATTCTAGAGCAGAGTTTTGGTTTTTTTTAGGGTGTTATAATACAAATGGAGCCTAAAGGATTACTTCTTCAAAAACTTGGACTCTTTAATGAGGAGGGGCATCAAAAAACCACTAAGACGTTTATATGGCGACGCGACGTTTCGTGCAAGAAAGTGCACACTTTGTAGGAATAATAGCTTTTCTCGACAAATAACTTTATTTTCGTAATATCACAATGTCGCCTTCTTAACATAACATGGCCGCTCTCATTCTCTTGATGATCAAGATGGCAGTGTCTCTACTACCAGGACGGTGACGAATGTGGCGCGCTTTTTTAGATTTTAAATTTTACCACTACATTCGGCCAACCTGATAATAGATCGCCCCGATCTACTTAAAATATATCTAACTCATACAAACGCATCTTAATACATAATAACATAGACTTAACAACCTGACATAATTACATAGATTCTTTAGAAAACGAATACCTGTATTATAACAAAATAATTTCTTTTTAGGCAACTTTTCTTAACTTAAACTACATCGAGTTTTACACTTTTTTTTTTAGATAATGCATAACATAAAAAGGTAAGTATAAAATACAAAAACTAAAATAAATCTTAACAATTAATTAGTCGCAACTGCAAAGACTCTTCATACGGCGTTTGCTTTATTTGAAAACCGGGAATGTCTCGAACTACATACCGATCGTGAGATAACACTTTAAAGACCTGATATGGACCTCTAAATTTTGATAGTAACTTATGATTTATTCCTGGCTCTGTAACTACATTTGCAATCATTACCTTATCACCTTCCTCAAATTTAGTCGTAGGTTTATGACTTTTGTCAAACACACACTTATTATAATTTTGTAATTTAATTATTTGTTCCGAAGCACGTGACCTGATTTCTTTTATATCTACGGGCTCATTTTCATTTACAATACCAAACAATCAACAACGTTTCCCCTTTGGTTTATCTCAAATAACAACTTTGACGGTGTTTCGCCCGTACTTCGACAAACCGTATTATTTATAGAAAACTCCACATATCCTAAAACTATATGCCACTCATTTGGCAAATCAGTCAATTTCGCTAACATAGGTGTCAACATCCGATTTACCCTCTCAACTTGCCCATTTGCCCTAGGTGTCCTAACAGCAACTAAAACGTGAATTATAACTTCATCTTTTAAAAAATTATCAAACTGTTGTAAGGTAAGATTGAATTCTACCAACCAAAAGAACAAGCCGGTTTTCGATCTGCTTTTGGAACTAATGATCATTTACAAAGTATCAAGACTCTCATCGAAAAGACAGTTGAGTGCAATAGACGATTGGCGCTCTTGTTCATAAACTTTCATAAAGCTTTTGATACGGTCGAGTTAGAGGCTCTGGTTAAAGCATTGGAGGAGTGTCGGGTAGATTATATGTACTCAAAACTGATCTATAACATATACAATAACGCAACTATGTCGATTAAATTACACGAAAGCAGCCAACCTATCGAAGTGGGAAGAGGGGTCAGACAGGGAGACCCTATGTCCCCAAAACTCTTCATAACCGTATTAGAACATGCATTTAAAAAGCTCGACTGGGACTCAAGAAGTATCACCATAGATGGACAGAATCTTAATCACCTCAGATTCGCTGACGACATAGTCCTTGTAGCTGACAATCTCGGGGAAATAAAACACATGCTCCACGAATTTAACCACGCATGCGCCGAGATTGGTTTGAAAATTAATTTCACTAAAACCAAGATCATGACTAATTTGGTTTTGAGTGAACGTATCAAGATCGAAAACACCCAAATCGAAGAGGTCGATAAATATGTATACTTAGGTCACGAGATGCGCATTTCAAGAGACAATCAGACCTGCGAGTTGCATAGGAGGATCAACCTTGGATGGGCTGCCTATGGGAAACTCAGGTATATCTTCAGAAGCGACATTCCTATCTGCTTCAAACGAAAAGTGTTCAACCAGTGTATTCTGCCGGTCTTTACCTACGGAGCGGAAACATTAACCTTAACATCCACATCCGCGAAAAAACTAAAGGTCGTACAACGAAAAATCCTGAGAGATCACATTAGAAACGAGGAATTACGGCGAAGAACAGGAGTGACGGACGTCATCAAGCGAATAGCTACACTAAAATGGAACATAGCCCGGATGTGCGACGACCGATGGACGAGGAGATTACTGGAGTGGAGGCCACGCAGCGATAAGAGAAGCCAAGGAAGACCGCCTACCAGATGGACCAACGACATAAAAAGAATAACAACCAACTGGGTTCAGACAGGACAAGATAGAAAAGGTGGAATGCCATGAGGGAGGCCTATGTCCAGCAGTGGACGTCTCAGGCTGGTTGATGATGATGATGATGTAAGGTAAACGCCATACCCCGGTCGGATACTATACGTAAGGACTTACTATATATTACAAAATAAGCTTTTAAATATTTTACCACCGCTTTTGTTTGTGTAGTTCGGCACGGATACAATTTAACAAATTTTGTAAATCCGTCTACCGCTACTAATGTATAACGGTCTTGCTTTTCTGTTTTTTCCAATGGACCATAATGGTCCACATGTAGAGTACCGAAAGGTACGATACCCTTAGGAATATTAAACAACTTCCCCTCCCTTTTTAATGAAATAGGCTGATAAATTATGCACTTTAAGCAGTTTTTTATGTATTGTTTTATTGCAGAGCGCATATTGGGAAACCAATACGTTCTGGAAATATATTCCTGCACCTTATCTACCCCTACATGTCCAATGTCATCATAACAAGATCTGATTACATTAGAAATTAACACTTCCGGTACATAAAATCGTAATTCATTTTTATCAGTTTTTCTATATACCAACCCATTACGCATTTCAAAAAATTTTAATTCCATATTCTCTAACTCATTTTGTAATCTCGTTATGGTCACATCAGTTTGCTATCGTAATGCTAAGGTTTGCTCAAGACTATTGTCTTCAAGAACCAAAATATTCTGAGACTTACTTAACGCGTCAACATGCTGCATACGCTTATTTATTCTGTGTATTATCTCGTAACTATAATTTTCTAAGTACAAAACCCATCTCATTATACGCGGTACTATGTCCTTTTACTCAAAGTTAATCTAAAGCTGTCACAATTTGTTATTATTCGAAACTTAATATTATGCAAATATATGTGAAACAGTTTAATTGCGTAAATTATAGCTAGACACGCTACCTCATAGCTATGATAATACGTTTCAACTTCCGTAGTTCTCTTACTAAAAAAGAATATTGAATGAAATTTATCGTCGGGTTGCTTTTGTAATAGAATTGCACAAAACCCAAACTTGCAAGCGTCACAATGTAACTCGGTTTGCGCAATAGCCGAATATATGCTCAACACTGGTTTAGTTACTAAATTATTTTTTTATTCCTCAGAAGCCTTTACTTTTTCGTCTCCAAACTGAAAGTCTACCCCTTTCCTCATTAGATCATATAGTGGCTTTGCGATTAATGCAAAATTTTTAACAAACTTTCTAAAATATGAACGCAATCCTAGAAATCTTTGTACCTCTTTTGTAATTTTAGGAAGCGAATAATTGATAATGGAAGAAATATTTTTACGGTTGGGACTTATACCATGCTCATTAATGACATACCCCAGGTAAGTAAAATCTAACTTAAGAAATGAACATGTATCCACCCTAAATTTAAGTTTATTTCTAACTGCTAAATAAAACACCTCTTTCAATATCACTAAATTCTCCTCTACAGTTTCAGTAGCTACTACCAAATCATCAATATATATCAGAACTTTGTTTTCATGTAAAAATTTTTTAAAAACTAAATTTATAAAACCCGTAAATACACTCGGTGAATTACAAGACCCAAATGGCATTTTTTTAAATTCATACTGGCCTTTATCAGTCACAAAAGATAAATACTTAGTACATTCCTCTGCCACACACACACAGGATAGAGAGCATTCTTCAAGTCCAGCTTACTAAAATATTTTTTACCCCTTAACCTATCAATTTGGTCTTCAATTAATGGGAGTAGAAAGTTATCGTAATACCCTTTTATTTAATTCCCTAAAGTCCACACACATCCTTAAAGAGCCATCTCTTTTTCGGACCAAAACAATTTTTGAACTGAATTCTGACGTACTAGACTTTATGACACCTTGTTGGAGCAATTCAGTAACAATCTTATCGACTTCCTGTTTTTCAAAAAAAAAATACATATTTGTTGGTCTTAGATAAAATGAATTCATATTTGGTTTCATAACAATATTCATTTCAAATTTCGTATCAGGCTATTTAACCCTATCCCTACCATTACTTTTTAAACTTTCTTCAATGTCTAGATTGAATTCGTCTAAGGTACTCTGATTATCATCAATATCTATCAGCATAATTTCATTAATTGCATCTTGTTCTGGTTTATTTCCCACAGATTCAATCTGGGCACCTTTGTCAGTTAAAGTTAATTTTATATTACCATCAGCGAATAAATCCCTACCTATCAAACATTCGCTATTACTCGTGTTTCTGGGTACTACATAAAATCTAATTGTAACTTTTGTACATTATCAACAGTAACTAATCTACAAAACATGCCTTTAATAATTAATTCTGAATTATTTATACCTATAAACTTAATATCTTCTGCATACGACTCCCATAAAGCTTCTGGTACAACTTCTTCACTGATTAGAGATATTGGCGACTCTGTATCAATCAGCGCCTTTACCATAATTTCAAACTTGTCAGTATCATTTAACTTCAGACTAATCCTCTTGATCACTGCTGGAACAATGTTTACACTATCTGATAATACATGAGTCATTGTATCTTTAGCACTTGACTTTCTCCATTCTTTGCGTTTCGGACATTCTTTGCTATAGTGTCCCATCTCCCCACAAACAAAACATGACCCAGCCTGCCTTTTCGGTTTTCTGCAGTCACTTGATTTGTGGCCCACTATGTTACAATTATAACATCTTTGAGTAAATTTCACCTGCTTTTCACCTACAGAATCTCTTACTGGTCTTGTTTTCATATTTGTCACTTCAACATTTATGGATTGCATTACTTGTAATAATTCTGCAGTTGACAAAAATCCTCTTATTCTTGCTTGCTTTGTAAAGTATGATCCTCAAACCCGTCAATGATCATACACTCGATCATATCTTTTTCAGCAACATCTGCTTGATTACCCAAAACTAATTTATCATTAAAATATGTAAGAAATGGTTCATTCTTCACCCATTTTTGTGCTTCTATTTGTGTATTTTGCTTGGTCGTGATTCAAATATAGTTAGCAATTTTACTTTAAAATTTTTCCATCCCATATTAACGAAAGTAACATCAGAATGGTACCATGTCTTTGCTTGACCCGTTAGCTTTCCACCACATATTAATTGCATTACATGGTTTGTCACCTTATACGCAGCTTGTACCGCATCAACCCTTTTAATCCAATTACACACATCATCTTCGTGCCCCTTAAAGTTAGGTAAAAGTTCTGCAATCTCATTATTTTTAAATTGAACATTTCCATTTACAGGTGCCGGACTCCTTCTCGCTTCATCGTGTACCAGTATTGCACGCTCTGCACTTTGAATAACTTCCTCCATCGTCAACATAGACGTTCCTGATCCACCTGCATTGCTTTCTGGTGACCGTAAATCGTCGTTGTGTTCCATAATTACTTAACAACATAAGTACACGCATACAAATCAAATTTTCGCAACGTGGTTTTCATAATTACATAAATATGCATATTACTTAAATGTTCTCAAAATCTTACTTAATTTGATGCATCCATAATCATTTCGCGGGTATTCCTGAGTATAATAGTGTGTATCCCACTTCTGACGCTGTAGGAATAATATCTTTTCTCGACAAATAATTTTATTTTCGTAGTATGACAATGTCGCCTTCTTAACATAACATGGCCGCTCTCATTCTCTTCATGATCAAGATGGCAGTGTCTCTACTACCAGGACGGTGACGAATGTGGCGCGCTATTTTACATTTTAAATTTTACGTATATTCAAAGATATGTTAGCCTCATACAGCAATGGTTTAATGCTAATAAATTGTGTATAATTATTAATAAAACAAAAATAATAAATTTTAGTTTGAAGGATAAAACCGTTTCAGAAAATGAAATATTTATAAAATACCATTTATCAAATTGCCCTATAATACCTAATTTATTGTAAATGCAGTTTAATTCAAATAAGTAAAAGTGAAAAATATTTAGGACTAATAGTTGACAATAACCTTAAATGGGTAAGTCATATAAAAAGTCTTAAGCATAAACTGTATTTTATGATAAGAATAATATACTATTTAAGAACAATCATAAATTTAGAGTTATTAAAATCTGTTTATTATGCCTTCGTTCATTCAAGATTGCAATATGGTGTGCTGTGTTGGGGTGCTGGGTTTGATACAGTTCTCAAACCAATAATATCCATTCAAAAATCCGTTGTGCGTATGATAGTATTTAATAAAACAATCCCTTCTCATATGCTATTTAAGCAATTAGGTATATTAAGTCTAAAAATTTATATATTTATAAAGGCTTAAAAAATTCTTTGAAAGGTCCAAAATATTTAAAATTGATAGATACAACAAATTTACAAGAAATTCATCTAATAATAAAATTATTTTACCAAAAATTAATAGTAAAAGTTTTGAAAAAAATTTCTTGTATATTGCACTAAAAACATATAACACATAACTAATTACAGATTTGCAGATAACTGAGAACATATTTACTGTTATTCGTTAAAATAAATACAGAACATAAAAACATGTAATACCAATGGAAAGTAAACACCGCAGCAGACAGCACATACAAATTAGTTAATTTAGTTAAACTTAATGATGAGACATTATTAAATCTTAAATTAAGTTATTAAAAAAATGTAAGATATATTTATTAGTGGCCCTCCTCTTAATTAATTATTATAACTGTAAGAACATGTATGTATTACTTAAAAGAAGAAATAATATTTTTTTTTATTTGATTTGTTACAGAGATGTTCTATGCCAAATTACGTTGGCGGAATAAAAAAAAAGAACCCGGAAAATAGGCCGGCGAAAAAAAAACTGCGGAAAAAAAGTAGACGGAAAGAAAAACCGCGTCTAAAAAGCCGACAGAAAAAAAAACAGCAAAAAAAGCTGACGAAAATAAATCCGAAAAAAACCGAAGGAAAAATAACGCTCAAGTGTTGTGTTAAAAAACTTTCGCTGTAGTTTCTCAAGATTATCATTATAAAGATTACTAGGGTCGCGTAACGCGACCCTTGGCCAGCGCCGCTTCGCGGCGAAGGGGTTTGCTGCTTCGCAGCATTCTATTGTCGCGGGGATAGTTTGGTAAAGACACGGCTCGCTTCGCTTGCCAGATTGTAAACATCAAAGTAGCGTCGTTTTCCGAAATCAAATTTGATACAAACACGGCTCGCTTCGCTCGCCAGATTGTAAACATCAAAGTAGCGTCGTTTTCCGAATGCAAATTTAATAAAGACACGGCTCGCTTTGCTGGCCAGATTGTAAACATCAAAGTAGCGTCGTTTTCCAAATGCAACTTTAATAAAAACACGGCTAGCTTCGCTCGCCAAATTGTGAAGATCAAACTCTGACTTTTCTTAATCAAAATAATTGTTTTATTGCAAATTTGATAAAGACAATAGAAAATACAAAAATGAAAAACTGTAGTAAAAGAAAAAGCTTTAATGTAAATACAAAAACAATATACGAAACTTAAGTCTAGAATCAAAGGGTGAAAAAAAATTGCTTTTCATATTAAAAAGAAAAGCTCAAAAGGAAAAAAACTAAGATTATTTTTGTTTCTTAAAAAAATTGTAAAATAAACTTTATTTTTTCCAATTTTAGGCAACAAAAATAACAATTAATTTTAACTCTCAAAATCATAAAAAGTATAAATAATATTTATTGTCATTCTAAAAATGTGGAAAAAACTACAAATTGTTTTTTTTTTCTAGAATATTAAACATAAAAAATAACAACAAATGCATTTTTTTCATACTTAAAAAATACAAAAATTCAAATGACATTTTTTATTTTAAATTGAAAAAGGCTCTTAATCGAAAGAAATCAAAAATCCATTTTATTTTAAACACTGAAAGACAAAAGATATAAGAGAATTTAAAAAAAAATTAAAAAACTATATTAATTGCTTTCTTTAAAAAAAATGCAATTTTTTATTTTTTAAACCTAGAAACGGCTTTTTTCCAACTTACGTAAATACTAATTTGTACACATTATTGATAAAACGTGTAATTTAAGACTCATTATTATTAACAAAAAATGAAGAAGAAAAAACAAATAATATGAAAAAAAAAAATTTAGTGTAAATATAAAAATAGTATACAAAACATAAGTGCAGAACTAAGAGTGAAAAAAGGAAAAACCCCATTTCATATTAAAAACAAAAGTTAAAAAAAGTAAACCATCTATTCTTACTTAAAAAAAATTTCCATTACACTTTATTTTTTGCAATTGTAAGCAAAAAAACAGCAATTTATTTTTAACTATTAAATATCATAAAAGTATAAATAATATTTTTTTTTCATTCTTAAAAAGTAGAAAGTACTACAAATTATTTTTTCTAGAATATTAACCATAAAAAATAACACAAAATTCATTTTTTTATTCTTAAAATATGCAAATACAGGAAACAAAAGTGCAGAATCAAAGAGTGAAAAAGAAAAAAACCCTTTTGGTATTAAAAACAAAAGCTCAAAAGATAAAAGTAAGATTCTTTTTCTTTCTTCAAGAAAAAAAATTGCCTATCATAAAAAGTATAATTTATTTTTTCCATTTTTATAAAGTGAAAAAAATACAAATAATTTTTTTAGAAAAATTAACCAAAAAAACACCAAATGCATTTTTTATACTTAAAGATTACAAATTAGAGCATAAAATGAAAAAGCATTATAATACATTTACAAAATATAAGAGAAAATCTTTTTTGTAACTATTTTAAATACAAAAAAAAAAAGAATAACCTATGTAAGCATTTAAGACTCATTATTATTAAGAAAAAATTAAGAAGAAAACAAATAAAATGAAAAACTGTAGTAAAAGAAAAAAATTTAGTGCAAATATAAAAATAGTATACGATACATAAGTGCAGAATCAATGAGTGAAAAAAGAAATAAACCTTTTTTCATATTAAAACCAAAATCTCAAAAAAAATAAGCCACCATTTCTTACTTAAAAAAATTGCCCATTCTTAAAAAATGCAAATACACGAAACAAAAGTGTAGAATCAAAGAGTGAAAAAGGAAGAAAACCTTTTTCATATTAAAAACAAAAGTTCAAAAAGACAAATGTAAGATTCTTTTTCTATCTTCAAGAATAGTATATTACATACCGAGGCAGAAAGTTTTATATTCCCGTCGAGAGAATTATAGTTTACCGAGAGGCGCAGCCTCGAGGTAAACTATTTCTCGAGACTCGGGAATAGAACTTTTGCCGAGGTTTGTATACTATTTTATTCACAATCATTAATTTTTTCAAAATCTTAAAAAAAAAATTAATTACTGTTACTTATCATAATGCCATGACTTGACATCAATTTTTAAAAAAAGCAGGCGATGGAAACAGCCATATTGTAATGCAATCAAATTTTATTTGTCGCGTTATTTTAATAATGTCTGAATCAAGCGAATTTATACATTGTACTCCTCCAGAATTACGCGAAGCGGCCGAAAGCGTGGAAAAAAGCTTGCTTCCAGAAAAAAGTAAGGAGAGATATGAATTAGTTTATCGTATGTTTAAAGATTGGTGCAAGAATAAAACAGTACATAACGTTTCGGAAAATGTCGTGCTAGCGTACTTTGGGGAGTTAGCTAAAGTTAAAAACCTTCTACTTTATGGGCGACTTACTCTATGTTGCGAAAAACATTAAATATAAACGAAAATATTGATCTGTCGCGATTTTCAAAACTACAGGCGTATTTAAAAAACAAAACGTTGGATACTTAGCTAAAAAATCGAGCGTCTTCACAGCTACTGATATTAATACATTTTTAAATGACGCACCAAAAGAATTTCTTCCACAAAAAGTAACTTTCATTTATTGAATGCAACTACATGCTAATATATAAATTTTAGGTTGCTCTAATAATTGGTGTATCTGGTGCTTGTCGCAGTGATGAGCTTTACAAAATGAAGGTTACAGACATCAGTTTCCTAGAAGATAAAGTTTGTATTACGATTCCGAATACTAAAACCTATCAACCTCGTTCATTTGTTCTTACCAATCCTCAATGGATTGCAATGTTAGTCGAATACATTGGTCTTCGAGAAAATGTTATAAATGAGAAGTTGTTTATGCAGCTGCGATTTGGCAAAATTACAAAACAACCATTTGGGCATAATTCTATTGGATCATTTCCTAAAAAATTGCAGCTCACCTAAAATTAAATAATATAGAAGCATATACGGGGCATTGTTTTCGTAGAACGGCTGCTACACTACTTGCCGATAATGGTGGAGACGTGATACAATTAAAGAGGCTGGGAGGGTGGAAGTCTAGTGCGGTGGCTGAAAGCTATGTTGACAAATCGTTAGATGGACAAATTCAAGTAGCACAAATGTTATCTACGCAACGTACCTCAACTTGCACCAATCCCCATTATCACAGCAGGAGACATATACAACAAATCTTTTCTCACTGTCACAACCGGGGCCTTCTACTTCATCCAGTGTTGATTCACAGTCGGCACACTTTAATATAACAAAGGAGGAAATGAAAGGATGTTTAAATGTGAACATAAACACTTACGGTAATTCTAATGTAACTATTAATTTTTCAAAATAAGATAATTTGTGTTTTATTATACCGCTTATCTTGCTCTATTTCCATTTGCGTTGTAATCGAGACTATGACTACCTCAACAATAAGATAGCCCTATAATCGAGGTTAGGTATACACTCCCTGGGTGTAAACAAACCTTGCAATTTTATGGAAGTAAGTAATTAAAAGATTTATGTGCTTATTTATTTAAGCAAATGGTTCCATAATATCATTAGTAATTACGTCTTAATTTAAATTGCTGTGGTGTCAAAACAATGTGTATATTAGTTGTTTGTCGTGGTAAATCATGAGTTACTCTGTTGAAACTACGGATAGCAGTAGTTGAATGACCTTCTTGAACAGATCTATAATTAGTAGTAACTAATGCAAATTCACACATAAACCTTCAAACATCTCATCTCCACTAAGCTTATGTTATGGTCACTTTCATGATCGTATAACCGTCTCTTCATGCTTTTCCTTTTCGTTCGTACCAATCTAAACTTGAAACAGAATATTGTTTGTCATATCACAAATACAGAGTTAGGATCCAACTATTATTTAACTTATCTGTAAGTTCATCGGATGTTCCTATGATCGTATAAACCAAATACTATATTTTCCATTCGGTGATCCTAATAATTAACTGATATAAAATGTTTAAAACATACAAAA
Source organism: Abscondita cerata (assembly GCA_030710515.1). NCBI lineage: Eukaryota > Metazoa > Arthropoda > Insecta > Coleoptera > Lampyridae > Abscondita > Abscondita cerata. The sequence continues at coordinate 95,093 of JALBCR010002563.1, forward strand.
GCATTCTTCTGCTTGCATTCATGAAAATTTTTCCTTTAATGGCGTTTAGCTATTTCTCTCTCCGATCTGTGATGATGCAGTCAAATGGGGTTGATAATCGCTGATGTTTATAGTAAAATCACTGGAATGCGAAAAACCGTACTTATACTTTTTCCTTAAAACTTTATACACAACTGAGTACTTCCACAATTAACAATATAACAAAACCAAGATATTTTAAATCGATTTCTAAAGCCATACGACGAACTTAAGGCGTATTTTATGGTTATGTTTTTAATTGTGTTTACATTTTTAGTATACTTCACAAGCGCTCGAGTGGCGTTTTAAAGAATTAGTAACCGGTCAGTAATAATTATTCCTGGCTAGCTGGTAAAAATTTTGAACACCAATTGTGTAATCGCCTATTTCCCAACTTTTCACATGCAGTGTAATTGGCATATTACAATATGATTGTGAATAAAAAAAATTGCAAATCATAAAAGAGTATAATTTATTTTTTTCCATTTTTATAAAGTGTAAAATACTCAAAATAATTTTTTCTTAGAATTTTAACCATGAAAAACACCAAATGGATTTTCTTTTTATACTTAAAAATACAAATTAAAGCATAAAATGAACGCATTATAATACATTTACAAACATAAGAGAACATCTTTTTAGTAACTTCTTTAAATACAAAAAAAGAACTGTATGTAACGCACATTATCGTTACCCATGTAATCACTTTACGCATCATTGACAAACAACGTTTGTTTAAAAAAGCAATTTAAATTGAATAGCATTTATTCAATTAATCGAGTGCAAATCTATTAAATAAATAATGTAGAACACATTTTAATCTGTTCCAGGATAAAATAGTATCAAACAGTATTTAATTGGACGATTGCATAGGCGACTGTAAAAACCTGTTTGTTCATTCATTCTACGACGCAAATATTTTGAGCAACGGGTTGCATTATGATATTGAAAAGCACTCGGGTACATGTCGAGGTCGCGCGTAAAATGTTATTAACAAAGAAAACTTTATTGTTTAGATTATGCCATTCGAAAATTTGCAAAATTACAAATCTTATGTTTTTTTATTCATGTTTTTACGTAATACGGTTCCGAAGTTATAAATATGTAAAAAATAACAGTACTTCCTATAAAACAATGTGAAATTGCTAGAAAAATTTTTTGAAAATGTTAAATTTTATTAAACATTATGTGATAGGGTCATAAAAGGAACGTTTTTCTTAAATAAATTTTGTTTTTATCTGTTATAATTTAGAAATTATGGCCGTTTTAGTTTTCGAATGAAATTTTGTCGGAAATGTTTTTCGCTTATAACTTTTGAAAACACGCGAGGTCAAAAAAACTGAAACGGCCAAAATTTTTTATATCTCTATCCGCGTACGATGCTTTTTGAATTTTGAAAATCGGTCCGTAAATAAGCGAGTTGTGATCAAATTACGGTTCAATTTCTTTGAATTTTTTGACTATTTTTAACATTTTTTAATCTCGAAGATGCCTTTGTACAAAAAAATTTAAATTAAAAATAAAGACACATCTTTTGTTAACTCGAAACTTTTTTCCAAATAAAAATATCTGAACCCGTTCTAATGTGAGACGAATTTGAAAAAAGTCGATTTTCGTATAGATTTGAAATCTCAAAATTGTTCGTTAATACTTTGATTTTTCATTATAAATCGGACCGTATGGACTTTTTTCGAAAATTTTTTTTCCATCTTATATTTTGTTAAGTTTAAAATTTCAAAACGTCCTGTTATTTTTTCTCTATCTCTTACGGTTTAAAAGATATAAGCCTTTAACGATTTATCTACGAATTGGAAACCAAATTTTGAAATTTATCCAAAAAAAGTTTGTGTACCTCCTACGGCCGTATGATAAAAGCCACATCTTTCATTTAAGTGCCATTTTAAAGAGAAAACTGAAAATTGTGGGTTAGGCTGAGCGCTTTTTCGATATGTCTTTTAATTTCCGAGTTATAAGCCCTTAAAGTTAGGGGTGGAACTTTTTGCTTTGGGGGTGTAATTACCGTCCCCGACATCCCACGCTTACCAAACAAAATTCATCACGTTTGTCTTTTCCATTTCTATCGTACGCCAAAAAATTTTTTTAAAAATCGCCAGCCGTTTAGGCGAGAAATTAGTTCAAAAATTTTCCAAAAAACCCTCGTAACTCTCGAGGGCGTTAGATTGAGAAGCGGTTTTTTTTAAATTCTCACGTAAAATGATGAAATCTACTAAGGGCAGTAATAAATTTGAAAATATCTTCGAAACGAAAGCCGTAAATGGCAAAAAACCAAATCAAAATCAAAATTTTTGATTTTTTCGCGTTCCGGCCGTTTTTAAAGCCGTTTCTCGTAGGAAATTTAAAAACAAAACGACGTCATCGCGTAGAGGGACTTTTTAGCCGGCTTAAGGCGTTTTCCAATTTACGATCTGACTTTACGTTCGTTATCCCCAGCCAGTCTAGCGAACGTCGAAGATTTTTGAAAAATTTTGTCGAGTCGGCTTTGAAAAATTCTCACGACCTTATCGTAAAAGTTAAGTATTTCGTTTTAAAACAATTTTAAAGAGGAAAGTCTAGCGTGTAATTTAATATCAGGCGCTTTTTCGATAAGTAGTAACATTTTTGAGATATAAGCCGAAAAGCGAAAATTCCAATAAAATATTTTGGTTTTTTTTTGCGTTCCGACCGTCTTTAAGGCGTTTCTCGTAGGAAATTTTGAAAAAAAATTATATCGTCGGATAGCCGCGTCTTTTAGCCCGCGTACGGCGCGTTCGTGACGGAGGTCGGAGGTCGCGTTCGTTATCGCGAGCGGATCTCCCGCGGGTCGACGAAAGTTTTAATGAGTGCGGACGGCGCGAACGTATAAAGTGCGACACGGCGCGCCTGTACGTGCAATAATTATATGTCGACTAGGGTCGCGTAACGCGACCCTTGCCCAGCGCCGCTTCGCGGCGAAGGGGTTTGCTGCTTCGCAGCAATCTATTGTCGCGGGGATAGTTTGGTAAAGACACGGCTCGCTTCGCTCGCCAGATTGTAAACATCAAAGTAGCGTCGTTTTCCGAATGCAAATTTAATAAAGACACGGCTCGCTTCGCTCGCCAGATTGTAAACATGAAAGTAGCATCCTTTTCCGATTGCAACTTTGATAAAGACACGGCTCGCTTCGCTCGCCAAAATGTAAACAACACATTGGCGTCGTTTTCCGAATGCAAATTTGATAATGACACGGCTCGCTTCGCTCGCCAGATTGTAAACATCAAAGTGGCGTCGTTTTCCGATTGCAACATTGCTCGCCAAATTGCAAAGATTAAACTGTGGCTTTTCATAATCAAAGATTGTTACAATACCAATTTGATTAAGACACGGCTCGCTCGCTCGCCAGATTGTAAACATAAAAGTAGTGTCCTTTTCCGATTGCAACTATGATAACTTGTTGCAATGCAAATTTGATAAAACACGGCTCGCTTTGCTCGCCAGATTGTAAACATCAAAGTAGCGTCGTTTTCCAAATGCAACTTTAATAAAAACACGGCTCGCTTCGCTCGCCAAATTGTAACGATCAAACTCTGACTTTTCTTAATCAAAAAAATTGTTTTATTGCAAATTTGATAAAACACACAACTCGCTTCGCTCGCCAGATTGTAAACATCGAAGTATGGTCGTTTTCCAAATGCAACATTGATAAAGACACGGCTCGCTTTGCTCGTTAATTCGTGAAGGTCAAACTCTGGTTTATCTTACTCAAAAAATGATTTCAATACAAATTTGATAAAGACAATAGAAAATACAAAAATGAAAAACTGTAGTAAAAGAATAAACTTTTATGTAATACAAAAACAATATACCAGAAACTTAGAAGTCTAGAATCAAAGGGTGAAAAAAGAAAATTGCTTTTCATATTAAAAGAAAAGCTCAAACAAAAAAAAAACTAAGATTATTTTTGTATCTTAAAAAAATTGTAAAATAAACTTTATTTTTCCAATTTTAGGCAACAAAATATAACAATTAATTTTACTCTCAAAATCATAAAAGTATATAAATAATATTTGTTGATCCATTCTAAAAATGTGGAAAAACTACAAATTGTTTTTTTCTAGAATATTAAACATAAAAATAACAACAAATGCATTTTTCTTACTTAAAAAAATACAAAAAGTCAAATGACATGTTTTTATTTTAAATTGAAAAAGGCTCTTAATCGAAAGAATCAAAAATCCATTTTATTTTTAACACTGAAAGACATAAAGATATAAGAGAATTTAAAAAAAAAAATAAACAAACTATATTAATTGCTTTCTTTAAAAAAAAATGCAATTTTTATTTTTAAACCTAGAAACGGCTTTTTCCAACTTACTTAAATACTAAAAAAGGAAGAGTAATTTTTACACATTATTTATAAAACGTGTAATTTAAGACTCATTATTATTAACAAAAATGAAGAAGAAAACAAATAATATGAAAAACGGTAGTAAAAGAAAAAAAAATTTAGTGTAAATATAAAAATAGTATACAAAACATAAGTGCAGAACTAAAAGTGAAAAAAGGAAAAACCCATTTCATATTAAAAACAAAAGTTAAAAAAAAGTAAACTATCTATTCTTACTTAAAAATTGCCCATTACACTTTATTTTTGCAATTGTAAGCAAAAAAAACAGCAATTTATTTTTAACTATTAAATATCATAAAAGTATAAATAATATTTTTCATTCTTAAAAAGTAGAAAATACTACAAATTATTTTTCTAGAATATTAACCATGAAAATACAACAAAATTCATTTTTTTATTCTTAAAATATGCAAATACAGGAAACAAAAAGTGCAGAATCAAGAGTGAAAAAGAAAAAAAAACCTTTTGGTATTAAAAACAAAAAAGCTCAAAAGATAAAAGTAAGATTCTTTTCTTTCTTCAAGAAAAAAAATTGCCCATCATAAAAAAAGTATAATTTATTTTTCCATTTTTATAAAGTGAAAAAAAATACAAATAATTTTTTAGAAAAATTAACCAAAAAAACCAAATGCATTTTTTTATACTTAAAGATTACAAATTAGAGCATAAAATGAAAAAAGCATTATAATACATTTACAAACATATAGAGAAAATCTTTTTTTTGTAAATTTTAAATACAAAAAAAAGGAATAACCTATGTAAGCATTTAAGACTCATTATTATTGAGAAAAAATTGAAGAAAACAAATAAAATGAAAAACTGTAGTAAAAAAGAAAAAAATTTAGTGCAAATATAAAATAGTATATAAGTGCAGAATCAATGAGTGAAAAAAGAAATAAGCCTTTTCATATTAAAACCAAAATCTCAAAAAGAAATAAGCCACCATTTCTTACTTAAAAAACAAAATTGCCCATTCTTAAAAAATGCAAATACACGAAACAAAAGTGTAGAATCAAAGAGTGAAAAAGGAAAAAACAACCTTTTCATATTAAAAAACAAAGTTCAAAAGAACAAAATAAGATTCTTTTTCTATCTTCAAGAAAAAATATTGCAAATCAAAAAGAGTATAATTTATTTTTCCATTTTATAAAGTGAAAAATACTCCAAAAATAATTTTTCTTAGAATTTTAACCATGAAAAACACCAAATGGATTTTCTTTTATGCTTAAAAATACAAATTAAAGCATAAAATGAACGCATTATAATACATTCTACAATCATAGAGAACATCTTTTTAGTAACTTCTTTAAATACAAAAAAAGAACAGTGTGTAACACATTATCGTTACCAATGCAATCACTTTACGCATCATTGACAAACAACGTTTGTTTAAAAAAACAATTTAAATTGAATAGCAATTTTATTCAATTAATCGAGTGCAAATCTATTAAATAAATAATGTAGAACACATTTTAATCTGTTCCGGGATAAAATAGTATCAAACAGTATTTAATTGGACGATTGCATAGGCGACTGTAAAAACTTGTTCGTTCATTCATTCTACGACGCAAATATTTTGAGCAACAGGGTTGCATTATGATATTGAAAAGCACGCTTTACATGTCGAGGTCGCGCGTAAAATGTTATCTAACAAAGGAAACTTTATTGTTTAGATTATGCCATTCCAAAATTTGCAAAATTACAAATCTTATGTTTTTATTCATGTTTTTACGTAATGCAGTTCAAAGTTATAAATATGTAAAAAATAGCAATTATTTCCTATGCAATCAGTGTAAAAAATTGATTGAATATTTTTAAAATGAGTAAATTTTATTAAACATTATGTGATAGAGATCATAAAAGGAACGTTTTTCTTAAATAATTTTTTTTTATCTGTTATAATTTAGAAATTATGGCCGTTTAGTTTTTCGAATGAAATTTTGTCGGAAATGTTTCGCTTCATAACTTTTAAAAACACACGAGGTCAAAAAAACTGAAACAGCCAAAAATTTTTATTTCTCTATCCGCGTACGATGCTTTTGAATTTTGAAAATCTGTCCGTAAATAAGCGAGTTGTGGTTAGAATTACGGTTCCAATTTCTTTGAAATTTTTTGACTATTTTAACTTATTTTTTTAACCTCAGAAAGATACCCTCGTACAAAAAAAATCTAAACCGAAAAAAATAAGACACATCTTTCGTAAACTCGAAACTTTTTCCAAACAAAAATATCTTTAGTCGTTCTAATGAGACGTAATTTGAAAAAAGGTCGATTTTCATATAGAACTTGAAATCTCAAAATTGTTCATTAATACTTTGATTTTTCAGAATAAATCGGACCGTATGGACTTTTTCGAAAATTTTTTTTCCATCTTATACTTTGTTAAGTTTAAAAATTTCAAAACGTCCTGTTATTTTTCTCATATCATTTACGGGTTTAAAAAAGATACCAAGCCTTCTATCGATTTATCTACGAATTTCAAACCAAATTTTGAAATTTATCCAAAAAGTTTGTGTACCCTCCTACAGCCGTATGATAAAAGCCATCTTTCATTTAAGTGCCATTTCTAAGAAAACTGGCAAATTGTGGGGTTCGATGCAGAGCGCTTTTTCGATATGTCTTTTAATTTCCGAGTTATAAGCCCATAAAGTTAGGGGTGGAACTTTTTGCTTTTAGGGTGTTATTACCGTCCCCGACATCCCACGCTTACCAAACAAAATGCATCGCGTTCGTCTTTTTGATTTCTATCGGACGCAAAAAAAAATTTTTAAAAATCGCCTGGCCGTTTAGGCGAGAAATTAGTTCAAAAATTTTCCAAAAAACCCTCGTAACTCTCGAGGGCGTTAAATTGAAGACTCAGTTTTTAAATTCTCACGCCGAAACGATGAAATCTACTAAGGGCGGGGATAAATTTGAAAATATCTTCGAGGCAAAGCCGTAAATGGCAGAAAAACCAAATCAAAATCGAAATATTTGATTTTTTCGCGTTCCAGCCGTTTTAAACCCGTTTCTCGTAAAA
>JALBCR010002564.1:0-65178 GCA_030710515.1 Abscondita cerata
CCGCCTAAGATCAGCGCCTGGACCTCTTGAACAATTTGACTATCGATCTCCGAAATCGGTTCAGCCGTTTCGGAGGAGAAGACGAACGTACACACACACAGACAAACCAGGGTCCGTTTGTTCGCGTACGTCTATACAGGGTGTAAATGAATAAGTGCGAAAAAGTGGAAGTGGTGATTCTTTGTCGAAAAATAATGTTATACCATGTATAAGACTATCCTCGTAAATCTGAAGTAGTTTAACATTCAACCGGATTTAACGGCTGGAGAAAGGTCAACCTAAAACCCAACTAATCAACTGCACAATTTGGATATGTTACACATCCGATGAACTGGAATCTAAAATAAGAAACACAATTGAGGTAAAGAAATTTTAATGCGATGTACCTCTGCGAACCACACAATAAAATAAATTATACAACGTTATTTGTTCTTAGTTAGTATGGGTTCCTTCATCAAGAAGGTCCTCATTAGGAGTGAGGAAACAACAAGAGAACATAAGCGTCGACGTTTCGGCAACCAAAGGTGTTACCTTCTTCAAGACGTACAAATGATTAGTTCTTTTTTAGTAAATTCGGACAACAATAAAAAAATCATTTCTTTTGTCTCCTAACAAAGGCCTTCTTGACGAAGGAAACCCACACTAACTAAAATTTAAAGGAGTAGTGATAATAAATCACATAGTTATTTATCCTTGAACCTAAGTCTACGTTGGGCAGTATCACTTGCTTAAAATACTTTACATTTAATTGCTGGATTCATTGGGGACTCAACAGTGCAATTGAAATCCTTTCCAAAATGCTCGTTGTTTGTCAACGATCCGAAGACGCGAAACGTCGGATGGACTTGGTGTTCTTCAACAATAAACCTCTTCAAATTATCTAATGAAACTGTATCGCAAAAGGAACTGGCGGTGGAGATCCAAAACAATTGACGGGGAGTGTAGTTTAAACCTGGCAACTCATCTTCTTTGCCGTAAATCTTCACCCAGGTGTTGTATGCCCGATAAGCAATTTCGACGCCGGTATAATCGCAAGTCGTCTTTTCTAAAATGCGTCTGCCGTCCATCTGAAACGAGCAATCTTAAGATCGTACATCAGCAAAAGTGATGATGTTCACCCTCAGGGCGGAATCTTCGATTTCAAAAAAACTGGCTTCGCGAACTAAACAATCCGCTTTCTTGTTGAAGATTTTTTCGGTGTTTTTAGTCCACGTCTCGGCGCGATTTCCGTCCTTGTCAAACTTACTTCCTGTTTCTGTAAATCCTCGTATGAGCTCGATGCCCGCAATGGTTCCGATTGTGCCGAAATTCATATACTGCGGTCGATCTTCGTTGAAGTACAAGCCTTGAAGACTAGCTGCCGGAATCACTACAATTAAAAATCTTAGATATTAATACGGATTTGTTCGATGATGAAACCCACCGAAAGCGTTGCGATAGGTCTCATAAAAACTATGAACTAAAGTGGTTTCTTCGTAGTAGTTGTCGTATCGGTTCACGCTGACATCTAAGTTGAACTTGAAATGGTTCCTTTGCCTCGTCAGAGTGGTGGCTAACGTTAGAAAGTTGTTGGTGTCGAAGTTCTGAAATTGCATAATCGAATTGAGTGAAGATGACTAGTGAGAGATACCTCATCTGTCAGAAAAAGTTTATCCGGTAGGCCTTCTTCGAACAATCGCTCGGGCGCACCAAAGTGGTACGTGATCGCCTTAGCCTTGTCTAACATGATCCTTCTGGTACTTTCATCGTACAGCTCGGTTTCGTTCAGCAAAGAAATTAGCTCCATGTGTATTACTGAAACTAGATCTTTGATACCTTGCCTTTTTTCTCGAGAAAAGTACTCGGAGATGTACAACATCTCGTAAGTTGGCGGGAAACTGCAAAGCCAAGTTGATCAAAGGTGAGATGGTGTTATCAGAACTTACATTTTCTTTGCTTCATTTTTGCAGTACGCTAGACGTGACTTTTTAACTCCGTTGGCGATGTCGTAGAAAGCTTGAGGGTACTTTTCTTTCAAATCGTTAAACTCGTGGGGAAGAAACGGTAATGCGCTTTCTATCGCTTTCCAAATGATGTAGTTGGCAAGCGTTCTGAAATTTGTTTACAAAAATTCATTACACTTAGAAAGTGTGCGTTTACCGATTCGGTGTGTGCTTGAGCAACCCAGACAATTCTTGCAAGTACTCGACTGACGGAAAATACATAATTTGGTTGTCTGCCGACTGCTGTTTGTTTGGATGCACCAGTTTTTTAACGAAGTTTGACCAGTTGATGATGGGGAATTCGTTTTGAATACTACCGATGGTAGTTTTTTTGAACGGACCCGATTTTTCTACCACGTGCAGCAACGACAATTTGAAGTTCAAAATGTCGTTCAACTCGGATCCATCTGCGTCCGAATCTACTCCGAGTAGTGCCGACACTTTCTGCATGAACTCGAAATAGGAGTCGACGTAATCGGGCTCAATGTTCTTGATTATGGGTTCACCAATCTAAAGAGTTGCGTCACTTTTAGTGAACTTTTTTTTAACATCGCATTTCCACATACCAACAGAGTTTTGTCATCCTCACCCACTGTAGTTCCAAAATAGAACAACTGCATGTAGTCGTAGCCTTCTTCCCGCAACTTAATAAATAAATCTTCAAGAGTGAAGGTTTTGTCGTTCCATTTGCCGCCTTCTAAAATAGGCCAACCCCCTAACCTGGATAGAGCTCTTTTGATGGTTTCGACACCTTCTTTTTCGATCGCGACCTCGTCCAGGCACGCGCGAAAGAATCTTTTTAATGCTTGAAAGGCCCTCGGTTCCGAGTGGAACGAAGGTTTTTGAAGCATTTTTGTCTTCTGGTCTTCGACTTCTTTCGTTACTAGCGCTTCCAGCGATGCCGGCTTTGTGTCGAACGTTTTTTTGAATAGGCTTCCGCACGTGAATTTGTAAAAATCTTGACACGGATCGACCGATGGATCGATGAAACTAAGAATGTCGGTGGACGCCTTTCGACACGCTGGTTTCGTACAAACATCGCCCCAAGCTGATACATTTATAAGATCGTTGAAAATTTAAATTTATATATACTAAGTACGTACCTGTGCGCAACGAAAAAACTACCACTATAAAACAGATTATCATTGTGTTTTTGAAATGTGTGTCACTACAATTGCAATAGAAGTTCTCCGTATGAATAAGTCATTATATCGTTAAGGAACAATTACCAAATTAAATTATTGAGGAGTCAAGGCTTAAGGTATTTCCACCCACAACTTATTTTGCTAAAGAATGTGACGTTCGCAAGATAATTTTTTTCAAGGTATAATTAGAGTTATAAAAATTTATTTTTTTAGTGACGTCATTGTTTTAATAACTAGTAATTTTATTATGTTAATGTTGGTCAACTGTCATATGCCAATAAACATATAAATAACTTGAATAGTGACGTAACGAGTACACTAATTATCGCAAAGTTCCCTAGATTTTAAGACTAAGCTAAATTATAGAAAATAAATAAACACTTGTTGCAGAAGACCCTTTAAGCACATACAGTGTGTAAAAGTTAGGTAAATATGTCACCAAATAAGGTACTTGCGTTATTACTTTCTGATTACGAGATAACGTACCGATTATTGTATTAATAAAACAGAGATATGTGTAAAATAAAGAGAGAAGATTTACTATATGCGTTATGAATAAAGTTACTCAATTGACTTCAGTTTCATCTAAGTTGACGTTCAGTCAAATGTTTCTCGCTGTTATTCTTGCTTCATTCTGTATTTTTGCTTATTAATTGATGTCACGTGTTACTTTAGGTTATTATTTCAACTGACAACCACATATCTTGCCAACACTGTTTTAGTAACTTTCTAATTTTAACCAGTAACTAAATAGTAAATCAGCTCAAATTGAGTCAGAAGTTTTTAATATTGATTCATATGCACATACTTATGACACAGGGATGTTCTTTCCTGGCAAGAAGTTTAGTCAACTTGTACTTGTAATTAAACAAAGTAAAAAGCAAAAGTGACTGTTTCATTCCCCTCGAAAAGGGGAGAAACAAATACCTACTCTCTTCTCGAAGGAAAGGCTTCTCTAACATTAGGGGGGATGCAAACGTACCTTATATTACCTTGAAAAATGTCTAAAAAACCTCACGGCATATACCAGGGATCGAACCCGATAGTCTCTCCAGTGGCAAACGAGGGGGTAATTAATGAAACACCTTCGTAGAAGAAGAGTAGGATTGATGACAGGAACCCACAATGAGCGAAAGTTTTGATTGAACTTGTTGGTTTGCTTGATGATTCCTATTCTTTCTCTGATTTTCTAGTTTTTTTTTTGAAGAAATTTACCTATTACGGCTGTAACTCTATAGTGTGGTTTTTGATATGGCAGAACTTTGAGGCTGGAGATTAAAATAGCTCTCACTATAATCAAATAAATATCAATTTAAACTTTTACGAACAGATTTTGGGTGTTGGTATACCTCATCTTCATCCTGATGATCGGTTAGAAACGTTACGATTGCCATTTCGACCTTTTTTGCTTCAACAATGACAGTTTAAGTCTCAACTTTTATATCTCTGCTTGTTTGTATTTGTTGCGACCTAGCTGAATGAACGAAATGGACATCGAGTTTCAGATTTGATAAGTGAGGTTATTCTCCGTGTGGTCGGGATTATTTATAGAAACGGTAAAACATTGGCAAGCGGAAAGATCATGTTAACGTACGAAAGTAACGGTACGTCTACATAGGGGATTATATTATTTGAGAACTAAAAATGCGACCCCACTTACACGACGTATGAACCTGAAAACATAGAAGCCACATAGAAGTACTTAAGAGCCGTAAATAATGCCACCACCGGCACGGCGAATGAAACTGCAGCGGAACGAATTTTTATAGGATTAGTATGATTTGTGTTTGTTTTTATTGGATATTTTTAATTTAATATTTTTCTTCTTCTTCTGTGCGTGTTCTGTTTCTTCTTGTATATATTGTTTTTCTTTCTGTTAGATTCAAATTTCTGTTTCTTTTAAAGCTTGACATATTTCTATATATGGCAGTAAATTAAAAGCATTTGTATAATTATTAGTTCTGTTTGCTGTTTTACTGTTCTTGTTAGTTCTCTATTTCATATACCACTTATTTCTAGTGCACCTAGTCACCCTAATTGGACTCGTCTGGGTTTTGTTTTGTTTTTCTTGTATTGTGTAAAAATTTTCATGCCTATCTTATATGTTTTTCTGGCATGTTTTTCTCATAATTTTTAGACTTCAACTGTGTTATTTCTTTTTTCCTTTTTTCTTGGGTCAAGCTTATTCTTTGTAATCCTTTTACTGCTTTTTCCGTTTTTTCAATATTTTCTTTTTACTTTTGCTTTTGCTTAATCTAAGTACGTTTTATGTCTTTCAATGCTGGAAGAACAAAACAAAAATGACCAAAATAAGCAAATAAACGGAACCAAACAAAAGAAACATGCAAAGTGAAAGAAACGAAAAAGATATTCGAAACGATAAACGAAGAAAACCAACTAACGCACCAAAAGAACAAAGCAAGCGAAAGAAGTCAGATAGTAAGTCATATATTCAAACAATAACATTTTATGGAGAGAGAGAGAGAGAGAGGGCTTTTAGAATATTTTTTGACATATGTAGTGACAGTTTTATTAATCTAAAAAATCTTTTGTGATTCGAGAGCATCGCATGATCAATACTACAAAAAAAAAAATAAATGACGTCATTCTAACAGTGTTTAATAAAACGTATATTAATTTGTAGGTATAGGAAGGTGGATGAGATCAAAAACCTTTGTGATATTGGTCGTCATTTAATGCAATTAAGTGCGAATGCAAGTCTTTGTTGGCACCCCTTGTCGGGGTGTTTTGTGTTGCCTTAATATAAAAGATGCAGTGAATGATGCAACTTAACAATGGCACATGCACCTATATTTTGTTAGCAAATACAATCCATTACACGCGATTCAATGTAATCAGTTTTATTTATCAACTTTAAACCAGTTAATCATGCAAAATATGCTTGTTATTTAATAACAAGTTTTCTGCAGTGTCCTTCATGTTGTTTGTCCAAATATTGAGCTGGAAATTCTGGACAAAACAAAGTTTGACTCAAAAGCAACTTTGAGATTTTGTGTCTAATTCTAGAGTGCTTGTTTGTTCTGTCCCATTCTTTCTAATTTATTGTCCATGCTTGTGTTCTTTTAAAATTAATATTAATAGATCCATCTTCTATCTTACTTTATATTTGCATGGTAACCTTAAAAATGAAAACAAGATAGACTTTTGGGTTTGTCATCACCCAACTTATTTATACTTCCTGTCTGAATTAATCCAGTTTGTTAACTTGTCCCTGACTGTTTTGTACCATTAAAATTCATGCCTCATCCTGAAAACTGCACTGTCACAAATGAATTCTTTTCATTCTGGCTTCTTTTATATACAACACTTGGTATCTATTTTTAACCGCCTTTCTTAATTCTTGAGTTTTTTAACGATAAACACCATCTTGTTTTCTTTGCGCCATATTTTCCAATCAGAAATCACATTCAGGAATCGATTTCTTGGATCCATAACTCCCTTTGCAATATTATTTTCTTTTTAGGTCAAGTGTAATTATTTGATATTTTCAATATTATTTTTCACATTTTCAAAAGCCAAACGTCTAAAATGGGTCATGTCTTGCCTCTACAACCTCTACACTATACTTTTTGAGTGTTTCCACATTTTACAAAGCCCTGCATATCAGTGCCGTTTTTTAAACAGTTTGAGAAAATTGACTCCAAACAAGAATACGAAAACTAAACTGAAAGAAGGGGGCTCAAATTTTATGTGCACCCGAGGCCCGAAAAGCTTTAGAACCGCCACTGCTGCACATAATGTTTGTACCGAACTTTCTCCGTAGATACAAACGCTACAAAATGGCGGAGGAAGATAAAACGACAGGTGAATTTATATTAGAAACACAATATGCAGAAAGAAAGGAGAGAATGAGAAGGGTGAAAGGAGGGAATGAGCGGGAAACAGAAAAAGATGGAAAAAAGGAAGTAATTAAAGGGATGATGAAAATTAGAGTAATGCCGAAATAATAACGATTTATGGAGAAGAAATGGATGAAACTAAAACAATTATTGAAAATTCTCTAATAGATGGGGGAAGAAGCGAAATTGATTATAGGAGAAGATTTCAATGCAAGAATAAAGGAAGAGGGTAGAATGTTGATAAATAGTAGGATAAAAATTGAGGTAAACAGATTAAAAATAAACGGACAAGAAATAAGATTGGTAGACTCTATGTCAAGAAAAGGGTGGGACAGTAATGAACGGAATTTTGGAAGAAAGGGTAAAAGGAGAATATACGTATATATTAGTGAAAGAGTACATGCAGTGATAAAATAAATACCTACGAATAACATATAAAAGTAAAGAGGACATAGATATGCTAAAAATTGGAGATGATGTAGAATCAGGCCACCAACCATTAGGAAGTGATCATGTTAGAAGAGCAGGAGTAGCGGCAGCACATACGGAAAAGGAGAAATATGGACAGAAGAGAATATAAAAAGATATAAGGAGAAAAGGGAAAATCAACTAGAAACAGCAGAAGAGGTGGGGGAAGCGATACAGAGAATACTGGACAAAAATGAAATAGATCACAGAAAAGAGAAGATATAGAAAAAAAAGAAAATAATGGGAAGGGTCAAAAGGAGAACAGAAATGATGAAAAGAAGAAGGAAATGGAAAAAGAAAGATTTAGACAAAAGAATACAAAAAGGTAAAAACAAACTTCAATGAAATAGGTGAAAGAAGAAAAAAGAAAATTATAAAAACTGATTGAGGAAAGGATGGGAGAAATGAAAATGAAGAACGGGCATGGAATTTGTAAAACAAACACAGGAAGAAACGGTAGAAAAGATGGAAACAACGAATAGAGGTGGACAAATAGGAAGGATACCGTAAGAAGGGAAGAAAACGCAATAAACAAACGAGACTGAAGTAAAAGATGAGACACCTAGGACCGTGGGATAGAATAAACAAAGAAATACGGCGAGTTATAGAGAAAGTACAAAAACGAAAGGCAGAAGAGACGGATTGTATACAAGGAGAACAATGGAGACACACTGGAGAAAGGATGAGATAATAATTAAGAAAAATGTACGAAAGAATATGGAAAGAGAAGGAATAATAATAGGAAAAATGGAAAAAGGCAGAAAACTACAGAGCAAACGTGAGTTATAAGATATATACAGAAATAATAAGACGCAGATTGGAAAAAGAAATAGAAGAAAAAAGCAGCATTTGATATTTTGATATATATATTTGATAATGTAGAAAGCGGACTACTATTGAAAATTATGAAAAACAAGGGATAAGTGAAGATATAAAACAAGCAATAGAAGAAATTTATGGTAGAGCATCAAAATGTAGAACGAGTTTCGGTACGAAGTTGAGAACAGAATTTTGACAGAAAAAGTTTTAAAGCAGGATGTCCATTAAAACCCTAATGTATTTTCAATTTATATATCGAATTTAGAGAAGGAATTAAAAAACAAAATCAGGTAGAAGTAGTAATAATAGAGAGGAAGAAGGTTTGGGTGCTGACGTACGCCGATGTTATTGTGACATTAGCGAAGACGGAAGAAGAGATGAAAAGGGTGGAAAAAATAAAATTAAAAAAAAAGAAAATATTTAGGGTAATGTGTAATATAAGAAATGACAACAAGGATGGAGAGCAGATAAGAGAGTTGGAACAGAAAGGAAATATAACAGTAGGACAAGTACGCGGAATACAAGAAGGAATATTTGGAAATTATTTGAAAAAAAAAGAAGATGAATCTTTGAAAGGCTAGTAAGAAGTGTCATGTTATATGGACCGCAAATTTTGGGATGGCGGGAATAGGAATAACTAAAGAAAATACAGGGAAAATGTTGGGAAGGGACATTAGGATTTGAGAAAGAGACGCCGAGATATACTTAGTTAAAGAAGAAGTAAAACTAGAAAAATTACGGTTGGAAACAGGAAGAGAGCGTTGAGATATTAAGAAAGGAAGAAAAGCAGGAAAAACAATGAGATACTCTTATGAATGCTGGAAAGAAGTGAATACATAGAAAATCAGATAAAGGGAAGAAGATCGAAGAAAATATTTTGAAAGACACGGATATGCGAGTGAAGAGATCAAGAGGTTCAGAAAAAGGAAGAAGTATAGAGGATGAAATAATAGTGACAAATAAAGATACACATTTGCAAGAAAAAAGAGAAAGAAGAAAAGTATTATGTGAAATATCGGTAATTAATCGGCAGAATTCTACAGTGGAAAAGAGCTGAGAGAAAGAAGAATTATAGTCAGATTTAGAAGCGTTAACGAGGAAAATGAAAATAAGTATTGAATGAGTAATGAAGAAAGAATGTGATGAAGAGAAAATATAAAACACATAAAAGAAAGGCGCTGGGAGTTAAGGATTGAGAAAAGGAAGGGAAGACACTACTAAGGATACAATGGGTGAATGAACTGATGGAGAAAAGGAAAAAGATGGAGGAGAAGAAAAGAAAAATATTGAAGTTAAGCTTCATTCATTGAAATTTAATGGCTGTTAGCTGCCTTTAGCACGTTATTTCCGTAAATTTTCGCGTCAGGTTTGATTTTTTTTTGGTTTCTCAACAAATTTCAGAATTCATATCACGGATCTTAGGTGTTTTTGTTTTGGCACATTCTTTACATATGTGATGTAGATTTTCGTGTCAGGTTAAAGTTTCTTTTTTCAGAGTTCTTATGAGCCATTTTTTTGGTGGATTGGTCAGTGCGGAAATTTGCACTCCCTGGTAGATCACAATCGAAAGACAAATAAGAAACAACTAAACGAAATTATAAGAAGATTGAAAGAAATAATAAAATATGAAGATAAGGAACAAAACATTAATAAAAGAAATAGAAGAAATGAAAGAAAAGTTATGTATAGAATGTAAAAAGAATTGGAATACTCAGAGGCATATAATACTTTTTACAATAGACAAATGAAAAAACGAAAAAATAAAAAGGTTTCCAGAAGTAATAGAATGAATTAAGGGTCGCATATGAATGAGGACATTATACCATAATGAAACAAATGCGATTGGACCAAGAGTCGATAAGAAAGTAAAATTAGAATGTAACATAATTAAAAGAAAAGAACAAAACAAATGGCATAACTAACAAAGAAGTTTTAAAACGATGAAAAGGTCAGATGTCAAAACAAGCACTAAGAAATGGCTAAAACTAATAAAAATGCCAGCGAAAAGCTTTTGAATAAAATAAAAAGTGAAGTGTGTCTAGAAAATGTCAAAAAAACAATAAATCGAACAAGAAATATACAGACAATAAGAAGACTTTCGGAAAAATATAAAAGGAAAGAAAAGAAAGAAACTATTTTATCTACGGCTTACCTAAAACAATAAATGTATTTACTAAAGACAAAATTAACGTTAATACAATACAATAAAAAAGAAATAAAACTGGAGAAGAATAATACAAAATATGGAAAAAAAATTGATATAGTTCTTTCATGGATAGCAATAGGATAACGTCGCATAGCAGTTTATTACAAGGTTGTCATGTTTGCGTATAACTTTCTTTTTCTACTACCTGAACTTCTAATTACATTGAAAATCATAACTTTTTGCTTTTAAAACCGACCAACATTTGTACAATAATGCAATAATTTTAATATGTTTAGCTTAAATAACATTATATAAATAGTTAAATTTAAAAAAAAAAAGTATATTGCAACATAGTGAAGTTCTGCCAACTTAACATCAGTAAAGTAAGTTTAAATTAAATGATGGTAACAGTAGATTTTTAATGTTATCTTGGCTGTAATAAATTCCACTTTGACCTCATCCTATTCTTAACGTAAACAGACTTTACTTACCTGATTAATGTAATAAAATCCAAATTTTTTATTTTTATTTAATCGTATGGTACATTTTAAATATAGTATTGTGATGCAAGTGTTATGTATGGTGCCCCAGAAGATCAGTACAGTGTGGTGACGAAACCGTGTGCAATTGTGGATTGGTTCGTTTTGGCAAAGCATTTGCTTTAAGGTTTAGGAAAACCGCTAAAACCTAAACATGCCAACTCTTACCCACCCTCTCCACACTGTATTTCCTGTAAAAATAAAATATCGACCCTATTCTCCTCAACACCAACTTTTGTTGTGTGCCCTATATTAGATGTAATTGTGTTTTGTGAAATTGAGTTGTACATTTATTCCTAATTATGTGGGAGGTTTTGATGACCAGGTCCGAAACCAAGTGGTGATTCTCAGGAACAACATGTTTTTGTTGTTGACCATGAATTACTGTAAGGTACTGATCACCTTCCATATTTTATATTTGCACCAAGATCCCCTAAAAACACACACGAAAATTGACGCAAGGTTTTTTTTTTTAAATATAAAATCCAAATAAGCAAGATCGACGAAATAGAAACAGAAGAAGGAGTGCCCTAAGGTTCAATATTGGGACCGACCTTATATATACTAAGTGACATAGAAAGAAGAACACCCAGTAATAATGAATATTTTGTAAATTTTTGTTGAGAATATATTTGTTTATATTAAGATAAAAACGATCAGTTTTTCAGCCATATTGCCCTAGCGGTTGTTTTGTTAACCTCATTCAAAAACACTTACGATTAAGTAGCCCTAAAACAATGAATTAAGCATTTGTAAGTACAATTGTCATTTAAGCGATTTAATTCAATCACAAAGCCTCCAGTGCGAAGACGCCATAATTTTCGGCAATTAAGCGAGTTTGATAGGGGTAGAATTGTGGGATTGCGTGAGGCTGGTTTGTCTATGAGAGATATAGCCGCTAAAACATGAAAGACCGATTGGGATGCGAACCGTTTATAGACGGATAAGAACCTTTGAGCTCTTTTCATACCCTTTTTGTGCTACCACTGACTCCAGAGCATCGATGTTATCGTCTAGCGTGGTGTAGAGAACGGGCAAATTGAGACCAAGAATGGAATTCAATTGTCTTTAGTGATTAATCCAGATTCTGTTTGGGTATGCATGACGGTCGTGCAAGGGTGAGAAGACGGCGCGAGCTATTGCTATTGGAAGTAGGTCACCTTTGGTCTTCATTAGAGGTAACATGACCGCTGCGCGCTACATTCAGGAGGTCGTAGACCCCCATATTGTACCTTATGTTCAGACTATCCCCAACAGCACATTCCAGAAAGACAACGCACGACCTCATGTTGCTAAGATTTCTTTGGCTCATTTTGAGGCTAATCAAATTTCTTTGTTGCCTTGGCCACCAAGATCTCCCGATCTTTCGCCCATCGAGCGCTTCTGGGATATTATAGGAAGAAGATTACTCAATTTACCTCACCCTGCACAAACTCTAGCGGCTTTGCAGCATCAGTTACAGATAGCATCGGATGAGATACCTCAAGAAGAAATCGATCACCTTACGTGTACATGGGTTTTGCTGACAAAAAAAATTAGATTGCGTTTTATTGTGTTTTATTGAAAGTAATTTTAAGCATATTATTGTAATTATAAAACACATCGTTTGTTAGAAACCATTTTATAGAGTTTGAAAATTTAAGGTATAATAAAATATAGCAAGAACAATAAGTAATGATGAAAGGTTACACATCTTCTACATTTTTAACCCCCTTTTCGAAAAAGTATCAATACATCGGTACGCCATTGGAATCTGTTAAACATTTTGATTTATTACTTCGCTTCGTTTCTGGGCAGATTTTAGTGACTTGCCTCCAACTACACAACAAAAACGCTAGGTAAAGTTCCAACATTATTCCTGTTACAACGATTGCTGATGAAAGTCAAAGTCCAGGATGGAACAAGGATTCAAGGCAGGACATGACAAAAAATACAATACAAGTGAAGAGATTTAAAAGAAATCCCGCCTTTTTGTGGTGTCTAAACAACATCTGGGAGAATTTAAGGACATACAATTTTGTTTCAAAAAGCCATCAGAGTACTATACGCTTACCTAGAATGGTAACAAATGACATACAGAAGGTTGACCTAAGAATCAAACAGAACAGGTTTACCAAGTTCAAGCACTCAGATAATCCAGACACGAAACACTAAAATACTTAGAATCAAGATTATATTGAAGGCTTAATCGGTTCTCAAAGCTATAGAGGAGCTGTGGGACACCCTTAACAGCAATGTATAAAAGTCGGTTTATAGAAATCTGAAAGTTATGTACAGGGTGTTCAAAACAACACTATGTAACATGGGGGACCTGGACACCTCGCCGAATGGACATAACGTCGAATGGACAAAACGCTGAAACTTGGACACAAAGTCGAAACGAATATCGCCGAAACTGGTCTTAACGCCGAAATCACCTGATGGACACAATGCCGAAAATGGACACAACGCCAAAACCAGGAGTAATTGGATATTGTCGAATGTGGACACAATGTTGAAAAACAAAAACTGACGTGTTTTTGTATTAATAGGGGTTAATCTTAAGGTATTCAAAATCCAACCTTTTTCATATTAAATTTATTTTTAACTGGCTCTAAGTTGTTTACATGTGATTAGGGGTGTTGGTTTGTAATTACAGTTATTTCAATTTCTTGCTTTTCAACGTTATGTCCACAATCGACGATAAGTCCAATTACACATTTCGGGTTGTAACTATTTTGGGCATTGTGGCTAGTAGGTGATTTTGGCGTTATGTCTAGTTTCGACGATATGTTCAATAATTCATTTCACGTTGTTTTAGTTTTAGTTTAGATTTTAGTAGGTATAATATAGTTACTTTACTTAATTCTTTTTATGAAATGGTTTCTGGTTCTAAAAAGAACCGTTTTTAATAAAACTCATAAAAGGAAAAAAGGGATCTACTGGCGACCCAGGTGTTCAAAATGGCCTGTTATTTTGGATGCAGATCTGAATGACGCGATGTCTTGAAAGAACAGCATTCTCAATTTCCAGCTCTTGGGATGTTCAAGATGGCATTCCTAGATTCTTGCAATCATATCCTCGTGGGAAGTTGGCTTTGTTGATATGACTATATCCTTTAATTCTTCCCCAAGAGATAAAAATCAAAGCAGATTAAATCTTGACAACTTGAAATATTAATAAGTTTTAATATGTGCGCAATTATAAATAGAATTATTCCTAAATGCAACACCCAAAGATTCTTAAGTTAAATACTTAAAGCAATTCTTACGGAGAATGAACATTACAGGAAACTTGCTTTGGAGGCCTAGGGAACAGGCTCTCTTCCGATCCAACGGGCAGGGAAGGTAGCATCTAAATACTGGTAAGAGCATAGCATGAATGGGCAGGACAACCATCATGTGGAAAACATATTTTGGCGGACGTCCAGCGGAATATCATCCATTAAAAATTGGAAGAACATTTTCTAAGAAATGTAGGTTTAATGGTCCGTCCAAAAATAAACAGACCAACAACCCGCCCTCCCAATTATCCCACACCAAACATTTACACTATATCTTCCCTTGATGCTGGACTTCTCCGAACCAGCGCGGGATTATTTCGGGCCCAAAAGTGCGCATTATGTAAGTTCAATTGCCCATTACTACCGAAAGTGGCTTGGTCAGTCCACAACACATTTGACAGAAATTGAGGATTTTCTGCTACCATGTTTAGATAGCCAGTGGCAAAAATCTATCCTTCGGTCGAAATTCGAGGAGTAACGGCCTTGGTGTTAGTTAATATGGTAGGGTGTAGCCTAAAATAACAAAAATGTAAAAATACATGGGGGGGTTTATAATTTTGAGTGCAAAATAGATTAAACTGATAAAAAGAGGTATACTTCTTACATACCTCTGGGTTTGAACTAATGCGATGAACCGTGATTTCTTTGAGGAATACCCCAAGTCTCGAGAAATGTCTCTAGTACTAATTTGGGGATTGATTTCTATAGATGCCAGGATATTAATAACATTTTGTTCGTTATTTTGCCTATTTCTCCGATTCATGATAGGTCTAGGGATGCTACCGTTGTTAACAGGCGCTGGGCTAAACGCACAAACATGCGGCGATGGTATCGCGGTCGATTCGGATACCGCAAATAGAGGGTGCGAGCTGCGATAATCCCATTTGAAAACATTCAAAATAGATCGCCAGTACATTAAATGCTTCTTGGTTAGAAATCTGCATTTTAAAAAAGATTACAAATTCAAAAAACTGCACTTTCTGAATGTAAACACAACAAAATAATTTACAAAATTATGACTGTCATTTTATAATGCATCGTGTTCCATTTGTTTAATTTTCCAAGGCCTAAAGTGTAGGGTGCTTTTACTGTACTTTAAAACCCAAGACTTACCTTGTTTTTCATTATTGCGATTAAAAAGTTATACCTTATACTTTTTAATTTTCAAATATATTATATTTTTTTGGCAAAGATGAACTGACCTACCTACCTATCTTTTTTTTTCAAGATCACACACTATATTGCAAAAAAACAGCTTAAAACTTTGTGCAAAGTACTAGATTTGGGGCATCAAATTTAATAAAGAATCTTTCTAAATGGTTCCAAAATATGTGGTCTAACATATTCGAATTCTGATATAGTATACCTATTTAGGTTTTTAGGCTTACTTTTTAAATTAAAGGTTAGAATTACGAGAGTAATATTAAAGTGACAATAAGTTCAAAATGCGTTTAGTCCGTTTTGAGCAACATGAATGTTCTGATGATTCTAATTGTCTCTTTAACATCTTATTCATTTTGTGCTAAATTTTTAATAGTTTTAGAAAATTTACCGCGCGGTCCTTGATCTTCAAACATTCACTATTCTCATTTTCTCAATGTTTGAGGTTAGGAACGCGATTTTGAAAAATGGTTTTCACTGGCCTATTTGGATGTTATTTGGCTACTTTATCATAAAAAAAAAAGTCATATCATTCCTTTTGATTTTTTTTAAATATGGGTCAAAACTAGCCCCCTGGCGGAAAAGGATTTAACTAAATTAACTATATTTTGCTTGATTCTTATTGCTTAAGGAATGCTCTTTCAACGATACCAATTTGTTAAAATCGGTCAAACCGTTAAGAAGTTAAAGCAGGCTATTGCAAAAGCAATTGAACACCCCCGCCATCTTTGTTTTTGTAATAACTGAACTTTGTTTTTACGAAAATGATAGATAAACTGGTGCTCTTTACAAATGTGAAAAAATTTTTGTTTATTATGCGAAATTTATAGAAAATGTAATTTAAAAATTTAAGATGGCAGTTACGCTTTTTGGTGGCCATTTTTAAAACTTGAAAATATTTTCCTGCGATTCTTCATGGCCGATTTACCTAATATTTTTTTTTACACCAAAGTCATACGACGAACGGTTCCCAAGATACAGTCTTATTGAGTCACCCGGTATATACAGTATTAGCATTTTGACGCCATTTGTCCATTGTAATATTTGTTTCTGATTTGAAAGGAATGATAATCTTAGGTTTTTCATTCTCCTGTAAAATAATAAAAATGGACTTACGCAGTTTGCCAATTAATGCGACGATATGCACACTCATGAAATTTAAAACTTAGACACCACAATTTCTGTAAACAAAAGTTTGCACATTGTGAAGCGGGCTTAAGGGTATCATTTACAATTCTAACAGCAGGTAGTCTCAGCAGGGGTTATCTTATAGAAGGACTGTAGAATGAATCATTACACTAAGCACGTTTTAGAAAATAGGTAATTTACGTTGCTTACTTAATTTTTTCTTTAAAGAATATATTTGAAGGTATCGCTAATTAAACACCATAGCTCGATTAATTATCGAATCAAAATTTTGTTTAGGAAATGTTTACAAAATAAAATTAGAAATAATTTTGATTTAAAAACGTCTACAAGCAATAACTTTTAAATTAAATCAAAAACTAAACATGGTTATTTGGGTTGACTGATTATTACTTATTTTTAAATAAATCTAACCTACTAATTATTGTAAGTTATTAAAAAAATCATTAAACTCTCTATTCATAATATTTAGTCCTTACAAAATGTATATTTTATGACGTTTCATTTTTTCTGTAGTTAATATAAAAAGTGAAAATAAAAAACTAAGGCAATTCTTATTGTCAACGTATATATTTAGTTTTTGACAAGAATTTATTACATAATTATAATTAAGATACCAAGTTATAGTTTAAAATTAAATGAAAACTTTTTTTTAAATAAAGGTATTACTATATAAATAAATATAAGAAATCAATAATGGGTGTGACCTCCATTATTATTGATACATTCTTGAGGCGTCTGCTCATTGACGCTATCAAGGTATCAATATAATTAATATTAATCGTTTCCCATGCGGTATCAATGGCTGCAATTAGTGCATTACGGTTTACTGGTATAAAATTTGGCCCTTGTTGTCTTCGGATAACAGCAAGTATTCGAGCCCAAACATTTTCGATAATGTTAAAATCTGGGCTTTTGCTGGCCAGGGTAACAGCTCCAAGTTATTTTCTCGTATCCAATTGCGCACAACCCGCGAAGTATGAATAGGGGCGTTGTCCTTTAACAACAAAAATACATTATGAAAATGTTAATTCAACAGATCCCGAACTATTTTTGGAGAAAGTATAGTGAAATAAGAATACTTACTTGTTGGAAAATATAATTCGTCTGGATAAAACACTTCGACTGAAGGTTTCATAATAGTTTCCAAAATATCTAAATACGCAGCAGAATCAAGACGTCCATCGATAGCCCAACAAACTCCTGCGCGCGCTAACCCAACCCCACACATTCACAGAAAAATAACCACTTCGTTTTTTAGGACATATGTGATTATTTTCGTAACGAGTTCCTTCCATTCTAAAAACTTTTAGTGGTCCATCGTTGCGGCTATTGAACGTTTTTTCGTCGCTAAAAATCACTCGATTCCAAAATTCCAAAGGTTCGTTCACATATCGCCTTGCAAATTCCAGACGACGTCTCATATTTTCGTCACTGAGAACTTCTTTCGCAGCAGCATTATACTTCTTTATTCCCATCTCCTTTAATCTTTTTGTGCAGTTATACGGCATCCGGGAAAATGTGTATCTGCTATAGCCCTGGAGTATGTAGCAAATGGTTGTTCTGTTACGTAATGAAACAACTCGAGATCTTGAGCACGTGTAGATACTTTAGGTCTACCACTTCCGATGGCTCTTTCCAAAGTGTGTTCAAGATTCCATTTTACTCGGTAATGCCCTACGGTGCTTTTGGTATATCTAACATACGTGAAATTTCACGCACGCTACGGCCCGCCGCTAATTCCGAAACAATCCGCGCTTTCAAATCAGCACCGAGATGAGGTGGCATTTTCACAACACTTGAAATTTTAAACTAAAATGGAATTTACATTTCTTACTTTATTTATTGGTTCACACTACCCTTCTCAAACAGTAAGTAATTGTTTATTTATTACATACTTCTAATGACCAATGTAACAACCCTTAGAGCAATATGACTCAAAGGAAGTAAATTAAACAAGCAAGGATATTCTATTGTTATTGAAACTTATTCATAAAGTAAAAGCCATTTCCTTATAATGCTAATGGACAGGATTTTCTTTTAAGTATTAAGATTAAATAGGGACTTAAACTTTAAAATATCTAATTATAAATATTTACACTGCAATTGCGCTTTTTCCTTAATAATTTCTTAGCAATAACATACACGTTCTTGGTTTTAAGTTGTCATAAATTTGATATGATATAAATTTGTGTTTCTAATATTACATCACAAACTAATCTTTATTCGCCAAAAATTGTTGCTTAAGTTGTAAAGCTTCGTACACACCTGAACAACAAACCGAGCAACAAACATAACAACGAACCGAAAGTCAAACAGAACGACAAACGATCTTTTATGATTTCCACAATCCGAACAACAAACGGAACGTTTGTGCTGTTCCCATAATTATTTTCAGTAGTTTTCAGTTCATATATATTTATTATTGAGAAGAGAAAATTGCGGAAAACAAGAAGATAGTGCCAACCAAATTTTTACGCACAAAGAAGAGTAAAAATTATAATTTACTTCGCTTTTTTTTATTTTGAAATTTCCCGCCCAAATGATGCTAATAGGGACATCATTTTTTCTTGCATTCTTAAACACTGATTAATTTAAAACATTTTCTTCTGTCAACTCCATAATATTACCTAAAACACAACAAACCCACAAAAGGGAGGACAAAAATAAATAATTTAATTCTCCCGCATAAGTTTGTTCGCCGTTTTGTTTAGATTCGTCCAAACCTGCAAACGCATTCGCGCGCATTTTCTTTGGATGTCGGAGAAAAACCGACAAGTTGCGGGAACGCCGCAAACCGTTCGTGGAACAATCAGGACTTGCGAATCTGTTCTAAAATTCGTACGTAGCACCGTCCAAATTAATGTTCCGATTGCCGTTCGGTTCGTTGTTCTGTTTGTTCCTCGGTTTGTTGTTCAGGTGTGTACGAAGCTTTACAATAAGCATATTAATATGAACTATATCTTATGAAAGGAGAGTTATGTAACTATAATTAACGACTTAACGTTACGTTAGTAGATTCCATTTACTATTTACACATATTTTCTTGGAACATTCGATAATTAACTATCGGGATATGATGACCCTATACTTCGCAGGTTGTGCGCAACTGGATACAAGCAAATAACTTGGAGCTGTTACCCTGGCCAGCAAAAGCCCAGATTTTAACATTATCGAAAATGTTTGGGCTCGAATACTTGCTTTATCCAAAATGTTATACCAGTAAACCGTAATGCACTAATTGCAGCCATTGATACCGCATGGGAAACGATTAATATTAATTATATTGATACCTTGATAGCGTCAATGAGCAGACGCCTCCAAGAATGTATCAATAATAATGGAGGTCACACCCATTATTGATTTCTTATATTTATTTATATAGTAATACCTTTATTTAAAAAAAACGTTTTCATTTAATTTTAAACTATAACTTGGTATCTTAATTATAATTATGTAATAAATTCTTGTCAAAAACTAAATATATACGTTGACAATAAGAATTGCCTTAGTTTTTATTTTCACTTTTATATTAACTACAGAAAAATGAAACGTCATAAAATATACATTTTGTAAGGACTAAATATTATGAATAGAGAGTTTAATGATTTTTTTTAATAACTTACAATAATTAGTAGGTTAGATTTATTTAAAAATAAGTAATAATCAGTCAACCCAAATAACCATGTTTAGTTTTTGATTTAATTTAAATTGCTTGTAGACGTTTTTTAAATCAAAATTATTTCTAATTTTATTTTGTAAACATTTCCTAAACAAAATTTTGATTCGATAATTAATCGAGCTATGGTGTTTAATTAGCGATACCTTCAAATATATTCTTTAAAGAAAAAAATTAAGTAAGCAACGTAAATTACCTATTTTCTAAAACGTGCTTAGTGTAATGATTCATTCTACAGTCCTTCTATAAGATAACCCCTGCTGAGACTACCTGCTGTTAGAATTGTAAATGATACCCTTAAGCCCGCTTCACAATGTGCAAACTTTTATTTACAGAAATTGTCGTGTCCAAGTTTTAAATTTCATGGGTGTACCTAAACACTTACTTACTTGTCTTTAAATTAATGAATTTAAACTTAACACCTCCACCCTGTAAATCACTAAATAGAATAATTAGGTTATTTGTTGTTCAGAAAAATATTAATATTTTTGTCTTTAATTAGGATTCGCCCAATATATGATTTTTAGAGATAAATATTACGAAACCACGTATGCTGTAATTCTTATTATGTCTTCAGACATCTTCTGTAATCCTTATGCTACACAAATTTATTGTTTATTGAATTTTTAAAATTATCTGTTACAACGTATTTTCCTTTGAAGCGATGGTCTGTAGAAAAAAAATTCGGTTGCTAAACAGTAAAAGTAAATAACACTTGCGGCTACCAACTTTATTTTAAATGCAATAAATACACGTAGTTATTATAACATAAATTAGACAAAAATGTAACCCTGTCGTTTATCACTAAATCATTTGTCAACAATCAATTTCTAAATTAGAAATCAAACAAAATTACTTTTTTCTTTTGTACTAAGCACCATTGTACGAATAAGCAATTGATTTCGAATCTCCTACGATGTCGATGTCGCTGTCGCATTCGCTCAAATCGGATTCTTGGGAATTGTTGTACGGCTTCGACGACGAGCTTCGCGAAGAACCCCCCTGACATTCGCTTTGAAGCCTTCCAGAAAAATCGACGGGAGTATCTGCAAAGTATCGTTCAATATTAAAAAAAAATTCCGTTCCGAAAAAATAATCTCCGATAATAATAATAAAGCGGCTTTTATTGATTCTACTGTTGCGTGTCTCGTTCAAATTTGTTTGTTTTTTACCGTCGCTTTTTATTAAAAAAAATCGTACTTTTATATTAAAGTTACTGTTATTTTTATTCACTTTTTGTCACTTTATTTTTGGCAATCAACAATCACATAAATTGGTTGGTGGGCACCGTTGTGTTGAACGCGCTCGGTTATCCTAAATTTTTTTTAATTAGACCATATCAAATTAGCAATTAAATTCATTAAGACGAAAATAAATCCTCTTAGTAGACGAAACGACGTCAATCTCGGGTCGGGTAACAAACTACTCCACGGGGACATCATTAAAATAGTATTACATTGACAATCGTCGATTTCCACTGACATTCACTGACAAATTAATACACAATTACAGTAATTGATCAGCTAGCGTTAGCGGATGTTGTTTCGCAAACCCTCGTTTGCGAGCGTCTTCCTTTTAGGGTGAATGTTTGTTGTGAACAACAGTTTGTATAATAAAGTTATACCCAAATTGTGCATTAAATGATTGGTAATTAGATGTAATCGAATGTAAAAGCTTTAGGAATAATAAAAAAATAGAATATCGTAGTCTCCCATATTGTTGAGACTGAACATTTTGTGATGCAGTTTTTTAGATAAATAAACAAAAACTGTTTGATGATTGTGAATGAAAATATTGAAGAGCAAACTTACACTATACAGTGAGATCAGGAAAGAATGTGTGAAATAGACAACCTAATAATTTTCTAATTAAATTTATTAGCTAATTTATATCGTGTTGTTATTCCATGTTAACATTTTTGTAAAACAATTTTAATCAATCAATACTAATTGTTTCGTACCTAGCACTTAAAAGTAGAGACTCTTTGTTCAAAACTGTCTAAAGCTTTAATAAGAGAAACCTAAATTTTTTAACTTACTCGAGAAGATACTACATAGAACTGATTTTAGAACAGTGTTACTTAAAAAGTGATTTTTGAATTATATAAGGGGTTTTAAAGTGGCTGAGTTAGTAGAAATATGGCTAGAAAATAGATTGTCAAGAAACGAGAGAAGAGATAGGGCAAAAAGAAGAATAATTGTGAAGTTAGAAAGGAATGGAAGGATGCAGAAAAAATGTGAGAGAAAAAAAGAAGAAAGTGTAATGGAAACATATGTAAGAGCAGAAAAGGGGAAGAGATAAAAAAATATTAACAGGTTATGGAAAGAAAGTGGAAAGAACTAAGGAATGCATAGAGGATGCAATTAGAGAAGGGGAGGACGGAAGAATAATCATAGGAGGAAATTTTAATGCTAGAATATGGGAGGAAGGAGGAATGATGGAATAGTAAAGAAGAGGACTTCAACGGAGAAGAAAATAAATGGACAGGGCAGAAAATTATTAGAAATGTGTGAAGAAGGAGGATTGGACAGTTATGAATGAATGTATGAAGAAATAGAGTAGACGAAAATATACATACATAAAAGAAAGAAGGGAATAAGTGATTGAGTATGAGTATATAAACAGGGAAGCTTCTGGCTCACTTTTAGCGAGAAATTGGAATTTCAAGGTCATCTTAAGCTCACGTGGTGGGGGGCAAGATCATTTCAAGGTCACGGGCCAAGGGCACCGCAAGGCCCCCTCAAGCCAAGGCCACCTCAAGGTCACTGGCTAAGGTTGTCTCACGGTCACGGGGTCAATGTCACGCTCGTTTAAAGGTCAACCAAAGGTCAATGGCATTCCAAGGTCATCTCAAGGTTAACGCAACGTTCAAGGTCGTTTGGGATGGATTGGAATCGCTCGGAATTTGGAATGGATCGTTCAAGGTTGCTTGCAAGGTTAATGTTCTGCAATGAGCGGGGGTCAGGGGAACGTTCGGAATCGCTCGAGATAGATCGGGATCGTTTAAGGTTGCTCGTTAGGTTAACACTCTGTGAAACCGGATGTTGGGATCATGAACTTTATTTAGGTCAACAATAAATGTAATTTGATTTATAAGCAGAATTTACTCAATCAAACAACAACAAACACCAACAACCAACAACAAACATCAACAATTTCAACCGACCTGTATCTGTATAAAAAGACCTGTACCTGAATGATCAGATCTGTATCTGTATAAACAGACCTGTATCTGTATAAACAGACCTGTACATCTATAAACAAACCTGTACCTGTATAAACAGACCTGTACCAGTTCA
This sequence comes from Abscondita cerata, assembly GCA_030710515.1. Classification (NCBI taxonomy): domain Eukaryota; kingdom Metazoa; phylum Arthropoda; class Insecta; order Coleoptera; family Lampyridae; genus Abscondita; species Abscondita cerata. The sequence continues at coordinate 23,507 of JALBCR010002564.1, forward strand.
AACAGACTTTATCAGCATTTCACTTTAGAAAATTCTGCTTATAAATCAAATTACATTTATTGTTGACCTAAATAAAATTCATGATCCCAACATCCGATTTTGTAGAGCGAAACCTCGAACGTGACCCCTCCCAGGTCGTTAACCTTTCAAGCAACCTTGAACGATCTCGATTCATTCAAGCCCCCAAAGTTACCGCCATCTTGTAGTCCGCCATGTTGTTATCCTAAACGCGCTTCCGAAATTGCCGCCAACTTGTGTCCGCCATTTTGTGGTCCTGAACCTCGCCCCGAGATTGCCGCCATCATGTGGTCCCTAGTTAACCCACTACAAAGTATCCTAATTCCCTCACCACAAAGTATCCGTTGTGGTTTAAGTATCCGATACGAGCCAGAACCCGCCCTGTTATTCCACTACTATGTGATTGTTAATAAAAAAAAAAGTATAGAAGACATAGACATTTTTACAGTAGTAGACGAAGAAGAATTAGACCATCAATCTTTGGAACTATATCAGCGTGAAAAAATAAAGAAAGAAGGGGAAAATATGTAAATGGAGAAAAATATACAAGAAGAAACTATAGAAGGATTTAAGATGGAAATGGATGAAGTTGAAAAAGAAGTGAAAAATAGTATAGTAATGAAGATTGACGGAAAAGTAGAAGAAATTAAGTATAGAGGACATTAAAGTGAAAAAAAATTGGTGGAATAGTAAATGTGAACAAACAAAAAAAGAAATGAGAAAATGAGAGAAAATATGAAAAGAAGGCAAAACAGATGTAGAAGAGCACAAAATATAGAGAAAATGTAAAGAAGGAAGGAAGAATACAGAAAGGAATACATGAAATATCAAATGAGGGCAAGTTGTTTATATGATAAAAATAATAGATAATATTTTACGTAGGTACTTTTTCCTATTGCTACAAAAGTGTCTATAAATCTCGGTAATTTTTATGTAATGTTCTCCCAATAATTTTGTTCTATTTACCTTCTTTTACTCTTATTCTTTTCTTATACTTGGGTATCTTGATCTCTTCTGACTATGTCTCCTTCTATGATGCTTCCTTCTCTCCTCAATCTTTTTATTTCCTCTCTGATATATCCTTCTTTTTCGTAGTATAATTTTCTCCATTCTTTATTTTTTAACCTATTATCTCTTTCCAACATTTGTGTAATATCTCATTCTCTTTCCTTCTCTTTATTTTTCCTCATATTTCACAACTTTTTTCCTGTTTATATTCTTATCTTCCTCTTGCATTATGTATCTTGATGTTTCCCTTTCAAATCCCAATATTCACTTCCAGCACTTCATGTGCATCTTTTAGTTCTACCCACTCTTTCCATCCCCTCACCTCCGCTCATCACTCTAGATCATCACTCCTTTGACTATCCTCTCGAATAACCACCGTCTTCTTTCCAAGTCTTTTACGAATATTCTTCCTTCTGTACCCCACACTTGTTCATTATTATCTTTTTTTTCCAATTTTCTTATTGTCGTAGTTTAAGATATATCCTTAACTAGTGAACCAAGCCCATTCAGGCCAGAGAATGGGCCTACAATAAGTCGCAGTAAGATAAGAGCGTTGGAATGTGTCCCTAATCCAATTTCTACCTGAAAGAATTTGCAACCTTTTCAGGTTTTAAAGGGTGACCTTCAGAGGTCTATGGTCAGGTCAACACTAGCAAAGCCTAGCTTCACGGCCTTCACGCTATGAAAAAATGACATATCACATGCCTATTATTTCTTTAATTTTCAAAGATTTGACCTCACCGGCTGTAATTGTCTACAATCTCTATTTCTTCCTCTCCCCAACGCTATGTTACTTCCCTCTTCCTCTCTTTTTGTTTTAAATTCCATAATCTTTGTTTTACCCACGTTTCCCTTTAACTTTTCTCCAAGAGTTTCCTCACTGTTTTTATTACCCCTTCATCTCTTCTTCACTTTTTGCCATTGTTACTATGTCGCCCGTATTAGCTAATATCCATACTTCTTTTCCTCCTACCACTATTCGTCCCACCTGGTGTTTTCTTATTTCCTCTTCTAAATACCCAATAAATAAAGAAAATAAACAAGGACTTAACGGACATTCTTGTTTTAGACCTTTTCTAGTCCTAAACTTGTTTCCCAATCTTTCCCCATACTGGGTTTACAAATCGTGACCTCGTAATTTTCCTCCACCGCATCTTACTTACCCCTTACTTATCCCTTTCTTTCTCATCCTATCCCACAATACTTTTCTTTCCACAATAGTAAACAAACACTGAGAATCACCCGACAGCTGTTTCGTCCTTTTGGCACTCATCGGGAGTGAGAGAACTCGAGTGAAGGATCGACTATGTAACTGCTTTACATACCTGTCGGCAAAAGTTGCTTACATTTACGTACGTGAACGCTTTCACGAGTCGACACTAGATGTCGAAAAAATTATCGTTTAAATATATCCTGTTTGGTATGATAGTAAAGTAATTAACTTATTAAAGATCAAAACTAAATATCATAAAAAAATGATATCCTATCTTTATTCCTCTGTAATATTTTATTTCCATCCGGTCCTCTCTTTTTCACATCCTTTTATTTTGCCCTTCTCATTATCTCCTTCATCCTCCTCCCTGTGTATCTCTACTGCAACCCCTGTTTGTCCCAGCAGTGCCTACCCTTTAGATTTTTAAAATTTTTTATTGCTTCTTCCATTTTCACTTTTTCAATTCCTTACTCTGTTTCTCTTTTTTCTTTTAATTTTTCTTATCTTTAATCTGTTTTTCTTAGTACGTTTTTACAATGTTCCTTCCGTTTTCCCTGTTTATTTTTGTTTTCATCTTTCTTTCTCTTTTTTTTTTAAATCGTCAAACCTGTTAATTTATTTGATTTCTTCCTTCTCTCGCATCTCATTTCTTTTTGCTATTTGACGATTCCACTGTTTACGTTTGTGTTCTATTTCCATTGTTTTTCTGAATCAGTTTTTTAGTTGTTTCTTTTATTTTTCTTATCCATGTTTTATCTGCTGTTTTATTTCTTCCACTGTTTCCCTGTTTTTGTCTACTATTTCCATGTTTTTTCTTATACTTTTTTATACTATCTTTTCTTTCTTTTTCTTTTTTTTTTTTTTTTTTCTTTCTCCACCTATTTCCTCCCTATTTTCTCTTCTTCCTCTTCGTTAGTGATTTTCGCTTGATCTTCCTCTCCTATCTTAATTTTTTTTGTTTTCCAAACATTTTTTGTTTACTGTTATGTAGTTTATTACAGATTCCCCCATTCCTTCTATAAACGTGAAATCTCCCTTTCCTCCTTCCACCATGTTGCTATTCATTATTGTCCATTCTGTTTCTTCGCGTAACTCTAACATTTGTTTTCCTTGTCCGTTTATTTTCTTGTACATAGATGTCTGTCTTTTTACTCTTCCATTTATAAACATCTTTTCTTATTTTTGGATTAATATCTCTACTTATTATTAGCATTTCTTTTTCTTTTTCAACAACCTTGTTTTTTCTATAGGGTGGCCCACGAAAAGTTGTATTTTAAAATTGCTATAAAAAAAAACGGCTAGATATTTTTCAATTTTTTTTTTTTATTGAAAACTTACAACATTGCGGTTTAATAGTGGAAAATCACTTCATTCATATGGCCGCCCCGGCTGGTTTTGCAGTAGCCCATTCTGTGAACCCAATTTTTCATGACCTTTTCGATAGTGTGGCCCCCAATGGCTGCAATGGCGACTTCAATCTCGTGCTTTAGTTCGTTAATCGTCTCTGGATGGTTGGCGTAGCACTTATCCTTGACGGTTCCCCACAAAAATAATCCAATGGGGTCAATCGCAACTGCGAGGCGGCCAGTTGACATCGCCTCTTCGACTAATTATGCGATTTTCGAACGTACCGCGCAAAAGTTCGACTGTAGCGTTGGCTGTGTGGCACGTGGCGCCGTAAACTTAACCATTTCGTAAACTGCGAACCTTGACTAAAATTTGACACATTGGCGAAATCATTCGAGCTGTCAAAGCCGAAATAATCAATAGTTCAAAAAGGAACCGCTAGATGGGCCACCCTGTATTTTGCTTTTCGTCGTTTCCATTTCCACTTTTTCTTCTAATCTTTTACATTTATTTTTTTTCTGATTATTGTTTATCTCTTTCATTTCTTTCAGCATTTTTTCAAATACTATTGTTTGTTTCCTTCTTTTGCCTTTTCGACCATTTCTTCTTTCTCTTTACTCGTTTCTCATTCTTTTGGCGACCTTTCAGTTCTTTCTAAACACCTAACATTTCCCCTCCCTCATTCTCTTTTTGCGTCTGACGTCTGACCCTTCTGATTCTAACATTTTACTTTACTTTAATTTTTAAAACGAAGGTCCCTTTTGAGTTACTTTATTTCTTCAATATTCAAACATAATTTAAATGTACTATTTAATTATTTTATTTAAAAATACGCGTGATATGTGTAGGTAATCATATATCGCGCACCCGCGCCTTATCTCTGTCCACTTTCCACACTCCTTATCTCCGTCAATATTTCTTATTTCCAACTACTACCTACTTAATTATTTTCACTCGCTCTAAACACGTCCTCACTCCATCACTTCTCAACACCGAATTTAAAGCTTTAATAAGAGAAACCTAAACTTCTGAACTTACTCAAGAAGATACAAAGACACTGATTTTAAAACAATGTTGTACGCGTCAAAATATATCGCTTTTCATCCAAATTTGATCACAAAATTTTTGATCGTTCATAATAAAAGAGTTCCTGGTAAGAAGGGTATAAAATATTATGGTTAAGATTTTATTCAATTTAATTAATTAGTTAATGTTGATAAGCACTAAACAAAATCAATATTACGTATTCTTAAGTGGCACTAAGAGTGAAGACTCTTTGTCCAAAACTGCCTACAACTTTAATAAAAGAAATTTGAAATTTTGAACTTAATCGAGAAGATCCAAAGAAATTGATTTTAAAACAGTGTTGTATTGCTCCATCTAAATTTGATTAATTTTTTTTTAATAAAAACTGTTTATAAATAAAGAAAAAAATTATAACCAAGTCAATAAAAATAAAAAAAAAATACAAAATAAATAAACTTGCTTTTGATATTTTCATTCGCTTTAATTTATACCATTTTTACTTAAAACTGTAAACATTATTTTTTAATTCTGCGTTATATTATTGCCTTTATTTATAACGTAATTAAATTTTACCGTAAATAAAATGTTCGTAGTTGCTTTTAGATAAACAAAATCAAATCTACGCCGTACTTAGCGCCAGCGCCACCTATCTGTCAGTACAACAGCATTCTAACCTTAAATATATTAAAATATATACTCGTAATTAGTTTATGGCGTATAAGAATGGAATTTTGTGTCCTGTAACATAATTTTAAATGAGTATATGTGAAGTTATTATCTTTGAAAGGAACTACATGCATATTAAGTTAGTTTCTTACGTATTATATTTGCGGTATAAAGGGTTGGAAGAGGTAACTAACTTAGTCATGTTTCTAAGTGGCCGATATTACCTTCTCACCCACCATCTTATGTTATAATTTAGTTCATCAAGTTCTGAACTTGCCTTAATTGATGTTTAAGAAGTTGTACATTCCCGTCACGCAATCTTTCCGTACACTACCAGTAAAACTTACCGACGTTATCTGTCGATTTGCTCGGATTTGTTGTGGACGTCGTCGCTTTGTCTTCTTGCATTTTTCGCATTTGCTTTTTGTGTTTCATTCTTCTGTTCTGAAACCATGTTTTCACTTGCGTTTCGCTGAGACTCAAAGCGCCGGCCAGTTCGACTCGTTCAGGAGTAGACAGATACCTTTGGGCGGCGAATCGTTTTTCTAAACCTTAAGTTAGGCGTTAGGGTTTGGAAGATACATAAACTAAATTTACCTGTTAATTGGGGATCGCTAAACACCGTCCTGGCTTTCCTTCTTCTGCAATGCTTTAAAGCGTTTAAAGATATTTCGCTAGGCGAGCTCCCGAAAAGTGCTGGGTGAAAAGGCAACCCTAGAATAAGTAATTTTGTTAATTTGTATGGGTAGCTTATCATATGAAAACTAGAATTAAAACATGAAGTTTATTTTCATGAGCTGCTCTGGCAGCTTCGGAAATTTTGTTTGAATAAATTGTTGAATTAGTAAATTTGGGAAAATATTAATATATACAGGATTATTCACCCAAACCGTTCATTAAAAGTTTGGGATGTAATTTAGATACGCTTTTAAGAATTTTGAAGTTAAGTTTGGTTTTAGGTGTACTTTTTTTCTAAAATACTTCCGGTTTAATCGGATAGGGTTGTTCGGGGTAGGGGCTCTATCAGGGAGTCTTGCGGGAAAGAATGGTGGAGTTCACCAGGTGTTCTTAGGCTTATGTAGTTTTGAATAATTGGTTAAATTTATTAGTAATAATCGGAGGGATCAACGTTAGAAACAAGAAAAAGAAGGTAAAAAGAATTGCTCGACAAAGAAGAGGAGAAGAATAGGTATGTGAAAGAAATAAAAGAAATGAATATGATGAAGAAATTTGGAAAGAAATGTTGAAAGAAATTTAATTAAATCAGGAAAAGAATAATGAAGAACTCAGAGAGATAAAAGAGCAAATGTGAAAGATGACTGAACAACTGAAACAAAAATGCAACACTTTGGGAAAAATTGCGAAGAGAAGAACTTTTGAGAAAGAACGCAATGGGTTAAGGGTGTGGAAATAACAGGTGGAAGAAAAAAAATTATATGGAAGATATGTTAAAAGAGAGGTTAGAAATAGCAAAGAACTTACGGAATTTAGAAAAGGTATTGTAATAATAAAATGGGAAATATAGAAGACAAAATAAAGATACTAAAGAATAAAGGAAAGATGAAAGGTACACAATTATATATAGATGAAGATGTGACAAAGAAAGAGAATGAAATGAGAATGAAAATAAAAATGGAGGCAAAGAAAATGACGAAAGAAGGAATGAACGTAAAAATTGAATAAGATAAGATGGAAAAGATAGAAGATGGATAAAGAAAGGGGAGAAATAGAAAATGGTTATCAAAAACTAAAAGTATTGAAAAACTTCTAAAAGAATTAGAAGAAGGAACATTGATTATAGGAGGGAACTAATGCTAGAATAGGAGAAGACGTAAATGAAACAGTAAAGAACAAAGAGCTATATGATGAAATAGCTTTGACAATAATCAACGTAGATATGGCAGTAGGAGGACAAAGTGAATTTACCTATATAAGTGAAAGAGGACAATCCGAAATAGATTATGTGTTAAGAAATAAGAAAAAATTAAGAGGAAATAGGAATTCAAAAAATTGGGAAAGGAGTCAAAAAAGAAGAAGGAGAGAAATGGATAGAAAAGAGAATATGGATAGAAGATTTCATATCATTTATTCATTGCCTGTTAAGGGTCGTCAGAAAATAAGTTACAATACAGTACAAACATGATGATCTGTAAAATCCAAAGTAGAGATTATAACGAGATTGATAAAAAATTCCTGAATTGTATTATAATGGATTCTCTTTTAAAATAGTTGTAAGTGTCTATAGGATAATTCAGTAACACTTTTAGGTATTTTATTGTACATTTTAATGCAAAGATATGCTGGAGATTTTTCAAAAAGTGTAGTTTTATGTACTACAAGGATACTTAGAGATTTTTCTTGTCGTAATGAGGCTCTATGGCAATTTATTTGTCCGTTTGTTTCAAATTTGTCTAGATAATATACAAAGGTATGAAGACAGATTGGAAGAGCAAATAGAAAGATCAGAGATGTGGCCCAAAAAATAGGTAGAATAATAACAAAAAATAGAACAAGCAACAAAAGAGAAAATTCTGAAAAAAAGAGAAAATGAAATAATGGTACGAAAGGGAATGTGAGAAGAAAAAAGAAAAATAAGAAAAGGAAGAAGGAAGTAGAAAAAAGAAAAATGGGAATAGAAGAATATAAAAGATAAAAGCACTTCTCCAAAAAAATGTAAAAAGAACATCAAAAATTATTGGAGAAAAGGATAGCAGAAATAATAAATAAAGTACGGTAATAATAAACAAATCTAGATATTTAGGGTGTTGTACGACAATATGGATAGAGAAATGACATTTGTGAAAGAATTAGAGAAAAAGAGATGGATTTCGAAGAAGATAGTAAGGAGTGTGGGTGTTAAAGAAAGAGTGTAAAATATTTCAGAAAGTAATAGTATGAACCAAAATAAGCAGAAAAGTCTTAATAAACATGGGTCTGCAAAGTAACGGTTGCGGAGATATGGAATGTTCTATGTTCATTAGCACCTTTTGTTATTTTGCAAACACGTCGTAGCTTGCTGTTTATTGAAATAAACAGTACGCATTTGACAGTTGTTCTTAGTGCATAAGTTTTCTTTCGCTATGGCTGGTTACTCTAACGCAGAATTAACAGATATGCATTTTATGTATGGTCGTGCTAATAGGAACGCCACCGAATCGCGACGATTTTATGTTGACGCTTATCCAAATCGCCAGATTCCTTCACAACGCATGTTTGGAAGAATTCACCAAAGATGCGTGAAACCTCGAGCAAACGGTGCCATTTATATGGAAGACCAAGGTCGGTATCCACTCCTAGAGAGAAGAAAAAATTCTAGCACTGGTAGAGCAGAATCCAGGTACGAGTGTGTGGGAATATCAGCCGAAGTAGGAATTAGTGGTCCTCTTGTTTGGAGAATCCTTCACGAACAACTGCTTTATCCGTACCATGTGCAACGAGTACAGGCCTTAAATTCAATAAATGATCATCAAACACGTTTGGTTTTTTGCCGCTGGTTTCTACGTCATGATGCTGAAGACCCTCGTTTTTTTGCAAACATTCTTTTTACCGATGAGGCCGGGTTCACAAGAAATGGAGTATTTAATTTTCACAATACGCATATTTGGGCCTACGAAAAGCTTCATGCTCCAATAGAATCTGGACATCAGGCACGTTTTTCATTAAACATTTGGAAGGGTATTGAAGGTGACAGGTTTCTAGGTCCTGTTATTTTACCAAACCGATTAACAGGCGCTGCTTACCTCAACTTTCTGCAGAACACACTGTATGAGTTTTTGGAAGACATTTCTTTGAATCAGAGGCAATAAATGTGGTTCCAGCATGATGGTGCTCTAGTTCATTTTTTCATGGCCGTTAAAGAGCATTTACACCAAACTTTTCCACATAGATGGGTAGGAAGGACGGGACCTGTTTTATGGCCTTCAAGATCGCCTGCTCTGAACCCTTTGGATTTCTTTGTTTGGGGATATTTGAAGACATTAGTGTAATGGTACTCCTATAAATAGCCTAGAGGAGCTGCAGCTACAGATTAATCAAAAGTGTCAAGAAATCTAAACCAAGGAGGGTGTCTTCGAAAGAGTTCGAATATCGTTGAGACGAAGATGTCGTGCCCGCTTGGAAATGGACGGAGGACATTTTGAACAAGTTCTGTAACTTTTTTTGTTTCTTGAAAGCTTCATTTGTCGGTTGATTCCTAATAAAATAAAATGTTTGAAAAACGAATAGTGGTCCATATCTCCGCAACCGTAACTTTGCGGACCCATTTTCTTAAGACTTTTCTGCTTATTTTTATTATTACCTCCTGAAATATTTTACACTCTTTTTTTAACACCTTGTATGGTGCAGATATTTGTAGATGGAAGGAATGGAAAGAACTAGATAAGATACAAAAAAAATATTGGAAGTAGGCGTTAGATTAGAGAAAGAGATACCGGAAGAAGAACTAAAATTTAAAAATTTAAAGCAGCATCGAGATATGAAGAAAGAATGGAATATAGGTTAAGAGATGAAGGAATAAGTATGGAACAAGTCACGACCCAAAAAAGTAGGAAAGAAGAGCAAAAAAAATAAGTAAATATAACGAGAAGTATCGAAAACTAATAACGGAAAGAGTTCCAAAGTACATAACGGACGGAAAATATTTGAAAATAAAGATCAAGAAACAAGAAAACGAGAATATGTCCTGATGAGTGATTAAGAGGTGTGCAGATTGTTTGAGGATGAACAGGGAAAAATGCAATTAGGACCAGAAGAAACGGAGTGGAATGAATTCAATGGATGAAGAAAAGTGATGGAAGAGAAGAAAAGAAAAATATTGAATTTATAGTATACAGTAGGTGTGGAGGTTAGGAGGTATTTAATATTCTTTTTAAAAATTGTATAAAGAAATCAGAAATAAATTTGATTGAATGATATAAGCAATAAATTCTTTGACAGAGGTTTGATATTTACATTAATTTTATTTTGAAAAAAGTTTTAGTATGTTTATGTTGCGAAAAATTGAAAAAATATTGTTAAAATTTCATAGGCTGCTTCAACAAGTTTAATTTCAAGGAGCACTTTGACAGGTTTGAAATTTATTGTTTTTGTATGAATTGATTAATTAGTAAATTTAAAAAAAGATGGCTCCATTACTTAGAGCTTGAACACCGGGAAATTTTTAGCATTTTCATAATTGCTTTGACATGCTTGGCATTTTATTTGTAAGAAGAATGCTTAATTAGTAATTGACTGAATGTAGTTGCAAAAGCTGATTGGTTGCTCATTTTTGTTTGAAACTGACATTTATTTATCTAACCTGAAAATCTGTCAAAACGACTTCTACACTTCAAATAAAAAAGTAAAAACATGTTTGGTACTTATAAAAGCAGTTAATCTTAAATAAAATTTTGATAAGACTTATAGATACTACATACTGGTCGTGGAAAAAGTATAGTGTATTACTTGAGGATAAAATCATGTTTCATTGCTCGTGATCATCAGCGCTCGGGCTACCACCCTAACACAAATTTCATGGGTTACTCCGATAGACATGAAATATTGTTTTTTTTTGCATATGTTGTTTATGTAATAAATTTTGGAAAATATTGCCATTACTGAGAGTTTGAAAATTAAAAAAAAGTGTTAATATTTTTTTAAAGCAAGAAATTGAAAAAAAATAGTTAATTAATTTCAAGGGCTGCTTTGACAGGTTTGATTTTTTTTTGTATGAATTGATTAATTTATAAATCTAGAAATGATGTCTTCATTACTACTTAGAACTTGAAATCCGGGAAAAAGCTTAGAGTAAATTTGGAAAAGATGGCTTGAAAACCGGAAATTTTTTTATTAAAAAATATTTAAAACATTTTCATGGATTGCTTTGATAAACTTGGCATTTAATTTTTTTGTTTGTATGAACGCTTACTTACTAATTATAATGACCATTACTTAGAGCTTGAATACAGAAAAAATGTTTTAATATTTTTGAACAAATTTAAAAAATTTCATGAGTTGTTCCGATAAACTTGAAAATTTGTTTTTTTTATAGGTATGAATTGTTTAATTAATAAATTTTTAAAAAGTTTGTCATTATTTAGTAGAGTTTGAAAATTAAGAAAAACCTTAATGTTTTTTAAAGCAAGTTATTGAAAATAATATTTTAATAATTTCATAGACTGCTTTGACGGGTTTGTAATTGAATCTTTTTTTTGATAAAATTGCTTAATTAGTAAATTTGGGAAAGATGGCTCCATTACTTAGACCTTGAAAACCGGGAAAGCTTTTAATGTTTTTTATATTATAAAATTTTATGGATTGATTTGATAAGTTTGGCATTTTATATTTTTTGTTTGTATTAATTGGTTAATTAGTGAATTATACTGACCATTACTTAAACTTGAAAACCGAAAAAAAAGCTATAAAATGAAAAAAAAAATTAATATGTTCATGAGCTACTTTGACGGGTTTGATATTTTATTGTTTTATTGTATTCATTGTTCAATTAGTAAATTTGGAAAAAATGGTCCCATTACTTTACAGTTTAAAACTGCGAAAAAAACTTTTTTAAGCAAATAAGTGAAAACACTATTATAAAAAATTTTATGAGCTGCTCTGATGGACTTGAAATTTTGTTTTTTTTGTTTGTATCAACTGCTTAGTTAATAAATTTTAGATAGATAGCCATTTTGAATGCCGAGAAAGAAAGTTTTAATATTTATTTTAAAACAAAAAATTGAAAAAAAAATATTTAAATAATAATGCTCTAATTTGACAGGTTTGGAATTTTATTTTTTCGTTACTTAATTAGTAAATTTGGAAAAGATGGTCCCATTACTTAGACCTTGAAAACCACAAAAATTTAAAAACAATGACGTATGGTTTTAAAAAATTATAAAATTATTTTATATTTTACACGTTATTCTATTAAGAGATGACAATGACCTTACAGATAAAATAATTTACTTAAATATCGTAGATTAACTGTTTGTATTTTTATATCAGTTACTTCAAGTCAAAAGTCATGTACGTCAATATTCGTTTTGTTTTGTGTGTGTTTTTAGGCGTTTTCATGCATATATAGGGTGTCCCACCGGGAACGCCATGATAGATTATAGAAAAACTGTACATGGAAAAATTTAAAATTTGGTAGTATACTAACATCGACGGGGCAGTTCCGTTAAAATATTTTCAAGATGGTGACACTTCCGGTTATTTCGAATTAGGTGTCAAGTTGCTTATTTTAAATAGAACATCCTATATATTATTCTATTTTGGGATTTTGACAAAATATAGACACATTTGCGTATAATGTCCTATACCTAAGTCTAACTGTTTTGGACTTATTTTAAATTTTATGTCAAAATGAGGTTTTCAGGCCTAAACAAAATTATAAAATTTCTTATACTAATGCCTTTATTATTTAATTGAAATAGGTTTTCTTGTAGCAGGGGACCTATTTTAGTGAGCTATGTCAATATTTTGATAATAAATTAATACAGGGCAATAAAAAAGGATTAAAATTAAATTCCAAAACACGTTAGAAGTCATTTTTTAAATGCAAGCACCATGTTTTTATAATTTTATCTTATTTAGCATCAAAAATAAGGTTGACATTGTACTAGGTTGTCTATTCAAAAATTCATGGTTTTCGAAATATTGGCAATTTAACTTTTTTTTGTTGCACAAATGCTATTGTATTTCTTTTTAATATGAATGGTTATTCCTAGTTAGCCATGATGGCGTTAGAAAACAATCATCTGTCAAGGATATGTCAAACTGTGTGTATCAAACTAAGAAATGCCAACAGTTAACTGTACCGACTGTGAGTGTTAAAGTGCATATCGTTATCAAAGCGATAAGTTATTATGCTTGAAACACACGTGTGTCGATAAAGCCAAGTAATTACTTGGACAGTATTACACACGCAACGAAAGAACACCTGGCTTTACCGACACACGTAAGTTTCAAGCATTTAAAGTTATCGCTTTGGTAACGATATGCACTTTAACACTCACAGTAGGTACAGTTAACTGTAACACATGTTCTTAATATAACTTTATCACATTGTCCATAAATAATAAATAAATTTAAGTAATCTTCCTTTGTATAATTTAAGCGTCCCGGCATGATTATTGAAAATTTTTTAACAGTTTGACATATCCTTGACAGATGATTGTTTTCAAACGCCATCATGGCCAACTAGGAATAACCATTCATATTAAAAGAAATCAATAGCATTTGTGCAACAAAAAAAAAAGTTAAATTGCCAATATTTCGAAAACCGCGAATTTTTTGAATAGACAACTTTGTACAAAGTCAACCTTATTTTTGATGCTAAATAAAACAAAGCTATAAAAACATAGTGCTTGCATTTAAAAAAATGACTTTTGACATGTTTTTGAATTTAATTTTAATCTTTTTTTGATCGCCCTGTATCAATTTATTATCAAAATATCGACATAGCCCACTAAAATAGGTCCCCTGCTACAAGGAAATATATTTCAATTAAATGATAAAGGCATTAGTATAGGAAATTTTATAATTTTGTTTAGGCCTGAAAACGTCATTTTTGACATAAAATTTAAAATAAGTCTAAAACAGTTAGACTTATGTACATGACATTACCCACAAAATGTGTCTAGAATTTTGAGCAAAAGTCAAAAATAGAATAATATATAGAGTGTTCCATTTAAAATAAGCAAGTTGACACATACTTCCGGTATAACCGGAAGTGTCACCATCTTGAAAATATTTTAGCGGAACTGCCCCCGTCGATGTTAGTATACTACCAAATTTTCAAATTTTTCCCATGTACAGTTTTTCTATAATCTATCGATGGCGTTCCCGATGGGACACCCTGTATAATATATGGAAGACGATCAGACTTTATACTTTAATAGTACTCCATGATCAACAAGCAAAACATTGTTGTTCTCGAGAATAACTACTTTGGTTTCCGGATATACCTACATAGTAACTTCATTACCGTAGTTTAATTAATTGTCCCGTGATCAGCTGCTTATACTGCATTAAATTTATTTTAAATTAAAAAATCTGCTCCCCGTTGATCATAAAAAAATTGACTGATGTTTAAAATTGAACGAGTCTATATGACGCTAAGAACAGAAAAATAACAAAATTAATTTTGATTAAATCTAAAGATTTGTTTGATGGTGTCAGTGGCGTAGCGAAAGGGGGGGGGTTTAGGAGTTAAAACTGGGTACTTGATTTTGGGTCGTATTTAGGAAAGACAATCGATGATGTTACAAAGCAAAAACTTTTAGAAAAACCTTGTTCACCGGATCTGTCTTTTAAATTTCCATCGTCAGGACCAAGAAACTTAAAATTCTAGTTAAAATGGCTTGATGAGTGGAGGTGGCTAGTTTACTCTCCTCTTCTAGATTCTGTGTTCTGCAAGTACTGTTCGTTATTCTCCACCGTTGTAGGGCAACAAGCTAGTAAGGGAGGAAAACTGGTTAAAACTCCGTTTAAAATTGGAAGGATGCCAGAGAAGATTTCAGGAATCACGAAAAACATTTGTATCATAATAAGTGTGTCGAAAAAGCAGCCAACTTTTTAGATAATAAAATGTTATTAAAATTGACAAACATCGGAAAGATCAAATAATGAGTAATCGAGAGAGCCTTAAACCCATAATTAAAACTACCATGTATCTCGCGAGATTAGGAAACTCATTTCGAGGTCACCGTGACTCTGGACTTCTTAATATAAATGAACCGCCAGTTAAAGGAGAAAGCAATTTTCGGTCTTTACTGAAATTTCGAACAGAAACAGGGGATCACGTTTTAGCTAAACACTTAAGCACAGCAGGTGCTAATGCGACTTATATTAGCTGGCAAATTCAAAACAAAATAATATCGTCGTTCAATTCAATTTTATTAAAGAAACTTGTGGACAAAGTTAATAATGCAAAATACTTCTCAGTGTTATGCGACGAGACCACCGACATAAGTGGTATTACTCAAATGTCATTATGTGTAAGGTTTGTGGAAAACGGCATGATGAGGGATGAATTTTTACAATTTATTCCTGTGTCTGATGTTACAGGAGCTGGTATAGCAAATACTATCTGTAAAACCATGATAGAGGTAGGGCTAAATGTAGAATATCTGGTTGGCCAAGGATACGATGGAGCTGGTGCAATGAGTGGTGCTCTAAGAGGAGCACAAGCAATTGTTCGGCAGAGGTATCCCAAAGCCCTTTACGTTCATTGTTCGTCACATTGTTTTAATTTAGCACTTTCTGATGGATGTTCAGTGGCAGAAGTACGAAACTGTCTGGGTACGAAACGACTTATAATTTTTTTAATTTTCCAAAACGACAACGTGCACTAGAAAATGAGATCAATAAATTAATAGAAAAGCCAAAAGATTATGTCCCACTAGATGGATTCAGAGACATGACGCCGTTAATGCATTCATTTCTCTTCTAAAACCGATAATAAATCCCTTTTTTGAGATTGCAACATGGACGGATAAAAAAACAGCAACAGACGCTCAATTACTCCAAATTTGGATCTGAGTTTAGCTCTTCAATCGGCTGAAAACATCCATACTTCTTTAAAAAGAATGAGAGAAGACGACGAAAAGTCATTTTCAGATATATATCAAGAGACCAAAGCGATTTGTGATGAGTTTGATATTCAAATTTTACAACTTAGAACAACTAATAGGCAAACTAACAGAAATAATGTTCCTGGATCATCGCCAGAAGAATATTATCGAAGGGCTATGTACATCCCGTTTCTCGACCAAATAATACAGGCGATAGATGCAAAATTTATTAATCACAAAAATACTGTTGAACCATTTCAAAAACTTTTATGTAATAATAATAACAGTTTAAACACTAACGGGATTTTGAATTCCACCAAACAACTTTTGGAATTTTATGAACTGGATGATTCTGGTGCCATGGGAAAGTTACACTTTGGGTCCAATTTAACAAAGATAAAACAGAAAAACCACAAAGTGCGATTGAGGCTTTGGAAAGATGCAATAAAAATTTGTTTCCCATAATTTATGAGCTTTTAATTATAATGGCAACTTTACCTGTCACCACATGTTTCTTCAATCTTGGCGTCTTAACATTTTATTATAATATTTTTTTGCATGTATTATGTTACTGTGTTTTTTTTTGTTTCTAGTATTTATTTGATACTGTTTTTTGTTGTTTATATTTTTTTAATGTACTTTATATGTATGTTACGTTTTGTGTTCAATAAATTCTCATATTTTTAACACTCTTCTTAATTTTTTTTAAAACCCCCTCTAATACAAAATTCTGGCTGCGCTACTGGATGGTGTTGCATGTTTTGATTACATGGGGAAAAGTTACAAACTAGTGTAAACATAGTCTCTAATTTTTTCAAATTCTTAGTAAGTACCATAGATTAACAAAGATTAATAGCTATACCATAATTATCGTATGAATTCGTAAAAATATAAATAATTAATTTTTTTTCTTTTAATTTAAAAGACGTAATCACTCATTCGCTTCTCAATTTATGCGTTCTACAACATTACATCGTATACTTTTGTTTTAGAATTATACAGGGTGTCCGGAAATTATGAGCAAAAACTTGAGGGGTGATTCTACTTAAAAAATTAATGCCACATGTTTTCTATAACATTTTTCTGAAAAATCCAAAATAACGGAGTTACACGGCCTTAAACCTTGATTTAAAAAATCAAGCTTTTCTAATAAAATTTTTCTCTTCAAATTTGGCACACTTACCAATAATGTTCGTTTGTATTTTTGTTCCTAATTTGACGTAAGTTCCCCAAAGCTAAAGGGCTTAAACTGCCCTTGACCTTTGGATAATGATCCAAACTTTTTTTGTTCGATTTTTTTTTAAATTTTTAAAAGTTGCTTGTACTGAATGAATACCAACTCACTTCAGCTCATTTTCAACATTAACAAAGCATGCTTTGGAAACAACTGCGGAGTTGCTTTGTAAACAATTAATTTTGACAGACAATAAGTTGTTGCAAGTTTTTTATTGAATTGTTGTGATTAATAATAAGATAAGATGAATCTTAGTAATTATTCTAACCTCGAACTACGTGACATGCATTATTATTATGGTTTAGCTAGCGGCAATGCAATGCCCTTTAGCTTTGGGGAATTTACGTAAAATGGGAACATAATTGGTAAGTGTGCCAAATTTGAAGAGAATCGGTACACGAGAAAATATTTTATTAAAAAAGCTTGATTTCAAAAATCAAGCTTTGAGGCCGTGTAACTCCGTTATTTTGGATTTTTCAGAAAAATGTTATAGAAACTTGTGGCATTAATTTTTTAAGTAGAATCACCCCTCGAGTTTTTTGCTCATAATTTCCAGACACCCTGTATATAACTATGTATGATACAAAAACACGAAGTTTTATTTTAAAAATAGTTACTAACTTTAGTAAAATCCTAGTTTTTTTCTTTTATAAGTTACTTTGTTTTTAAGAATTTTTTGAATGCAAAAAAAACCGTTTTTTGGCTCGATTGTCATTTGAAAATTATTATTAAAACGACTTTGATCGGAAAACATCAATTGCACATACAATTTTTTTTTGTAAATAGAGTGCTGTGTTGAACCTATTAGTTACCGTCGGAAACCACAACTCGCTTCAAAACAAAAACTGAAAAACTCACCTTGTGCCAAAAAGTATGGGTGCTCAGATATGCTCTTGTACGGCGTTCCTAAATAAGCACCAAGAGCTCCCATCACCTGTATGTACCCATTTTCAGTGTGCTGCAGGTTCTGGACGCATCCCGAATGCAGATGCGGTTGAAAATAAGCGTATCCCGGTTTGTCGCATCTCTTTGGCGACGTGTACACTTTATCGTCTTCATATTTTACCGGGGGTTGTTTGTAAGAGGTCGACTGATGATTGTTCTCCAGGTGTTTCGTCGTACTCAGATCGATCTCATCCTCGTTCAACTTTTGCCGGTACAAAATATCTTCGATTAAAAACGACGTGCGATTAGTGTAATTCGTGGTCACGTTCGATTCCAAGTCTTTCCGAAAAGTTTCCATTTTTATTTCTTTGGCACACTAAAATTCACTACATAGCACTTTTTTTTCCACCGACAATTCAGCGTGACAAACAATTACCATCTGGTGTACACGGCAACCGTGATCTGCTATCAACTTGTTCCGCCCTCAAGCACTTCAACCCTTAACACGTAGAAATAAGTATTGAGTGCGAGAGTGGATAAATGGAGAGATAATACAGTGTGACGAGATTGATTGAGGGTAATTGTATTTTCTAAGTTAATTATTACACTATAGCAATTGTAGAATTTTGGTGTGGACGAAATAAATAGAAAAGAAAATTGCGTTAGTTACTTGATTGTCGAACGTTGTTACGATTTTTTTCTGATTGGAAATGCTTCCAATCTTTTTTATTGTTTCCATCGCTCACTTGATTTGAAAAGTAAATTTGCTATTATTGTTTGTTATTACTATTTTTTTATGTTAATAAAATTTGTTGAAAAAAAAGTCTCTTATATGCGAAACTATAAGTAATGACGTTTACCGATCTTATAAAGTGCATTTGTTCTCATCCAAACTACGAGACGTTGTAAACCAATAATGCACCTTCTTGACGAGAATACAATGTTAGCTTGTGCATCTTTAAAATTTGATTAGATGCGAATTGTTGTTTCCGATATTGTATTTGGTCCTTCGTCCGGACGCGATTTCTTCTTCTACGACCGTAATTGCGATTCCGTCTGATGTTAATTGTTTCAGATCTCTGTTAATAGACGCTCAAGCATAGAATCGTCCAATTACGTCGAATTAATTATAATTCGTGTAGCATGAGAAAGAGGATCGTGCTTCTGCAAATAGAATTATCTATACCTTTAGATCCACAAGTTTAGGGCGATTTATCTTCCCATTAAGGTACATTAAAGCTACAGATTACATTTCCATAGAAACAGAGTTAGGGCGGAACGACCGAGTCCAATCAGGTTCGTGCGTCATGCACCCGAACCCCATCTAACCCCCTAATAACCCCGGTATTGTTATGCGAGCCAATAGCACTGCAGATTGTATTATATCCTGATCCTTGTGTAGCAGGCTAAATTGGGTATTTACAGCAATATGCGGCGTATTAAAGGAAAAAAGTTTTGACTTAATCTCAAACACGCGTTTCGAGGTTGGAGAATTGAAGACTTTTTGTGAAAATTCAAAAGCGAGCCCTATTTCGATCGCTGTTGTTATTTTTAAATAAAATTATTGTTGAAGCTGGAACGATCATATTGTCTTGATTTGTAGTGTTTCACGCAAGGACGTTATCGTCATCGTTTTGATTAACATACGTCACTCTAGAGTGACTCTATTATCTTTTAATCACTTTTTAGTTCCATAGCTAGTTTAGACAAACACGATAAGTCGATGGTTAAACAGCAAATAAAAAAAAACAAATTTTGTTTTGTCACAAACAACTTTGATTTTATTTGTCTAATAAAATTAGCTCTATTTTTTCGGTTCAAATTGAAAAGAAAAAGTACGAGATCGATGACGTTCGTATACTTTCCGTACGGCTGAAAATTGCGCCGTTATTGGAAAAATTAAGGAAGAATAGGATTCGTTATCGGCAATTTGCGGCGTACACTCGACGTCAAAAAAAAACATTCGGGAATCGATGTAGCGACGGTCGCAAAAAAATGAGTGCTTAATTTGAAATGTGTTTGGTTTAATTTATAAATTTTCGCCCGCGTCCTGAAAAGGGATCGTGCCTTATCTTGCGAACGTCGAGAGAAGGTTTTCACTTCTATGTGGCATTCTGAAGAACCTCATTAGTAGTTTTACATACGGGTAAGAGATAAAGCACTAGAATTAAAGTGTGAGAACAAAAACACTGTCAAGGGTGTGACACATGAACATAGTGTCTGGATTAAGAATTTTCTGATTAAAAAACTTTAGTTTTGCAAAAACAATTTTTTATCTTAAGATCACAGTTAGAATATTATAGTATTTATCCAAAAAGGATAAAAATTTTTGTCCAACAACTTTTGTTTTTTTAATACATTGATAACAATTTTTAATCTAAATTCCAATAAATTTTGTCAGACTAGTCAGAGCTTTTGAACCATGTTTAATTATTACAATTTTATTTCTAATATAAACTAAACATAATTATTTTAGTAGACCAAGATAGGGTGCTGTATGTTTATTATGTTGTGCTATTGCTTTCAAAAATTAATAAGATTTTTTTTTGAGAGAGATGAAAGTACGAAAGGTAAAAGTGTAAGTGTTGGTGCATGGTTTTGATACAACATTGAAAATGTGAAAAAAAAATATTTAATTTTAAAAAGAAGGAAAAAATGATAAGCGGTGGGAGGAGGAAATAGAAAATGTAGACGTTAATGTGAACGGGAAAACAACAAAGATGAAGGCTATATGAGAGTTGGAGAAACAAAGAAAAAAGAAGGTGAGTTTTTGATAATTTCTTTTATAGTGCAGTTAATAGAAATATATTTTTGACAAAAATAATAGTAGGATACCACCTACGCCATGTAATTGTAAATAGTATAAAGTACCTTGTATTCTTGTTTTATACCGAAAATGAATTGTCATTATATAGTTAATTAACATTTATATGCAAAGAAACGTGTTTTTTTCAACTTTTTTTTCCTGAGTGAAAAGTAATAAACCAATGTTAATGGTGTAAAAAGGAAAGTTATAGAAGATAAAAATACGTATAAATGAGCACCAATTGACTCAATCAGGTAATAACTTTCGAGAAAAAGCGGAAAAGTGAAATATATGGGTTTTTCTTTTTAAATTCATAGATCCGTCATTTTTTGAGATGTAGCATAAATCTTTCAAGAACGTACTTAATGTGTGCAAAACCCTGCAATTGTCGGGCAATTAGTTTATTCACAATTGCGATTTAATTTTTTTAAAGCAATATATTTAATCGAGACTAAATGCTTGTGTGATCATCATTGTCAAAAATAAACAAATATTGTAAAGTTGAAATAGAAAGAAACAAAACGTATATCTGATTTTCGATAAAATGATATTTAACACGCAAAAACTGCATGCAAAGATGACTGAAAATGGCCGAGTGAGAGAAAACGCTTATATAAATCTCAATCCCCTCAAACGGCGCTAGCGGAATGGTACCCCCACTACTCCGCCGTATGCTTACAGTCGTTCATTTTCAGTCATCTTTGCATGCAATTTTTAGGCGTTAAATATCATTTTATCGAAAAATGAGAATATAAGTTTTGTTCCTTTGTATTTCAACTTTACAATACTTTTTTATTTTTGACAATTGGATGATCACACGACCATTCAGTCTCGATTGAATATATTGCTTTAAAAAATTTAAATCGCAATTGTGCATAAACTAATTGCCCAACAATTGCAGGGTTTTTCAGACATTAAGTACGTATCATTACCTCCTATTTCCTGAAAGATTTATGCTACATCTCAAAAAAAGACGGATCTACGAATTTAAAAAGAAAAACCCAAATATTTCACTTTTTCCGATTTTTCTTGGAAAGTTATTACCTGATTGAGTCCAATTGGTGCTCATTTTATTCGTAAAAATTTGAAAAAACACGTTTCTTTGCATATAAATGTTAATTAACTATATAATGACAATTCATTTTCGGTATAAAACATTAATTTAAGGTGCTTTATACTATTTACAATTACATTCCCAGGGGATATCCTACTATTATTTTTGTCAAAAATTTACTAGTTATTTGTCCTATTGACTGGGGTATTATGTGATGAAGCTGAGGGGTGGGGTTGAATGCATGCATGAATGAAATGCAATATGAATAACCATGTAGTGGTTAAAAAAAAAGGTACATATATACAAACTTGTCATATTTTATATTGTCATTTGTTTCCAAGGACAACTAATTTAAATTTCAATGATATAAAAGTTTATAATAACAATTTTATATTCTATATTCCACCATATTCTATAAAACATCATACTGTGTCCTTTGTAGTAATGACAAGCTTTGTTTCTCTAAAATGAATAATTCAAAAACTTCATTTTCAAGTAGGAAACTCGTTTAATATAAATTTAAATGTACAGGTTTGCTCAAAAATTAGTTACCACCACCAGCTTTATTTTTCAAAAAGGAAACGAATAATTATCTAATTTTTGACACCTTTTTTAACTGTTGCAGATTTAGCAGTATTATTTGTTTGATGCAAAACAAATGCATTGTACTATAATGACACGTTGGGTACGTGGAGCAAGTTGACATATCCTTTCATTCTACTGTCACCTTCAATCTTACACGTTAATTGAACAAGCGTTTCGGTCAGAACTCCAGATCATCATTAAACGTGTAAAATCGAAAATACGTGGCAATGTCTAACAGCGTATAGCAAGTACGTCGCAAATTTTGGTAGAAAAAGTAAAGTAATTAAAAAAATAAATTTTGATTTTATGAAAACATACATTTATAGATATCCCGAAAATATATCATTTTTTAAAATATTTCCAAAAAATGACGAAAATATTCATTTGTTGTATCAAGCGCGATTTTTTTATTTTCTTGAAAATTTACAATTTACGTTTTTTAAATTTCTTAATCACTAGAATAAACCCCAAAAATTTTTGAGCAAAATTTGTTAATTTGAATGGAATTTAATCATAATTTATGCGAAATTTTAATTACCAATGTTTTTTAAATTAATTAATTAGCTAATTAGAGTGTATTTTAAGTGGCGAAACCATATTTTTAACCTTCTAAATCGATTGGTATGTTTTTCAACTCAATCCGACATATCGTACTCTACATCTCGGCTTTTTATATATATGTATATAATTACGTATAAGCCTACAATATTAACAAGTATATTATAGAATTTAATGAATCACCTCAACATTTTTTTTTAGAGTTTTCAAATTCACGCCAAACTTTTTTAAAATATTTTTGCAATAAGATTCCTTCATGTTGCAAATTATTGCGACAAAATGGCGCCCAACGTTTGCAATAAATTGTAATTAAAACAAAATATAAAATTTGTTGTATATTGCTATTTCTTATTCAATCATACGACTTACTCATAAATTTCTGTGTCTGAATCAAACTTGTAAGAATCGAGAGTATTGAAATAACGGTGAACATTTTTTAATTTTTTGGTTCCTTTCCTATTTTAAGGTGCATGTATTTATTTAATTCCATTTTCACATACTTTCTTTTTTTCTTAGAACTTTTTACGTACATTTACTAAGTCGTATTTATTATTTTTTTTTTCTAAAGTCTGTCCAGAAACGAAGCGAAGTAATAAATTAAAATAGTTCATTTATTTTACATATAAGCGGTACACGATTTTGTATGAAATACATAAAAGATTTTAAAACTAGTTTTAGGATATACCGCTTCCATACTATAGTGTTACAACGTGTTATTTATGAGTAGCTCCTAATCCGTTAACAATGGGATTACACTCATGAAATTTAAAACTTGGACACTACAATTTCTGTAAACAAAAGTTTGCACATTGTGAAGCGGGCTTAAGGGTATCATTTACAATTCTAACAGCAGGTAGTCTCAGCAGGGGTTATCTTATAGAAGGACTGTAGAATGAATCATTACACTAAGCACGTTTTAGAAAATAGGTAATTTACGTTGCTTACTTAATTTTTTCTTTAAAGAATATATTTGAAGGTATCGCTAATTAAACACCATAGCTCGATTAATTATCGAATCAAAATTTTGTTTAGGAAATGTTTACAAAATAAAATTAGAAATAATTTTGATTTAAAAACGTCTACAAGCAATAACTTTTAAATTAAATCAAAAACTAAACATGGTTATTTGGGTTGACTGATTATTACTTATTTTTAAATAAATCTAACCTACTAATTATTGTAAGTTATTAAAAAAAAATCATTAAACTCTCTATTCATAATATTTAGTCCTTACAAAATGTATATTTTATGACGTTTCATTTTTTTCTGTAGTTAATATAAAAGTGAAAATAAAAACTAAGGCAATTCTTATTGTCAACGTATATATTTAGTTTTTGACAAGAATTTATTACATAATTATAATTAAGATACCAAGTTATAGTTTAAAATTAAATGAAAACTTTTTTTTTAAATAAAGGTATTACTATATAAATAAATATAAGAAATCAATAATGGGTGTGACCTCCATTATTATTGATACATTTTGGAGGCGTCTGCTCATTGACGCTATCAAGGTATCAATATAATTAATATTAATCGTTTCCCATGCGGTCAGCCATTGATTGTTGGTATAAAATTTGGCCCTTGTTGTCTTCGGATAACAGCAAGTATTCGAGCCCAAACATTTTCGATAATGTTAAAATCTGGGCTTTTGCTGGCCAGGGTAACAGCTCCAAGTTGATTTGCTTGTATCCAGTTGCGCACAACCTGCGAAGTATAGGGTCATCATATCCCGATAGTTAATTATCGAATGTTCCAAGAAAATATGTGTAAATAGTAAATGGAATCTACTAACGTAACGTTAAGTCGTTAATTATAGTTACATAACTCTCCTTTCATAAGATATAGTTCATATTAATATGCTTATTGTAAAGCTTCGTACACACCTGAACAACAAACCGAGGAACAAACAGAACAACGAACCGAACGGCAATCGGAACATTAATTTGGACGGTGCTACGTACGAATTTTAGAACAGATTCGCAAGTCCTGATTGTTCCACGAACGGTTTGCGGCGTTCCCGCAACTTGTCGGTTTTTTCTCCGACATCAAAGAAAATGCGCGCGAATGCGTTTGCAGGTTTGGACGAATCTAAACAAAACGGCGAACAAACTTATGCGGGAGAATTAAATTATTTATTTTTTGTCCTCCCTTTGTGGGTTTGTTGTGTTTTAGGTAATATTATGGAGTTGACAGAAGAAAAAATGTTTTAAATTAATCAGTGTTTAAGAATGCAAGAAAAAATGATGTCCCTATTAGCATCATTTGGGCGGGAAATTTCCAAAATAAAAAAAGCGAAGTAAATTATAATTTTTACTCTTCTTTGTGCGTAAAAATTTGGTTGGCACTATCTTCTTGTTTTCCGCAATTTTCTTCTCAATAATAAATATATATGAACTGAAAACTACTGAAAATAATTATGGAACAGCACAAACGTTCCGTTTGTTGTTCGGATTGTGGAAATCATAAAAGATCGTTTGTCGTTCTGTTTGACTTTCGGTTCGTTGTTATGTTTGTTGCTCGGTTTGTTGTTCAGGTGTGTACGAAGCTTTACAACTTAAGCAACAATTTTTGGCGAATAAAGATTAGTTTGTGATGTAATATTAGAAACACAAATTTATATCATATCAAATTTATGACAACTTAAAACCAAGAACGTGTATGTTATTGCTAAGAAATTATTAAGGAAAAGCGCAATTGCAGTGTAAATATTTATAATTAGATATTTTCGAAAGTTTATAAGTCCTCTATTGTAATCTTAATACTTAAAAGAAAATCCTGTCCATTAGCATTATAAGGAAATGGCTTTTACTTTATGAATAAGTTTCAATAACAATAGAATATCCTTGCTTGTTTAATTTACTTCCTTTGAGTCATATTGCTCTAAGGGTTGTTACATTGGTCATTAGAAGTATGTAATAAATAAACAATTACCTACTGTTTGAGAAGGGGTAGTGTGAACCAATAAATAAAGTAAGAAATGTAAATTCCATTTTAGTTTAAAATTTCAAGTGTTGTGAAAATGCCACCTCATCTCGGTGCTGATTTGAAAGCGCGGATTGTTTTGGAATTAGCGGCGGGCCGTAGCGTGCGTGAAATTTCACGTATGTTAGATATACCAAAAGCACCGTAGGGCATTACCGAGTAAAATGGAATCTTGAACACACTTTGGAAAGAGCCATCGGAAGTGGTAGACCTAAAGTATCTACACGTGCTCAAGATCTCGAGTTGTTTCATTACGTAACAGAACAACCATTTGCTACATACTCCAGGGCTATAGCAGATACACATTTTCCCGGATGCCGTATAACTGCACAAAAAAGATTAAAGGAGATGGGAATAAAGAAGTATAATGCTGCTGCGAAAGAAGTTCTCAGTGACGAAAATATGAGACGTCGTCTGGAATTTGCAAGGCGATATGTGAACGAACCTTTGGAATTTTGGAATCGAGTGATTTTTAGCGACGAAAAACGTTCAATAGCCGCAACGATGGACCACTAAAAGTTTTTAGAATGGAAGGAACTCGTTACGAAAATAATCACATATGTCCTAAAAAACGAAGTGGTTATTTTTCTGTGAATGTGTGGGGTTGGGTTAGCGCGCGGGGTCCAGGAGTTTGTTGGGCTATCGATGGACGTCTTGATTCTGCTGCGTATTTAGATATTTTGGAAACTATTATGAAACCTTCAGTCGAAGTGTTTTATCCAGACGAAGATTATATTTTCCAACAAGTAAGTATTCTTATTTCACTATACTTTCTCCAAAAAATAGTTCGGGATCTGTTGAATTAACATTTTCATAATGTATTTTTGTTGTTAAAGGACAACGCCCCTATTCATACTTCGCGGGTTGTGCGCAATTGGATACGAGAAAATAACTTGGAGCTGTTACCCTGGCCAGCAAAAAGCCCAGATTTTAACATTATCGAAAATGTTTGGGCTCGAATACTTGCTGTTATCCGAAGACAACAAGGGCCAAATTTTATACCAGTAAACCGTAATGCACTAATTGCAGCCATTGATACCGCATGGGAAACGATTAATATTAATTATATTGATACCTTGATAGCGTCAATGAGCAGACGCCTCCAAGAATGTATCAATAATAATGGAGGTCACACCCATTATTGATTTCTTATATTTATTTATATAGTAATACCTTTATTTAAAAAAAAAGTTTTCATTTAATTTTAAACTATAACTTGGTATCTTAATTATAATTATGTAATAAATTCTTGTCAAAAACTAAATATATACGTTGACAATAAGAATTGCCTTAGTTTTTATTTTCACTTTTATATTAACTACAGAAAAAAATGAAACGTCATAAAATATACATTTTGTAAGGACTAAATATTATGAATAGAGAGTTTAATGATTTTTTTAATAACTTACAATAATTAGTAGGTTAGATTTATTTAAAAATAAGTAATAATCAGTCAACCCAAATAACCATGTTTAGTTTTTGATTTAATTTAAAAGTTATTGCTTGTAGACGTTTTTAAATCAAAATTATTTCTAATTTTATTTTGTAAACATTTCCTAAACAAAATTTTGATTCGATAATTAATCGAGCTATGGTGTTTAATTAGCGATACCTTCAAATATATTCTTTAAAGAAAAAATTAAGTAAGCAACGTAAATTACCTATTTTCTAAAACGTGCTTAGTGTAATGATTCATTCTACAGTCCTTCTATAAGATAACCCCTGCTGAGACTACCTGCTGTTAGAATTGTAAATGATACCCTTTAGTCCGCTTCACAATGTGCAAACTTTTGTTTACAGAAATTGTGGTGTCCAAGTTTTAAATTTCATGAGTGTACCTGTTCTTGAGGTCTAAACTAAAGACCATAGGCGTGTACATGGGTTTTGCTGACAAAAAAAATTACGATTGCGTTTTTTTGTGTTTTATTGAAAATAATTTTAAACATATCATTGTAATTATAAAACACATCGTTTGTTAGAAATCATTTTATAGAGTTTGAAAATTTAAAGTATAATAAAATATAGCAAGAACAAACTAAATTTATAGGAAAAATAATAAATATACATATAATTTTAAAATACAGTTATTCTGAAAATTCATCTATTTTTTTGAAAGAAGTATCATTTGACCGTATTGAAATTACAATAGGCTCTATAGTAACTTCTATCAAATTGTCAAGTTCCCACATTTTTTGTTTCTCTTTCATTACGTTCATTTTTCCGCAGTCACATTACTTAAAGAAGTCATTAAAAGTTGTCGAACGTCACTTAATTTAAACGTGGTATTATTTCTCGCAACTGCACCCTTCACCTGCGCCCATATTAATTCTATAGGGTTTAATTCACAATGGTATGGCGGTAAGCGTACAACAAAAATATCACGTTTTGCTGCCATTTCGTCAACTGCATATCTTTTAAACTTTGTCCTAACACCTTGTACTAGACTTAGTAGTTCCCTTTTACCATATCATTTTTGAAAGCAATATTTTTTGAGGAAAGCCATTCCATTATAACGTGATTTTTCCAGGAAGTTGTAGGTAAACGTTCGATTTGTCTGGAATGGTAGCTGGCATTGTCCATAACAATTACGGAACCCTTGGTATTAAATCTAACATTTGTTCAAAATATTCCTCAAAAACGTCTCCATTCATATCCTCGTGGTAATCACCGGTATTTTATTTTGATTCAAATAGCAGTAAACCTCCCTCTACAAAGCCTTCGTCACTTCCTATATGCGTAATAATTAAGCGTCACCCTTTTCCTAAAGGAGGTCTTAAACCTTCTAAAAAAACCTGTTATCCATTGGTTACATTTTTGTTTTGCCACATTTTTCCCACAGTATAACCTTCATTTACCCACGTTTCGTCTAAATAATACATTTTCTTGCCCTCAGAACGTAATTTAGAGATATTTCGTAGGTAATTTCTTCTCCAACATACAATTTTTTCCTTATCAATGAGAGCTGATTTCCTATTCATTTTTTCCCATGAAAAATTCAATTCGTGCAAAACTTGCTACAACCTTACTCTTTCACAACTAACACAATTTTATTTAATGTGGGTATTTCATTTTTAAAATATAACGAATGCACTATTCTTCTAATTGTACTTTTCACATATTCGGGTATTTCAGTTTTTTTCTACCATGAGATAAACTAGGCTCACGCACAGAAACTTTGTCTTCACGCAAAAGTCTGAATATTGTTGTTTTTCCAATGCCAGTCATATGTGAACACATATCAACTGTCTCTTGAACTGTTTTCAACGGATTATGGCATTTCAAATAATTGTACACATTGAGCAATAATAGTTTTTTTTGTTGGCAGAAAGCGCAGACCTCTTCACGCGTTTCCTTGGAATAAATTCAGGACTCGATGCCATTCCAATGAAAACTCAATACTGCAGCGTAAGTACACCTTAGATATACCGTTATCGTGATAATTACATACCATATTTCTCCCTTAATTATATCATTAAGAACACATTAAATTCTATTAAAGTGTCATTACAAATACAGTACATACTTTCTAGTTCAATTATTAGTAATTAATTAGTTAAAATTCCTAAAAATGTGATTGATAATGATATTAGCAATTTCTTAATAAATAAGGTGATTCACTAGTGGTGGCCAAAAATAAACCCACGTATTATTTGGATAAAAATTTTAAATTGGGTTTTTCATATAAAGTTTTTATCAGGAAAGCTTTGTTAAAAGTTACAGGGTGGTAAACTTAAAAAAAAAAAAATTTAATTTTTTTAGAATACATTAAAACTAGTAACTATAATAAACCGAAATGTTTAGACAAATCCATGTATCAAATTTCAGTTTATTACAGTCAGTAGTTTATTTACCATTGTGTCAAAATAATTAATTAATGATAAAAGGTTACACATCTTCTACATTTTTAACCCCCTTTTCAAAAAAGTATCAATACATCGGTACGCCATTGGAATCTGTTAAACATGTTGATCTATTATTTCGCTTGTTTCTGGACAGACTTTATTTTCTTTCTCTTTACTTTTATTTTTAATTTATTTCATATTAAGTTTTCCGTTTCTTTTCTTAACTCTACCCTTCTAAATTTAATCTTTTATTTCTTCGGAATATTCTTCTTGTATTTTCTTACTTTTTCAATAATTCACTATTTAATCGTTTATTACTCACATTTTTGCTTTTGAATGTATAATCATTGTAACACAAAAATTAAACGCCACTGAGCGCACACCTACTCTTAATTCATTTTACGAATTCTATGTACCCTGCATTCATATTAATTAGTCAACTGATGAATGTTAATGTAGGTGCTGAGGCCAATTATTGTTCATGCGTAGCATGCTGGTTTTGCTAGTTTTATTATATGTAATGATAATGGAGACGTTGTGATCTACTCGTAAGGTATACGTAAATCTGGTATCAGTGGATTTAAAATGTTATATGACTCGTAGCAGTGTTTTGGCACCTAAAGTGAGGTAGATTTACAACAGTGTTATGGGGCCCAAAGTGAGTGCAATAAATTTATTAAACATAAATAGTATTCCTAGTACGTCAAATTTATTTGTTCTTTATAAATAACAAATTAATTCTACAAAGAAATCTAAATGAAAATTTCTCGGTTTTTTTTAATTAATATACAATCTGCTTAATTATCATTATTTTTGTTTTAATTACCTCTAACCATGTTCTTCTGTTGTCTAGCTTTATTGTCAACCTTATATTTCTCTCCTAGTAATACTTCTCTTTTTATTTTTTCGTTCCTTAATTCTTCTACACAATCTTCTGTCATATGTTTTATATTTTCCTAATTTTTCCACGCATTCTACTTGGTTCATCTTTTTCTTTCTACTAATATTTGTTTTCGTTTTTTTTGTTTCCTAGCCGAAACCTATCTATCATTTCTTTCTTATACTTCTATTATATTAATGTATTTGGTATTGTATTGCATCTTCTTTTTCCAATTCTCAGTCTTCTTTTATCGTCTCTTTGTTTCAGTTTGTTCTTTTATTTTTCTCTTTTCGTTTTAATTCTTGTTACTTATTTTCTCGCGTAACCTTCTCTTCTATAGCATGTTTTCCTTTCTTCTTTTCCGTGTTTTATCATTTGTAATTCCATCAGCATCTATACAGATATTCATATCCTTCTCCCACTATTTTGTCAAACCTTATCGCTTTTCTTCATGCTTGAATTGTTATTTTTTCTAGTTTCGTTTCTTCTTCTAATGTTCCTCTTTCAAAACTTATTTTTATTTATTACATCACTCATCATAGTTAAAAACCGTTTTTAGATTTGTCGATACGCATACACTTATATATAATATCACATTAATTTTGCGAAAATCTGTTACATGAAAATATCATCACATTGTAAACAATATTAATTAAACAAAAATAATAATAATAATAACAGTTATTAAAGCTGTATGTCAGCGAGTAAAAATTCATCTGTGTCGATCTCCAATATCTTTTCTGTAACCGTTATCATTCTTCCCATTCTTTCCACTTAAGATTTTTACCCTATTCATCATCACACTTTTTACTATTCTCTCGAACAATCTTTTTAATATACGTGAAAACATCCCCAAGCAAAATGTTATGTTCCCAGTTGTTAGTTTGATCTTTAGCTATATTGTCTACCATAAGATTACTTTTTAATATTACTATGAGATTTAAGCCATAGAAGGTCGTATTATGTGGGAACGTAAATGGCAAGAATATGGTAAAAGTTCAAAAACATTTAATTATGAAATACATCCACATATACCAGTTCATCATTGGTACAATAAAAATCTTACCTTCAGTCAGTATTTTATATCAACCCTTAGTCGGTTAAAACTAAATCATGGAAGATTTCCTTCTCATTTACATAAAATTGGAATCACAGACAATTCCTTTTGTGACTGTGGAGCAGTTAACAACCTTTGTCATATATTATTCAATTGTCAAATATTCAACCCCTTAATTAATCAATTTTTTGAATTGTTAATAGAAAATGGTATTTTCCTACCAATTTGGTTACCCGATATACTATATAAAAATAATATTTCAATTCTTAAACAAAATTAAAAATCTATTTAATAAAAAAATAACACAATTAAATATTTCGCGACTAATACCCTTGATGGTAAAGTCAAAAAAAAACAATCATTTTTTCTTTTAATTGCCTTAATTTTTTTCTTTGTGTTTCTTTTTCCTTTTGGTGTAAAAGTATTTTTAATGATTTTCCAATTTTTCTCTATCGTTAAATCTCTCCTTTTTTTCTTTTCAATTTACTTTTAGTTTTTGATTTCTGCTCTTATCTTCTATATTTATTTTGGTTTATTCTTTTTCCTCCTTTCTTTTTCACATTTTCTGGTCCACCATTCTGCTTTTATTCCCATTTTCTATATTCCTTTTTGCATTTCTTCTGTTCCGTTGATTTTTCCATTTTTTTCTATTATACTCTTCCACCACGTTTGCTATTTTTGTTTTCTATATTTCGTATTACTTTCTTGCTTTTATATTTTAATTTCGGCCGTTCTGTAATTTCTTTCTCCTTTCCTATTAAGTTTATTTCCATATAAATAGGTGCTAAAAATATAAGTGGTGATTCTTTGTCGAAAAATAATGTGGGTTTTTCATATAAAAAAAATTTATATAAGCAGCCCCTTAAAGATGAAGCAAAAGTTTTTAATTTTTTTGAAAATAAAAAATGTTACTTAATTTAAAATGAGCAAACATTTCTTGCTACTGAAAAAGCATCAAGTAAAAAGTACCCCTAAAATTTGTTTTTTTCTGAACTTTATTCCTGTTTCATATTTCATTATTTAAAATTCATTTTAGATAGCTTGATTTTTTCTAAACAAATAAGGTCTCTTGTATTTTTCACTATTTTCGTTTCATTTTTGCCCTTCAAACTTATAATCTTTTTTTTTTCTTTCCCAATTCTGGCATCAAAATTCCAACGTGATTTCTTCACGTTTTCTTTCAATGGTTTACATCTAGATTTACATTTATTCTTTTCTATTTTCCTTGTTACTTCTTTTGCTTTGATTCAACTTTATATCTCTTATATCTTTTTAACATTTTTTTCATATATTTCTCATCTCCTCGACTTTCTTTTTCTATTTCCTTTTACAAGGTTTTTTTCTGACATTATTTTTTTGTTTCTGTACTAGAACTATATGAGGAAAAGATGAAGAGGAGGACAGATATTGAAATATTAATCGAATGTTGGAAAGAGATAGAATTTCAAAAAATAAAATATAAAGAAAGAGAAAGAAGATTATTCTATGAAAGGGGAGGTTATGCGAGCGAGGAGTTAAAAGATTGAGGAGAGAAGGAAAGCAGAGTTAGTGAGAAGAGATCAAGATACGCAAATTTAAGAAAGAAGATCGAAGATAAAAAAAGGAAAATATGATGAAAAGTATTGTGAGATTATTATAGAAGAGATACCACGTTATATAATAGGAAAGGAAGGACTGAAAGAGAAAAAACGATTGCAGATTTAGAGTGGGAAATAAAGAAAGAGAAAATAAAAAATTAGTGGAAGGACGAGGATAGATTGTGCGGAGATGGATGGGAGAACTTGGAACACATGAAAGAAGGATGCAATGAATTG
This sequence comes from Abscondita cerata, assembly GCA_030710515.1. Taxonomy (NCBI): domain Eukaryota; kingdom Metazoa; phylum Arthropoda; class Insecta; order Coleoptera; family Lampyridae; genus Abscondita; species Abscondita cerata. The sequence goes on from JALBCR010002564.1 coordinate 57,038, forward strand.
AGAGTGGAAGGAAGAGATAAAAGGATATTGTCAGGGGATAATGGGGAAGGGATCGAATGGATGAGGGAAGTAATGGAGGGAAGACAATGGATGGATAAACAGAAAAGAAAAATAATTAAGTTAAATTGAAAATCAATAAGTTATCGTTATTTTATAATGATAATTTTTTATTTTATTATTGTAATTATGTGTAACCGAATTCTTTTGTTTTTGTAAAGAACAAAATAAATATCTATTCTACTAGAACTATCCGATTCCGACATTCTTGTTGCCTTATTTATTTTTTTTTATTAATTAATATTTTAATACGTCTTTTTCAGTTACATATTTGATATTAATCTTAGATCAATTGGTTCGGAAAAAATCAACCACGTCACTCGTTAGTTACATCTTTTTAAAAGGTAAATAAAATATCTATTGACGTTTCTCATTTTTTTGCTTAGACTTGATTAATCTTTTGGTCTCATCTCTTTTAACTTTTCTTTTGATGTACTCTTCATTTTCTCGGCTTTCCTTCTTTTCCCACCGTCTTTATTTCTTCTTTTTTTTACCGAGATCTTATTCCGTATATTGGTACTCTGTCATTTTTTCAAGGTTCTTATTCTAACTTACCTACTGTTTTTTTGTTCTGTTTCGTCATTGTTGTTTCCTTTGTTCTTTTCTTATTTCGGCTAAATTTCTTAGTACGTATTGAATTTATTAATTTTTCAATTGTTTATTTTTTTAATAATCGCAGATCGATTTCTTCGGAAAAAATAAACTACGTCACTTGTTAGTTACATCTTCTATAAAAGAAATTTATATAGTCTCTTGCTTCTTCTTTTGCTTTTTCTCCATTCAACTTTATTTCTGTCATTTCTTTTATCATTTCTTACATATCCTTCCTCTCCTAGACTTTCCTTCTTTCCTCGCTTTTTTTTCGTTGCATTTCCTTCTTTTCCCTTTTCTTATTAGTTTCTTGCTTCGTCTTAAAATCTTGGAAGATTCTTCATTCTCTTACTAATTATAATTTTTAAACAATAAAAAAAATATAATTACACTTGGAATAATCAGTCTATACCAACTAAATGTAATAAAATATTAATTTCCAATCCTTCCGAACCAGGAGACATAATGATTGGCTTTCTTCATTTTCTCCTTCCACTACCTCTTCATAAACAGGAGTTGACATTTTTTTGATATCGCTCTTTGTTTCCGGATCCAGTGTTGTCTTTTCTTCTTGTAATATTTCCAAAGGGAAGAGGACGGGTGAGGTTCGAACATGTCCATCTCTTCAAGGGTATACTTCCACAATCTTTCCTAAGCGCCATTCAAAACGTTTCTTTTTGTCACAGCCCACTAGAACGACATCTCCTACAGACAAAGGGCGATGGTTACATTTCTTTGGCTTCTGGATAAGAAGGGACAAGTATTCTTTCCGGAACTTTTAATTTAATTTGCAGATTATTCATCTGACGGTAGCTTTGTGATAAACCCTTAACCACACATCCTTTCGGAAAATTTCAAGGCATATACGTCTCATGAACATTAATGGGGAAAGAGGGATGAGATCATTTGCATCTTCAGTAATAGGTATTAGAGGACAATGATATAGTTGCAGCAACTTCAGCAAGACATGTCCGAAGTTCATCAAAAGAAAGTTTTGATTTTCTAAGCATCCGCTTCAGCAGACCTTTCACGCTTCTGATGAGTTGTTCCTCCCCACCATGCAGCAGTTTTACAGTTGAGAGTCCAATTTATTTTTCTTACTTGGCTCTTTTCCTGAATTTTCTTCTAATCCAAATTCTTCATCAGATTGCGAGTTCCAACAAAGTTAGTTCCATTGTCGCTATAAATTGTGTTGGGTCTATTAAAGGTAGTTACAAAATGTTCCAGCAAATTTATGAAAGTCTCTGAAGATTGGTTCTAGACGAGGTCCAGAGAAATACACCAGTAGACTTCGTAAGTGTAAATTATTATGCAGACTTTCTGTCTATCTCGGATCCACAATGATCCTGCAAATCTATTCCAGTGTCATCTGAAAAACATCACTGTCTTGAACACGAGCAAAAGGTAGAGCTGCAGTTGGTTTGGCTTCATGTCTTTGGCACTGTATACATTTGTGAATGACATTGGTGACCGTTCTCCGGGTTTGAAGAATCCAGTACTTTTCTCAGAGCTTTTCCATTATAGCTTGAATTCCGGCATGAGAATGAAAAATATGAATACTTCTTATAAGGCATTCCACCAAAGGGTGCTTTCTTAGCAAAAGGATAGGAGCAATAAAATTTGGATAGTCCATTCGATGTAACAATTTTGATTTAATTCTAAGTAGCCCATCTTTTCCTTTGGTTGTTACTAATTTTTTCGGAATTTTTCCTCCGGAAAATGCTTCTTGTTGAATTTTCTTTAACATGATTTTTCTGCATTCCGTAGTTCTGCAATACTGAGAATGGAAGTTAAGGTTTTTTTTCTTTTTGGAACAGTTGTGTAGAAAACCTAATCCACGGTCACACTGCCACGTTGTTGGAACTTTATCACAGACATCAGTGCTGAGGACTTTTTCTGCTCCACGTTAATTTTGTCATGGCAATAAAATCCGAGCAGACTGGAATGGCCAATTTTTTCTTCCAGTTGGGTTCCTCCCACCATTTTGATTTAACCAATTTTGCTGAAGAGCATCCACGTGAGGGAAGGTCTACCGGATTATATTCACCCGGAATGTGATTCTCTATTGACTTGGAGAAGTAGTCCCCAGTATTTCTTTGATTCAGTTTTTCCCACTCATTATCTCTTTTAATTCAGGCTAGAACTGTTGAGGAGTCACTCCAATAGTGAAACGGAATATCTCTCACGACTTCTCGAACTGGTTTAACCAGTCTAGCACCTAATAAGGCAGCTAACAGCTCCAGTCGGTTTATGGTAGGTTTTTTTTTAATGGAGCGAGATGAGATTTTGCACACAGTATGGTTACTTGAGTCTTTTCATCGTATTCCGACAGTAAATAAATCACCGCAGCATAAACATAGCCACTAGCATCATCAAAAACATGGACTTCCTTCTTAGAATCCGAATGGAGCTAGCAATGCCGACTTAACTTGATTGACTTGAGCAAAGGAAGTGAAGAATACCAAGATTCCAAACTTTTCATAGTATCCTCGTCAACATGGTCGTCCCATCCGACTTTATCTTCCCACGATTTTTGCACCAATTGTTTTGGGTAAAGTAACGTAGGATCAATAAATTTGGATAGCATCTCTCGTTTTGTGATAACTTTAGATTCATCATCTTTCATTTTAATATCTATTACTAAGTAGTCTTCTTCTCTATTCCACAGTAATCCAAGAACTGGAAGCAAGACTGGCATTTCGTCATTTAAAACAACCTTTGGAAAAAATTTGGATGTTCCATAAAATTCTAGTACATGTCCACTGCTTCAATTCCATTCCGAACTTTCCATGATTATTACTGCATTTTTCCAGAACAACCAATGAATGAAGAAAAATCAAGCAATGACTCCCGAAGAATTCCCCCTGTTTTGTTCAATTCTTACGCAATGGCGGCTCGTGGTCAATCATACTGGGAGGTCAAAAATTAATTTAAAAATAGGGAATACTTAAAAACATATAAATAACTCAAATGCTCCCCCAAAAATTTTATACAATCTACAATTTTGTTCAAAAATATAGCGATTTTTCGAAACATTTTCATTAAAATCTCTAAGGGATTTTCTATAAGCATTGTCTAGCTGTGTACGAATATCAACATTTCCTACGGTTGCAAAATTCTACCGAGTATTTCATGTGTTCTGCAGACGAAGCATGTTTTTTATTTTCTCTTTTAAATGTTTTAAATCGCTTACACCGGTGTTGCACCATAGCGTTTCTGACGAGTCTTTAGAAAAATAATAAAACAAACAAAACAGTAACATACATTTGATACTTCACAACCACATACAGTTAATTAAATCGTACATTACCTTTGCGAAAGTTTCGATGAACATCTATTTTTGTCTTGCTAGTTTGTCTGTAAACTTAGTTCTAGCAAAGGACGACCATTTGCCTTGAATCTCAACTAATTTTGTAAAATTAAGTTTGTTAGTTCACTTTTAGTTGTTTAAATTTTCTGCACTACCGACATTTTCTATAATAGCGCATGCACACCCAAACCAAAAAATAGTATTTTTTACTAAACAACACAACAGAAAAAATATCAATATAAATTCTTAAATTGATTTAAAACACGCGAAAATCGAATCAAAATTGAGCGTAGATGTACACCCTATTCGAAGCCAACGTAAACTGCGGCACCCGGCTTATGGCCCAAAGTTGATTATTGCTTCGACGTTTGCGCTTATTCGGGCGCTGCACGTTTTTTTCGATTTTATCCGTGTAGATCTAATTCAATGAGGACTATCCTGCAACTGCCAGCCCAAGGATGAATTATTAACGACGGCCGATAAATTTTAGGTTATTATACTTGCGACTTGCGACTTTTTGCGAGTAAATTACCTATTTTAATAAAACACGCAATAATTAATACTTTTTATGACATTATCAAAATTTTTGGGTGATCATTGACCAAATGACCCTATGGACAAGCCGTCACGCAATCTTACGGTTGATGGTTCAAAATGATGAAGGATAAAAAGATGGTAGCAGTTAACAAGAATGGACTGCTGTTTACCCCAAACTCGGACTTTTGTTCCGACAATCTTGTTTACATTTCTTTTTTCTTATTTGGGCTAAATTTTCTAAGACGTACCTATTGAATTTTACCGTTTTTATGTTTTTCTACTTGTTTGTTATTTTTTTATTAATCGTAGATCAGTTTGTTCAAAATTTTCTGACCACAGTTGCTTCTTTTGTGTTTTCTTGATTTAATTTTTATTTCTCTCATCTATTTCTATATTGCTATGAATAAACCAAGCACTCACCTTTTAGATCTTTTATAACTAAAATTAAGTTATGGTTAACATCGTAACTATCACATTAAAAAGTTACTTTTAATAAGAAAATTCTTTGTTCTGGCCCCAAATTTAGGAACCAACTTTTCATGACCAGTCCAATTCAAAATGGAATAATTTATTTAATACTACTACACTTGGGTTAGGTACAGAAAAATTTTAAAATACACTTTTTAAATGATGAAATGTTAAAGTAGGAAATATCTCGTCCAAGGACGAGGTGTAAGGGAGAGTTCCAAGTACACTAGCTACGTCCCTCTCTGGATAGCTAGACTTATGCGTTGGATTAGGTAGGATTTAGATTTAGGTTCCCCAGTCGCATCCTTTAAGCGTCTACCAAGATCATTAGTAAACTGAATGGCCGCATCTCCAAATGAACCTAAAGTCTCCACAGCAAAGGGCAAGAAAAGTAGTCCTCTCTCCACAATATCTGAGTATTTCCTTATCTTGATCGCTGCGGCAGCATTTGCTGTGGCTCCCACTGATTTGGCTGAGGTCTGGATATTGAGGGCGCAAGGGTATCTGGGCAAGTGGAATCCCATGCTAAGCATTTTCCATTGGACCATGGAATTAAGGTCACACCATCCGCTCTCTTACCATCTTCAGGACTAAGACCTACCGGCTCCAGAAGAGAGGGTATGTGGGCTGAGCTTAAAGCTTTGGCTACGATAGAGTTGATTTCTTGGTGGCGAGAATGTCGACCTGCACTAAAACGGCATGAGAGACCGTGGATTCCAAATTCACTGACTTTATCACCACATTTACATAGGTGGGGTTGGCAAAAACCGATTCCCATACGAAGGGCAACTGAGATTTGAAAGACAATGTCACTCAGTAAAGTTCCAACTGTGCTGATAGGGATGGCGTGTAACCAGGCTCCAGCTTCTGGGGTCATAACTGCATAAAATCTTGCCTTTTCTTGAGTAGATTCAGGTTCGAGGAGGGAAATTAGACGGTGGATATTAAGTAAGTCCCAATTTTTTTGTTTAAGGGGTCAGCGGGGTTGAGGAAGTTCTAACTGGGTCCAAGCATCTTTTGCTTCAAGGTATCCATGAAAAACAGTAGTCTCGGAGGGGGAGAGAATAGAGACCATTAGTCCCTCGACGGATGAGATTGGAAGATAAAAAGGCGGGCAGGTGAGAGATCTTCGAGTTTACGAATGCCTAGTCCTCCAAAGTTCACTGGTAACTAGGACAGGTCATGGTGAGCAGCAACCAAATTCAGATTCGTAATTTTAGTCAGAGCTTCTTAAAGAAATTGTCAAATTCTTTCAGGATTGCGAGATGATTGTGTAAGGGTGTATTGCGGATTAGGTAGGTTAACTTAGGAATCCCAGTGCAAGATTTCAAGAGAAAGTAAGCTGTGTGTTTGTTAAGATTCAGAATTCTTTGATAAGAGCAGTTGGAGTTCGTCAAGTTTAGCCGCAAAGACGTCACTAGTTGCAGAATCAACGAGAGGGGCTCCCAGAAGTGTAAGTTGGCTTGAGGTTATTCTTATGCCGGGAGCAATCGACTGGAAATCTTGGATAACCTTTTCATTTGGTTCAGAGCAAAAAGAACAACTCGCATTTTGATGGATTAATTTCTAATCCTGTGCTTTCCCGACGAGATAATGTGTTGAGATCTTTAGTACCATATCGGGAGATCCTCCTAGAGTACCATCGTCGAGGTACCACACGTTCAATTCTGATGACAGTTCCTGGATAGAGATTATTACATGGCGAGGCAGTATAGTAAGGTGACCTCCTGGATCGCCCTGCTGGGCTCCGACTTGCGACATTATAATATTACTGCCAAAGAACAAATTAGAGCTTGAACTGTCAGAACATGAATTAGAAAACGGGAACAGCTTGGGGACATATTGTTAATACTTGTTGGAGCATGTTGTCTGTTCTATTGAATTCAAAAGCGTTCTTCTGGTCTATATTTTAAGAATAACTTTGACCGAATTAGCTTTAGAGTTGATGAATGATCTTGTTGAGTGAACTGCCGCTTCACAACCCGATTGTAGTTCCAAATCCTAGCTGTTTCGGTTCTGAGAATTGAACCAACTCCTCTCTAACTGAATGGCAGGCTAATTTGGCAGCTAGACAACGGTATACACATCCAACGGCGATTGGTCGAATACCTCCATCCTTCTTGCTCAGGGCGCAGAGGGATGCTCCAAATAGGATAGGAGTACTGACTGGAATTGACCTCCCCGGATAGCAAAAAGATTGACTAGCTTTGTTAACGAATCTAACTAATTTGGCTCCTGTGTTTCCAAGGCCTGTGGCAGTAAGGTCCTTGAGGTGTTGAGGTCGAAGACTGTCCAGACCTCCAGCGGAACCATTGTTAAAGCTTTTAATGGCTTCAAAGACTAGATCACTGGTCGTAACTAAAGATTCCATTGAGTTGTCCATGGTGGGCATGGCTAAATCTCTTGGATGTTTCTTCTTTAGGGACTCCAGGGTGTCTTCGTTGAAGGGGCAAACGAATCATTTGATGACAGAAGGGTGATAGCTTCTGATGTCCCCTTCATCCACCTTAGCTTGGACTTTCTTGTTAAGGTTAAATTTCGGTCGGTGGTTTGGCTTGATTAATGTAGGAGGAGATGCGTTGATAATATTCCGTTTGACTGCTGCCGACAGACTTAGGCCAGAGTTTTGTCGGGTTTTTGAAGAGAGGCGTAGGGAAATAGAAGTAAGGTTTTCCATGAGTCGACATCATTGAGTGAAACACAGTTATCTATTAAGTTGGTAAGCTTGGCAGAGGCTGAGATCCCAGCTGCTTTGGGGATTCGGCTTAACACTCTGACGGATGTTTTATACTTTATGAGGATTTCTTCTAAATCTTGCTCTTGGGTCGAATTTAAATCCGTATTCTGAACAATGTTTTGTGCATGCGGGCTATGTGCGTATTTAGTCCCTTTTGGTGTAGAATTGGTGACAGTGAGGACACTGGGATCGGTCTCCTTGAGTAGATGGAGGCATAGTGTCAAGGAAACAGTCAGAATTTCCCACTTCAAAAGTCCGAAAGAAAGGCACCAAAAACGTCGAATCCCGCCCGGAGCGTTGACTTCAAGGGGCCAAAACAGGGTCAGGGCGGGTCGTGGCGTCCGTGAAAATATCCAAATAATAATCCTCGCAGTGCAAGCTCCAAGATGACACCAAAAACTTAAAAACGGCTGGGTTTTTTTGAAAGTTGTCAAATAAAAT
>JALBCR010002565.1:0-300781 GCA_030710515.1 Abscondita cerata
CTGGAAATCTTGGATAACCTTTTCATTTGGTTCAGAGCAAAAGAACAACTCGCATTTTGATGGATTAATTTCTAATCCCAAGTGTTTTCCCGACGAGATAATGTGTTGAGATCTTTTAGTACCATATCGGGAGATCCTCCTAGAGTACCATCGTCGAGGTACCACACGTTCAATTCTGATGACAGTTCCTGGATAAGATTATTAATGGCGACTTGCTACATTATAATATTATTGCCAAAGAACAAATTAGAGCTTGAACTGTAGCATGAATTGAAAAACGGGGAACAGCTTGGGACATATTGTTAATACTTGTTGGAGCATGTTGTCTCGTTCTATTGAATTAAAAGCGTTCTTCTGATCTATTTTAAGAATAACTTTGTCCGAATTAGCTTTAGAGTTGATGAATGATCTTGTTGGGTGAACGGCTGCTTCACAACCGCTTTTAGTTCCAAATCCTAGCTGTTTCGGTCTGAGAATTGAACCAACTTCCTCTCTAACTGAATGGCAGGCTAATTTGGCAGCTAGACGACGGTATACACATCCAACAGCGATTGGTCGAATACCTCCAACCTTCTTGCTCAGGGCGCAGAGGATGCTCCAAATAGGATAGGAGTAATGACTGAATTGACCTCCCGGATAGCAAAAGATTGACTAGCTTTGTTAACGAACTGACTAATTTGACTCCCGTGTTTCCAAGGCCTGTGGCAGTAAGGTCCTTGAGGTGTTGAGGTCGAAGACTGTCCAGACCTCCAGCGGAACCATTGTTAAAGCTTTTAATGGCTTCAAAGACTAGATCACTGGTCGTAACTAAAGATTCCATTGAGTTGTCCATGGTGGGCATGGCTAAATCTCGGGAAGGGCTTGGATGTTTCTTCTTTAGGGACTCCAGGGTGTCTTCGTTGAAGGGGGCAAACGAATCATTTGATGACAGAAGGGTGATAGCTCCTCTGATGTCCCCTTCATCCACCTTTAGCTTGGACTTTCCTGTTAAGGTTAAATTTCGGTCGGTGGTTTGGCTTGATTAATGTAGGAGGAGATGCGTTGATAATATTCCGTTTGACTGCTGCCGACAGACTTAGGCCAGAGTTTTTGTCGGGTTTTTGAAGAGAGGCGTAGGGAAATAGAAGTAAGGTTTTCCATGAGTCGACATCATTGAGTGAAACACAGTTATCTATTAAGTTGGTAAGCTTGGCAGAGGCAGAGATCCTAGCTGCTTTGGGGATTCGGCTTAACACTCTGACGGATGTTTTATACTTTATGAGGATTTCTTCTAAATCTTGCTCTTGGGTCGAATTTAAATCCGTATTCTGAACAATGTTTTTGTGCATGCGGGCTATGTGCGTATTTAGTCCCTTTTGGTGTAGAATTGGTGACAGTGAGGACACTGGGATCGGTCTCCTTGAGTAGATGGAGGCATAGTGTCAAGGGAAACAGTCAGAATTTCCCACTTCAAAAGTCCGAAAGAAAGGCACCAAAAAAACGTCGAATCCTGCCCGGAGCATAACATAAAATTAATTGATCACTATTGAACTTAACATTATTAAAATACACCAGAACATAAAAATGAATCAAATATTCACTAAAACTAAATTAAAAAAAAATAATTTGTACTATTTTTATTCAGTCATTAAATTCGCTAACTACAAAATTTTGATTTCCCTAACTTTATCGACTAATTAATTTAGTATAATTGTGTATTTTTCTCACAGAGAATTTTAAATTTGTTCTTGTTCACTCGGTATCCTTTTGAGAGAAATTGTGTCATTTTGATCTGGAACATATAAATTTAAACAAGTTTAAAATCGTATAGAAAAATTTACCTTGTTCTTGTATTCTGTAAAATTCTGCTAAATCAGCTCCGGAGCATAACGGAGTGTCAACCTGCATTGTACTATCAAATCTTGAATAATCAACTTGGTAACCTTGTCTCTCATTATGATAACTGACAATAGACTCAAATCTATGTCCCCACAGAACTTCGCTCGAAATATAACTGGAACGTGCTTGAGTAGTTTGACCGGTGCTTTCAATCGTACCTTCTAATATCACAACAATTTCAAATCTATCTTGCAACATATCACTGGCAGATAAATAATAAAGCGGCGAGTTTTCGTCGATTTTATGTGTAACGGTCAGTGGCCAAATGAAAAACAAATCTCCGTCACATCCATCCGCACCAACGGTTAATTCAGTTTGATATTGAGCTATTTCTTCACCTTCTTTAGTTGTTTTTGCTCTGATCAATTGAGCTCGAATGTTAGCTCCGATGATGTGACTTTTTCTCATGTCGCCGACTCTAAACATTAAACATAAATAACCGTCTCTTTGACAGATGACGGCGTTCTTGGAAAAAAGTAAAGTTTGCGTACGATGTTTAGGTCTAGTCATTTTAGCAAAAACTATACCGACCATTAGCGCTTGAATGACAACACCAACAATACTTTGCAGACACATTACAAATATCGCTTCCGGGCATTCTTCGGTGGTTGCTCTTGAACCATAACCGATTGTATGTTGAGTTTCAATACTGAATAAAAAACACGAAGTAAAAGAATCTATCTGAGAGACACACGGTGTCCAACCGGAATCCTCTTGAAATTTTGGTAAATGTTCTGGTTCTAAATCACCGTGAGTCAAAGAAATCAACCACCATATCACTGCGAAGCCCAACCAAGATAGAAAGAAGCTTAATGCAAATATTATTAGTGTCCATCTCCATTGCGTGTCAACTAAAGTGGTAAAAATATCTTGCAGAAATCTTATTCTATGTTTCGATATTCGCGAATGGAGTATGTTGCAATCGCCATTTTTAAATACTGCTCTTCGTTTCACTTTTCTCACAGCTCCCGGGCGAAAACGACTTCTACAACAAAACGTAACCATTTAATGTTTCGTAAACAGTTTGATTAACATATAGAAGGTGTAAATAAAACAAACTAACGCGGATAATAAAAATCATGCTGTTAGTTATCTTTACTAAACGGATGTGGTAATTGCGTTTATTATTAGTAGGTACGCCATTTTTTTGATATTGCATATTTGCTCTTATTTTGATCGACATTTTATTGGCATCGTTGAAATTGGAAAACAATATAAAAGAAAAATATGTCGCTTGGAGCAAATAGGTGGTACAATATTTACAATTTGAAGGAAATGATTTTATCCTTATCGTTCGAGTAATCGTAACGTATAAACAAATTAAAATTTCTGATTAGCACTGATGTATTTACAGGGATTACATTTTCGTACGTCACGAATGTTAATTAGTTATCTATTTGTAGATTATGACTTACTCTTAAATCACGAAGTAATCATTGATGGTGAAATTTTTTATGAAATGATAAGGTTTATCCTAGGTCTTTGACTATAAAATAATATGGTTATTTGTTTATACCGATTATTACAGAATAGTTGACGTAACCACGTGCATTGGTGGATTATGATTAGTCTGGGCAAAGTTCCTGATTTGAGGTTTGAGAAAACTACTACCTACGCTCGTGCACATATCTGGTTATATTGATTAAATGTAAAAACAATAAAAGACAAATTAATCAATAGTGACCACAATGACGAAAAAATACTAGCATAAAGAAATAGTAAACACAATAATGGAAAACCACATAAATAGAACAGCTTCATCCGTTACCTTTTAATTATGAAAATCCGCCTTCAAATAATGGCTTGTTTTCATGCAAGCTTTTTATTTTTAATTAAAACTCTGCACTTCTATTGTAGGATCTTATTGTGTGGTTATTGAACACATCAATTCAGACTATAATTTTTCCCAAACTTCAACTTCAGAAAAAGTAGCACTGTGCAGGTTTAAGTTTTTAAATTTGGAATTTATTCCAAATTTTTTTTTAACGTACGATTTAACGTAGAATATCAAAACAATCGAGAAGAGCAAATTTATTGTTAACTCTCCAAGTTGCATCTCTTAGTTTTAGAATGGCTTGACTTTTTCTAAATGTTTCTTGTACGTCAAAAACTTATCCCCAAATAAACTAAGTTTAATTGAGTGTTAAAGGTGATATTAAACCTTCTACTTTTTTTTCTATTGAATAAATGAATACAAGAAAACTCTATCTATTGAGAATTTAAAAATAATCTTTTATAATGTGTGGAAAAATCTGTCTAAAATTACCATATCATCGGTCTAGACAAACTTTCGAATTTGTAACAAAGGAAGACCAGTCTAAAAAAGCACCTTCAGTTTTAAGCTTCTATTCAAATCCAGTTTCAATATCTATTGTTAATGCCAACGCTTAATCGTAACACCTTCTACTGGAACGAAAGTCTATACTTTCTCAATCGGTATAATTTTATTTCGATGAATAGATCAATTCTTTGAAAAATTCCAAAACCTTATAAATTACACTGAGCAGACTTATTGGACGATGTCAAATCGGATAAAAATGGTTTATTATTTGGCTAGTATCTAAACGAAAGAAATCAATATATGGAGTGGAAAGAAAATGAGAAGTTGTTACGTTGAAGAAGATTGATTTTATTTAGGTTAGAGTGCATAATTTCGAAGCGAGTTAAGCTTTATCTATAAAGGTTTAATTAGATTCATCACACAAAATATAATAAAGTACTTTTATCTTCTATTTTTTGACGCTAAAGTTGCACTTTTTTGTACCCATCCGGTTGCTATTAACAGCCGAACTGAAAGTAATTTTAATACCACTCTGAGCGGAGGTAACAGTATGTTCTTAAGCAACAAATAATTTTTATATCAAACGGTAGGTGCGTGTCGATATTAAACAATACATCTTATAATAAATTTATAGCACCTTCCTGACGACGTTTTATTCTGAGTAAAAGCAATTTTTTATGACTCATCTGTAATTATCGAACGAACTCGTCATAAAAGTACGGCTTTTACTCCTGATATAACAATATACTATTTTCTTCAAACGTCAGTAAATATGACGTTTTTCGACTTATTAGTCGGTTGCAAAATTTGATTCCCTCGAGACTCAGAAACACGATGTTACAAAGAAATATTAAGTGACAAAATTGTTTTTTTTTGACGAGGGGGCAGTATAAGAGGACAAAATAATAAACTTAAGTTGTAATTGAATTAATTTTATCCTCCAAAAATTACAGTTATACACTTATATCTTGATATAAATTCCTTAAAGTGGAGGGAAGAAATAGAGTCACTACCCTTGATTCAATGTGCCGACGTTTTGCCCGACCTATGCGGGTTTTTTCAGGGTTTCTTGAAATTTAGTGTGTCTTATTAATATATATTTAATTATTTAATTTATAAACTTTTAATTTGTGACCGCTGTTAATCTTGGTGATTAATTTAGTGTATAATTATGTTAGATGTGACTGTCACGCTCTAAATTTCAAGAAGCCCTGAAGAAGCCCGCATAGGTCGGGCGAAACGTCGGCACATTGAATCAAAGGTAGTGACTCTATTTCTTCCTTCCACTTTAAGGAATTTATATTAAGATATAAGTGTATAAGGAACTTAAGCATTGTGCAATCCACCTACAAAACACTAACATTTTCGAATTTTAATCTCGTGCGTGGTGTGTATCTTGGATACTAGAAGCCATTTCCCTAGAACAACTAGGTTAGAACGTCAATTAGAAAAGAAGTTTAAACGCCAATGTCATTTTCATAGTGAGAAATGGGGACACTTTTCCGAAGCATACGGTTAGAGTTGACAAAATGGCGTACGAGAAGAATGGTACATTTATTATCAAATTTAAAAAAATACTTGAGTTTATATTAATGTGATACTACAAAGGCATAAGATCTTTAGAATCCAATAGTGGTGGGTTGAGCAATATAAAAGAGGCTTTGTTTTCCATATTTATCACTTTTTTGCACAATCTCAGTAATTACCGTTTAAAATAACATTATGAAATATAAACTTAGGGCCAAATTCAGGGAGCTTCCTAATTCTCCACTTACACTCAAATCCTACTGAAGTTGAAGTTGAGCAAGAGGATGATAAGATAATAAAAAAAAATCACAATGTAGAAGCCAGAAACAACAAGACTGAGGGACGTACCAAAAATCAGATGGTATGAAAAGGTAGAGGAGAACTTAGTAAACCTGAACATCACGGACTGGAAAAAAAACAAGAAATAGAAAAGAATGGAGACAAATAGTGGAAATAGCAAAAACACACAAGGATCTTTAGAGGCAAATTAAAAAAAAACAAAATATCAGGGGAATAATCCACCCCAATAAAATGATTCATACACATCAGGAAGAAAAGGCAATATTCTAATCCAAAAATAGAAAGCCTATATTTATTTATTTGAAGTTTTAGGAGCGAATTCAGAGAGCGTTCTAATATCAAACCCACCCTCAACCGTTAGTCACTCATTGGTCACCCAAGTTTGGCTAAAATCTCCCTCACTTTTCACCCATTAGTTAGGAACATTTTAGTCACTCATTTCTCTTTATTCGATTTTGAATACCGATTAGTAACGTTAGAGAGCTATAAGTAACGTATACGTATAAGTGTGAGTGGTTTGTTACCAATCATTTCCCTAACAATATTTTTGACATATTCGGTACCCAAACGTAAGTCAATATATTTTACTTATTTTTTATCGTTTCTGAATACCAAGGGTTAGGGGTGAGGTAGACTCTCATTAATTTGAGTTGAGTATGAGTGACTAACTCCTTGAGTGTGAGGGGATAATTAGGAAGGTCTTTGAATTCGACCCATAGACCCGTATTCAGAGTGCATTCTAAAAGTCCACTCACACTCATACCCCATTAACTAAACGGTATTATTCAAAAACGAATAAAAAGCAGTAAGTGACTAAAATGTTCCTAACTAGTCAGTGACAAGTAAGAGAGATTTTAGCCAAGTTTGAGTCAGCAATGAGTAACTAACACGTTGAGGGTGAGTTTGATATTAAAAAGCTCTTTAAATTCGGGCCTTAATGTTGCTTGAAATAATTATCAAAATAGAAAAACGTTTCTAAAGACAAGATGGCGACCATAGTACTGTGTGACAAAAACGTCTATAACCAAGCTACATATTTTAAGGTTTTTATTTATATTTGATTATATAAAATAAAAAACTCCTACTACTTAATATTATTTACACAAATTGGCTTATTTGTACATATTGTAGTCAACTTGACAACTGTCGACTAAGTTAATATTTTGAAATTAAAGACCAAGGACATATCACTTGAAATATTGTTATAATATTGCAATTAAAGATTGTTTTTTGACAAATATTCTTGCTATATATTATCTTATCTTTATCTACGACTATAGGAAAAAATAGAATTTCTTGCAATTGTTTGGCAAATTTACTATAATATGAATTTTGAATTTGGGACAACTGTAATTTGATGACTATTAGTCAACAATTGTTAATAATTTCAGTAATATTGTTTCTATATGTTTGTGAAATCTGCAAAATTGATTTTCTTTAAAATATTGCTGCAATTAGAAGTAAAACTGCTTCTGTTGGTGCTAAAATTTACAAAATATTAATAAGGCTAACCGGTGTTATTCAGGGTAATAATGCGTGACAAAACTTTACATCTAACAATAAATTCGTAAATACTTATTAAAAATGTTTTTTCTGCCTCATCAAGAAACCGTACATTAGTACAATATTTTGCAACATATTATCTTATCTTTATCTACGACTACAGCAAAAATATAATTCTTTGCTATTATTTAGCAATGTAATGTATTATAATTTTTCTGTGACAATTATAATTTGGTGGCCATTAATCAACAAATACTAATAATTTCAGCAATATTGCATATTGAAATCTGCAACAATGATTTTCTTTAAAATGTTGCTACAATATTGAATGCTATCGGGAGTAAAGTTACTTCTGTTGATACCTACTAAATTTACAAAATATTAATAAGGCTAACCGGCATTATTCGGGTCAATTAAAAGCGTCACAAAACTCCACATCTAGAAATTCGTAAATACAAAATACAAATGCAATTTATTATAATATGGGTTGAATTTGTGACAATTGTAATTTGATGGTTAGTAGTCAACAAATGCCCAGAATTTCAGCAAATATGCATCTATACGTTTGTAAAACTGCAGCAATGATTTTCTTTGAAATCCTGCTGCAATATTGCATATATTTGTGAAACCAGCAATATTGATTTTCTTAGAAATATTACTGCAATATTGGTTGCTATTGGGGATAAAATTGCTTCTGTTGGTGCTAACTAAGATTAACCAACGTTATTCGAAACAATTAAAAGCAAGTAATGCGTCACAAAACTCCTCATCTAACAATTCGTAAATATAAAAAATGTTTTTTTCTACTATTGTATCCAGAAGCTGTACATTTGTACAATATTTTGAGTGTGCAAACCATGACGACTCTAAAATATTACGTGACGAGTGGAAGCTTTAGATGCTTCTTTTATCCAAATGACTTGAGCAACTGTATTAGATCTGAATAGCGAAGTAAAAGATCTCCCATGTTTTTAAGCGAGTTGTTAATAAAGAACGTCTTCGGAACTGAGTCGCCGTGAAGAACTGAAACAATCTGAGATTCGTGCATAAACGAACACAGCTTAAGTCAGTGGAAGTTGGAGATATACAAGATGTTTCATGTATTTTAGGCTAACAGTGACAGTTGTCATAAATTATAGGTTAACAGTGACAGGCGCGAGCATGAATTTAACAATAATATTGGTTTTCTCAGATGCTGAGCGTTTAATGAAGGAGCCGCGGTAGTGACAAGGACATTAAAATCCCATGTTAGTTATTCCTGCTAACGTTTCGACCGATCAGCCCGGTCTTTATCAAGATATTCAAACAATTATGGGAATAATGTGCCGCTATCCTCGTTTCATTACTTCCCTAATTGTTTGAATGCCTTAATAAAGACCGGGCTGATCGGTTGAAACGTTGGCAAGAATTACTAACATAGGCTATTAATGTCCTTTTCACTACCGCACCTCCTTCATTGAAGCCTCAGCATCTGAGAAAAACAATATTAATGAAATTTAAAAAAGAGTTCAACTTAAAACATGAATTTAACCTTTTCATATGCTGAATTGAAGTAGTACCGTTATTTCACTTCTCCTTCTATACTGGTGACTTCAAAATAAAGTTACTTGTCTATAGGTACTTATATTTATTCTTAGATTGCGACGCAGTTTCATAGACATTTTTAATGATTTTAAAGACTTCTAACAATTGCAATTGTTTGATCTAGGACGTTTTGGCGCGCATCTTTGGACGCGAGCTTTTGAATGCAAGTCTTTTACCGTCAAATGTTTTGACGACGGAGCGGTTTGAAGAAGGAATTGTTTGCCGCAAACACTTTTGACGCCGCCTGTTTTGACGCAGACAATTTTTTTTCTGTGGACAAAAAGAGATGAAATAAAACTTATGAAATAACTTGGTATAAAGTAATCAACAATCGAGTCAAATAACCAGTTTTGATAATCTTCCTCAATTGCCTCGTTGTCAAAACATTCTGCGACAAAAGGCTCGCGCCCAAAAGCTCCCATCAAAAAGTGCGCAACCAAACGTCTCTTTCTCGGCAAATTTGCAAATTGACTGAACATTTGTTGAGATAATTCGGACATCAAAAAAATTCCGAAAATAATTCATCCTCTAGGGATATTTTAAGTCAAAAAAATATTGCAGTTTTTATTTCTTTGGTGAATGTATTTAATTAATGCCTGGTCTTTTCTTTGCAGAATTTTACTGTTAGTAATCGCATCATCGGTAAGTTATTTTTAAATTTTAGAATATTTTTTTGAATATAAGACTTAATCAGTTATAATTATATTTTATCGCAACATAATAATACATCGTTAAGTCACGTAACACGAAACATTAATTCATAGAACACATAAGCACACTATTAAGCATTAGATTAAAATAAAATTTAGGACAAAATTTGCACTGATTATGAAAATAATTATATTGATCTCCAAGTCTGCCAATAACCGAAATACAAGGAATAAATAAATTGGAAAGTAATATTTGGGTTGCGTTTTTTGAAAGCACATTGTAGTTGCAGTAAGAATTATTATATTAGTCTTTAAAATGTGCTAATATTATACTCTTCGCTAATATATTTGCTAATACCCATCTAATACTTAATATAAACAATTTAAATCGGTCACTAACCTTTGCTGGAGTTCGAAATAATGTTACACAGGATTTGCGGTGATGTTTATGGTTTTTAAATTATATATTAGGCGATTTTCAACGTAAGATAGGATCTTGAAATTAAATAAATAAATTATTTATAGTTAGAAATCTTGTTTTTCAAACTCCATAACAGTGTCGTTTTCAGCAAAAATTTTTGTTACATTATTCTTCTTCAATAATTTATTACTCCCAGTCTTTGCAAAGGGTTTGAAAATAAAAATTTTAACATTTTACATACTATTTGTACTCAACATTTATATTCAGAGAAGAACATTTGAATGGTGAAATTTTAGAAGTAGTTAGTAGTTAGTGAATGAAAGTTGCCCTGAAATATCGAGTAGAATTCGAATCTTGCATAAAAATCACGACAGTTATTTAGAATAAGGAAGTTGGGTAGACTTTAGGTGTATCCGAAGTGCTATAACAGTGTCATTATTTTCATTAAATGAACCCTAAACACAATTTTTCAGTTTCAATTTATTTGTAGTTTTACTATAACATCGAATAGGTCCCTTACAATGAAGCACCCTGTATACCCACAGAAAAGTTGACATAAGCTGTTTTCTATGTTAAATTTAAAATTAATGGATATTTTTTCTTGCACAATATAGCAACATACTTTATTAGATCGATAAATAGGAACAAGTTTATGTGGTAATGTAAGTGTTTAAAGCGTATTTTAATAAAAAAACACTAAAATTTTTATAAGATTTACTCCATAAGTTCAGGTTCGATCCCGATTGTAGTAATTTTTTTTTATTAATAAAATTATTAATACAATTTTTATAAAATAAGTTTAATATTTTCAAATGTTAAATTTCCAGTAAAAAATTGTATTATAATGATATCAATAATTAAGCTAATAAAAAAATACTGCAGTCGGAATCGAACCCGGGTTAGAAAGCGCAAAATGTTACTACGGAACAATTAACCAATTAGCCCACAAAGAGCCCTTAATAAATAAAAATTCATTCTGTACAAGTTATCTTAGCTTTATCGGCAACGTGTGTTACAAGCATTAAAGCTATCGCTTAGATAGCGCTTTGCACTTTAACACACATGCCGTTACAATTAACTGTTGGCATTTTTCTTAGTTTATACTATTCATACGTGTCAATGTTTACACGAGATGTCGCAAGACACACATTTTACTTACTTAAAGATATTGTTAAATAAAGGTCGCCTGATTCTCGTATCTCAGTATTGCTTATTACAAAAGTAAATACGAGTATAATGGAATTGGCACCTAAATGTTGTAAATGCAATATTGATTCCTTTAATCAATTGTTTAAATAGGTGTTTACAAGAAAACATTTTTGTTTTAAACATGGTTGAAATGATCCAATATATAAAAGCGTTTACCGCAGAACTCTACATTGCCCAGATAAGCAAAAATAAAATTGCGTTTAAAAAACGGTTCAAACAAAAGCTACAAAAATAGAATTTCCAACAACTTTTTTCCTTAACTTTTTGTAAAATTGATATTGGTAGATATATTGTTACAGCAATTATTGTCACGTGATTAGTATATCTCAGTAATTACTTATCGGATCAAAAAATAGTTCAAACAAAAGATGTGTACTAACCCTAATTCGTCGAAAACAGTAAAAAAAAGGTGTTAAAATTTTTGGTTTGGAAACCGGCGCATAACTCCCCGTCCCATTTCATAAGGTAAGGAGTAAAAAGGAAAATAATTAAAATAACTATCGTCCCAAAATTTTGAAAAAAATAACTTCTTCAATCAATATCCAGAAACTACCCAAACAAATCCTTGATTGTCTAGAATACGGTTTATATTCAGTAACAACTTTTGTGACATTACCAAGGCTGATTGTGTAGATTGCGACTTTCTCTCACCGACATATGTCAATTTGTTGAATACAATAATGTTAGATCTGATACTAATATAAGTTAACATGGGAGTACCGCAAAAACTCGGTTTTGAACTGATTCTATTTATTATTTGATTTTGACGCGATACTATTAAAATTCTTATGTAGATAATTCAAGTGAAATAATTATAATCAAGAAGAATACCAAATAAGGAACAAAATTCAAGGTGTCGCCAGAGGTGATAAATTGACATAAACAGAACACTGCCATATTTTGTCAAAAAAAATCATCATTTTTGTGTTACGAAATTTGGGGAGTAAGGTATTCCGAATAGTTGCGAAAATGGCCTACGTTGATTTACTCCAACATTTCATATGCTATCACAGCGTGGGGTACATCTAGCTAGTTGATGGCTATTAATATTACAGTATAGACGTAACTTTATAATCAATGGTAGGTATAGAGTAAAAGCCACACACATTACTGTAGATCATGTAAACGTAAATTGGGAACATTTTTATTTGAACAAAAACGCACCGAATCGTAAAATTTTTTTTTAAATGAGTTTTTGCAAAATACTTCGTTTAAACATAAATAACACGATTTTAAAGATAAAATATCGCCATAACGATTTTTTTAATAAACATGAATATTAAGAAAAGCCGCATTTTATCCTTTGTGTAAATAAATGCACATACTATTAACATAGTTATATTATTATTCTTATTATTATTCTTGTTATTATTATTAAAGAAAACAAAATTTCTTTGAAAACAGTTATTCATGTATCAAAGACAAAAAGTATCTTTTTTCGCCGAGTTCGAATTTGTTGCCGAGGCAAGAAAATCAGCGAGGCTATTAAAAGTACTAGGGTTACCAACCTCTAACAGAAATGTGCTCATGACTTGATGCTGGCTTAAGAGTCAGTCGAATCACGCCCACCTGTCACAAACAAAAGCAAACCATAATTAGTTTCAGCAAAAGCGATCACACTGTAAACATTGGTAACTTTGTTAAAAAAATTCTAAAAATAATGGTTTTCGAAATTATCGTACTACTATTAAGGGTTTACAGTATGTTCGATTTTTGCTGCAATTGCTGTTGTTGACCGATGTGCGTAATTCGACTGACTCTTAGAGCCCGGGATACTAGTCGTAAGCAATTTGGGTGTTATTTTTTCTGAAAAAAATAACATATTTTAAAGTAAATATTTAAAACTGAAAGTTGCAAGATAATGTCCATATTAAGGATATTTCACAGGTAACTTAGACACGAGTAGGTACATTGTAAATTGTTAAACTGTCAAATTTTAAAATATCTCAAAAACTATCAGAGTTAGGGGTTGGTAACCCTAATACCGACTAAAAGGTAATTAGTTCAAGCTTTCAACAAGCTACAGAAATGTAGGGAGTTCTATTTAAGTTAAGCAAGTTATTTAAGTTTTAAGTCGTTACTTTTATGCGGTAGTATTAAAAACACCCTGTACATCATAACATAATAGTAAATATTGCAAAAGAGATGTTGAAAGCTCTTAGTAAAGTGGTGAATTTGACGTTGTGACTGTTTGACATTGTGGCCTCGGTAAAGTTGTGCAAATTGATAAAAAAAGAGATGGCAATTTAGGACTAATTTAACACTAATTTGTATCCTAAAAATTAAAATTTGTACTTTAATAGATTCACTGTAATATCGATTTTGAAAGTACGGATGCTAACTTGAGCTCAAGCTAGCACCTCAACTATATCGAAAACAAATTTCAACAATACAATTAAAAATTTTGAATTAAGCACTAATTTGTTCCTTTCAATAATTAATTATTAATCAATTTTTAAAACAATTTAAAAAATAAATTGCAAATAAAAAAAATAGACAATTTTATATATCCAATTTATAACTAATTTGTACCCACGATGATTTACTCATAATGTCAATAATATCCATATTTTATAATAAAGAATTAACACGCTCTATATTCGGGTTTAAAGGCGACCGTTGATTAGCATTTCTTCTTAACGTTGGGATATAAATAGTCTACCTCCGACATCGGAAATGGACGACTTAGAAGAAGCTGACCACTCGTGTTAACAAAACGTTAGGAAGAAATTCTAATCAATGACGGCCTTTGACATTAGTTCACTAGTCGCGAAAGCGCAACACTTTGTCACACCTTTTTGTTTTACTTATAGAATTAATACGTTATAATAAAGTAAAAAGATTCTGTCTAGAAGCCGGTTGTTCGTCCGTCTATCCGTATGTAAACAGGAAATCAAGAAGGATTTTTCAAAAACTTGACTTATAGGTGTTATCTATAATAGCGCAGATATGATTTAATTTTGGACATAATCTGTAGATCCAAACAGCGATCAATTTATTTGATTTTTCCATCCTAGCAATATTAACAAAAACACACATTTTACACTTTTATTTCTTCAAATTTTTATCCGATAAGTGATTGTTTTAACAGTGTATACAAGAATAAAAATTAAACAAAAAAAGGAAATTTTATTGTCTATAACTTATATTGAACTCAACTTTTTTCGAGCACTTTGAG
The DNA here is from genome assembly GCA_030710515.1 of Abscondita cerata. NCBI lineage: Eukaryota > Metazoa > Arthropoda > Insecta > Coleoptera > Lampyridae > Abscondita > Abscondita cerata. The sequence goes on from JALBCR010002565.1 coordinate 14,532, forward strand.
TTTCTCTAACGTTCTGGACACTTTGCCAGTTGAAAATAATGCCCAACCCCAGAGTCTGGACACAACACTCAACTTGGAGATTTTACCCCTTGTATTGCTTGGACGAAACGGTCAACTTGGTCACATCGCCCACTTTAATACTTGGACACAACACCGAACTTGACACATAGCCTAGCATAGCATTAAAGTCAGATTTTAAGTGGACGCTCCAACTTGGACACTTTCATTGTTGGACCCAACGCCCAATTTGATGTTTGACCAAACTTGAAAGTTTTTGTTAAACAGTTATGTATTTATTTTATTTATTCGTTTAATACATTTTCATTATTGCATTGTGATGTAAGTGTTATGTATGGTGCTCCAGAAGTTCAATATAAACCTGAATAGTGTGGTGTCAAAATCTTGTGCAATTGTGGATTGGTTCGTCTTGGCAAAGCATTCGCTTTAAGGTTTAGGAAAACCCACATGTTAACTCTTACCAACCTACTATTCATATACTGAACTTCCAAAAAAATTGCAACACCTAGAAGTTGTTGAACGATTTTAATGAAATTTTTAGGAAACGTCTATTTTCATTAAACAAAGTGATGATTAAAATTTAAAAACAAAAGAACAAAAGCTTAAAAAGTTTTTTCAATAATGAGCCACCATTTGTAATGCACTCACCTAGACGGCTTGGCATGCTATCAATCAAGTGATCTATAGCTGCTTCTGGTATATCATCCCAAGCTTCTTGAATCCGTTGCTGAAGATCGTAAATTATCTGAGAGTGCGGTAAATTACCCAGTCGCCTACCAATCATATCCCATACATGTTCAATTGGCGACAAATCAGGCGACCGAGCAGGCCATGGAGGACGGCAATGTTAGATTCTTCCAAAACCGTGTTGTAGCCTTTGCCGTATGAAAGGCGCGCATTATCCTGCTGGAAAATGGGATTTTGCAGCCCCTGAAGATATGGAAGCCAACTGGTTGTAGCACATAGCAATGTAACCAGCTGCGTTAAGGTTGCCGTCAATAAAGACCAAGGGAGATCTGCTACCATAACATATTGCACCCCATATCATAACTCCTTGAGTGAGGGCTGTGCTGCGTTCCACAAAAATGTTGGATTTTTACGTTCTCCACGCATCCGTCTGACCCTCCTACGACCATCGTGGGCCCACAAGCAAAATCGGGACTCGTCACTAAACACAATTTGATGCCATTCTGCGCCCAATTAACCCTTTCGTTGCTCCACTCCTAGTCTGCGTAGACGGTGAAGTGGTGTAAGAGGAAGACATAAAATGGACAATATGAACGCAACCCATAAGATCTTATCGGCGATAAACAGATGACATTGACATCCTAAGTCCTGTACCCTCCATCCAATCATTTGCAATTGATCGAGTTGTTGAAAATCTATCTCTGTGGCCAAAACTTCAAATTCATTGTTCTAAGTCCTATGGAAACTACAGGGCAAAAACAAAAACTACTGACTAGATTTTATTCAAATTTTAACATCACTTGGTTTAATGAAATAGATGCGTTCCGAAAATTTCATTAAAAATCATCGTTTGAAAACTTCTAGGCATTGCAATTTTTCTGGAAGTCAGTATATGTAATAATAATGATTAAATGTGTAAATACTATCAGAAACAGTTTTAAGCAACATAAAAATATAACGGTATGACAACTTATAATGGAATGGCCCAAGGCCAGTCACACAAACAATGACCAAAGAAATAGTATGATAAAGAAATATCAAACAAAAATAATGAAAAAAAAGATAATCAGGCCAAAGAATGTCAAAATATTGCTTTACCCAGAAGTCCTTCAAATTAGTAAGTTATAACACAAAGCTTCATCCTTTAAGTTAACTCAAGTAGTCTTGCAACCATACAGGAATTGAGATTTAAGTCTTTTAGCTGGAGGATTCTCGATATCATACCAAATTAGTAAGTTTTTGTTAACTTCGCATTTATCCCATTCTCGTTTTAACGCTGCTTTTCGTCGAATGTTCGATGGACAAATTTTAATGGTTCCACCACTGTTTAATCCATGCATCTATTTTTGCAGAACAACTATTCAACCAGACAGGAGTTCGTAATATTTGGTGTGGAATAAACTAATTAGTATTAAAATTTAGAAATTTATAACTGCAATTATTTATAATGTATGTAACGTAAAGTAATCACTAAACACCAAATTTTCATGCTAAATGTCAGAAATTTCATATTTCGATATAACTTTCTTTAATTAAAACAACATTGCCTTTATAATATTCATTTGTATTGTAAAAAAGCAAAATTAATATTTTTGACAAACCTTATACGGCTTAAAAAAATTAGTATTGCATTTGAAGTTTTGGATAATGCAGAACTTTTTATCAGAGAATAACTTTTTTCAAAAACCAAAATAAAAATGTTTTCCATATCGTTCCGCCTGTATAAAAGAAATTGATGATTAACTAATTATTTAGTTGTGCTGTTGAAATTTGATTTTGACATAGTAGGAGTGCCAGCTCTAGCTCAAGTTAGCATCTTCACTTTAAAAACGGTATTTGTTTACACATTAGTGCTAAATTGTGATCGTTTTTTTTTTAATTTGCACAAAGTGGGAGTGTTAACTTTACCGAAGTGATTACTGGTCGAGTCCGAATTTGATTGCCAAGACGTTACCCGACGGCGAACCATATAAAACTACTATGTATTATACGCAAATTTGTGGTTGCAGATTTTAAATTTTATGAATTTTTGTAAAACAAAAATGTAGGTACTATTTTAGATCGAATCAAATATCTAAAAAACTAGATTTGTTCTAAATGACGTTGAACGTTTAGGGAAAGATAACGTAGTTTAGTTATCATCGCCTAAACAATTATGTGTATGTAACTTCTATTAGATTTAAGTTTGTGTTGAATTGGATTTTCTTTCACGTCCATCTTTTCCATAAGGTTTTTTGTGCCATACTGTGTTAGGAGAAAAGTTTGAAGATTTGGAATCCATATAATAGAATCGGTTTTTTCTTGGACGACTTTTTCCTTAAGATCTCTCGGAATACGTTGTCTACTGAGGATTACGATTCTATTTTGAAACTAAGAGTTCGTTCAACTTCATTTCGATAATCATGGTTTTTCCAAACTCTTTGTTTTGAGATAACGTTGATCTTAATATTACGTCAGATTAATACCTAGCGCTACCCAGTTTTTCTTTGGTTTCCTCTTTAATCTATGATTTCTCAAAACCACGCCTAACAATCATTATTTTTATTGGTGACAGTGATGTATAAATTAAGAAACTGATTGAAAAACTTAATATTCTTTGCGACAAAACTCGAAGGTAACGGCCCCATTATTAGACAGCAATAAATAATGATAATGTATGAAAGCAAACACGTTATGTAAAATTTTAAGTAAATACATTTGTAATAAACGAAGCAATTAAACATAATGGCGACAGTTAATACAAACAAAAAAAAAGTAACATAATCCCCGACCTGGTCAAATGGTGTCGGGCGTTTTTGAAAAATAGGCACCGGGAGTACTTTGTCCGCTTCTTAAAAACTCTCGGCGATTGTTGAAAAATAAGAAATCTTGTGTCATCTTTATCACTTTGTGGCGAATCCATTACGCATTCAAGTGCATGTGTATAAACTAAACTTAACAAAGTCACCCTCACATCTTAAATAATTTTCTTAAAGTGCTAATTTCTTGATCCAAAGCAAACGAATAACAATTAGTAGTTTATATTAGCAATGCGCGATAAATAACTTCATCTCTATATTAACACAATTATTACTAAATCGTAAGTTAACGTTTCATCCATTTAGGTTATGTTGTGTATTTGGTTTAATTGATAAGATTACCCAGTCTCCATTTACTTATAGATAACATTTTTTTTAACGACACTTGTGGTTTTTCTTCACGTCAGATTACTTCGAAGGAATATTTCAAACTCACTACCTAAAATAACTTGCGATAATTATTTTTAATATATTCGATAATTAAATTTAAATGAACAAGTTTAAGTAATGGTTTAACAAAATATAGTTTTTCAGTTGTATTAGCACTTATAATTAGATCCAATTTATTTAATGGATTAGACGCGTTTTCGTTATCTCACTTATTATTAATTATTATTTTGTAATGACGAAAACGTATATGGTTATCAACACTTGCCCAAATGTGTTTATTTTTAAAATTCGTATAGTCCATTAAGAGTAGGTACTGTTGATCGGTACTTTTAATACCTTCTCTGGATTAATTTCCGTTGTTTTTCATTGCGTCATCAGTTGTTCAACAATAAAAAAACACCACAAACCACACAATTAATTAGTGTCGTGGTTTTGGGTGTGGTTAAATAATTAACTTAATTTTGGGGTGATTGACATTGTTTCTTTTTTTATCATATGTTAGTTAATCAATTGGGTTATTCCATGACAATTAAAATAATGTGACACTGTTGGGTACGATTGTTTAATTGTTAGAATCTAGTCAGAATCATTTTCGACATGTCTTCAAGGCTCCAGAGGTCAATTATAGTTTAGCTGCAAACATTCTAATGTTCGAGCATCGAGTTGTCGTTCAACCATCTTTACAACAAGCAATTCTCGATGGCTTGCATGCAGCCCATATAGGTATGGCAAGATCATTTATCTCCTGGCAACACATGCACACGCTCCTCTAAAATTTCGGGAACATCACCTGGGAGTATCCTAAAGCTCCTTGGGAAAGAGTTCACATCGACTATGCAGGTCCGGTTGCGGGTACAATGCTCTTAATAGTTGTTGATGCACACAGTAAATGGTAGGAAGTGAAACCAACTAACTCAACGATGACAACTTCAACAATTGCAATCATAGATGAATTATTTGCTACTTATGGTACTCACTGTCACCGTTGTATCTGACAATGGACCACAATTCAGAAGAATTTAAGATATTTTTGCAAATGAGTGGTGTAGTGTACCACAAACTTACAGCACCATACCACCCGTCGACAAATGGTCAAGCAGAGATGTATGTACTGACAGTTAAAGATGATTTTCATGCAATGTTCACTACACCGAGCTTCTACAACAGTATCCCAAGGCTCCGCAGGCCACTACCGGAGTACCTCCTGCTCAGTTATTTCTGGGACGTAACTCGTCTCGATTTGGTAAAACCAGATAAAGTACAAAAATGATGGCTAAACATGGGACTTTCTATCCGGAAATCCAAGCATGAACAAATGGATTTCAGGAGAAAATGTGAATCGTATTGGAGATCTACATTATGAGATTGAACACTTTAGCAAATACTATAAGACATATTGATCACAAAGAAAATAACCTGACTAAGGGTTATAACCGTCAATGTCAGGACAACAATGATGTTATAGAAACTCCACGTCAACTTCGCTTTCACGGGAATTTGAGACGAGCAACTGCACGTTTGTTTTCCTAAATGTTCATTAAAAACCCTACAACTTCAATAGAAACAACACAGTCATTTTTTTGAAAGCACTCAAAGCGCGACTGAGCATCATGATGTTTCTACTCCGAGTACTCCCCAGTTACCACGAAGATCAACACATGATCATCGTCCGCCTTCAAGATTTTTGCTAAGTTTAAACTGGTTATAGTGTTTCTGTTCGGTTCCTTTTCATTTATTACTCTACATCGTATAAATAAGATGGGACGGTTTCCAAAGAGAAATTTTTTTTCGACGAATTAGAGTTAGTACGTTATAATGAAGCAACAAAATTTTATGTTCGACGGCCGGCCGTCCGTCCGTATGTACACAAGATATCAAGAAAATCACCCGTCCAATTTTTCGAAACTTTGAACATGGATCTTATTAATAATTCCGCATATCTGATTAAATTTTGAGCATATTCTATGTAGACCATAGAACCGTTAACCTACACAGATTTTCGAATTTTAAAATATTTAAATACATATTAATTTTACAAATTTTTGTTTTAAATAAAATTGTTTATAATTTAATTATACACAAACTTTTGTTTAAACATTTTTTTGCGATATAACAATCACGTGACAATAATTGTTGTAACAGTATGTCCAACAATATCAATTTTACAAAAAAAGTTGAGAGAAAAAAGTTGTTGAAAATTCTATGGTCTATAGCTTTTGTTTGAACTATTTTTTTCTAAAACGTAATTTTATTTCTATTTATCGGGGCGATGTGGAATTCTGCGATGAATGGTTGCTTTTTTATCCAATTTTTTTTATTATGTGTATTGTGATTGCATGAGTCATATGTGTGGCAGTTGGCAATAAAAACCTATAAAAACATAATACCAAAAACTAGTGATGAGGATAATGTAATAAATAAATTATTTAGTAAATCTAAAATTAGATTAATCTTAAAAACAATCATTAAAATAAAAAGGAAATTAAATTTTAAGAGATGTTCTGTATGCTGCCCGCTCATTAGAAGAATTCTTTTTTCTACACCAACGATGGCTCGTTGAATTTGCCCATTGTCTAATTTGGAAACGCTATTCGTACTTTTTCGAGTAATTTTTTACGGGTAGTCATGGAGAAAAATACACTTTACTTTGATATACCCCCACAAGTAAAAGTCAAGAGAGGTTAAGTCAGGTGACAGGCTGTCATTTCTGAGTATCTGATCGATAGGAAAGCTACATTTAAGAAGCCAAAAGGGTCTATGGCGGCTTTCGCGGTAGCAGTCGGAGTACCACAAGGTTCGGTTCTTGGGCCTCTACTATGGAATGTTGCCTACGATTCAGTGTTGAGTATACCCCTTCCGAAGGGATGCAAATTGTTCGCCTTTGCAGATGACATCACTCTTGTTTCTTCGGATAGGGATTATTCGGTGCTGGACACGAGAGGCGGTTGATACTATTGAGGGTTGGATGAAAGCAAGCGGTCTTCAGTTAGTTGGAGAAAAAACCAAAGTAGCTATAATATTGGGTAGAAGAAGAGTACCCAACACATCAATTAAATTAGCATGCAGTAACATAAAAATAGAAAAAGAAATTAAGATCTTAGGGGTGCTAATCGACAACAACTTAACTTTTGTTAAACACATAAGGGAACAAATTAACAAAGGAATGAAAATAGCTTGACTGTTAGAAGGAGGAGGGAAACCTCCGAGGGCCAAAGGAAACCAAAAGGAGATTGATTTGTGCTGCGGCTACTAATGTTGTTACCTATGTGTCTCCAATCTGGGAACAAGCGCTAATATATGCAAACGTCAACAAATTATTGTTGGCTTTTTAAAGGTCTTTGGCGATCCCTGTGGCGTCTGCTTATCGCACAGTGCCGACAGACAAAATATTGACTATAGCGTCCATGACTCTGTTGAATATCTTGATAATGGAAAGAGTTACGGGACACCTAAGAAGGAGATAATTGACTTGTGGCATCAAACATGATACAATAAGCAAGGATAGACGCGTCGCCTTATTAAGGATCTAAAAACTTGGGTTAAACGGAATACGAATTACGGGCGGAATACCTTCATAAGATAGGAAAAAAAGCGAACGTAAGATCCGCGGACTGTAATGAAACCGATGATCGAGAACACGCAGTCTTCAGATGCGACCGTTGGAAACGTGCCGGACACAGGTTAAAACATGAAGTTGGAGAAATAACGCCGGATAATGTTATCGAGAAAATGTTATATAGCAAGAGTAACTGATGGAACAAAGTAGAAAAATTTATTACGTTGGTGATTAATAACAGAGAATCAGAAAGTAGAGCAAGAGTTGTAACTTAAAGTTTTTTTATTGTTGGAGTTGTTGTTTGTTACTAATTATTGTACCTTTTGTTTATGTAAAAAAACAATATAAATAAATGTATAGATCTACCACGAGTCAGGCAAAAGTAGACGTAAGCCTTACGGTATTCCTACTTTTGTCTGGCAATGTAAGAAGATACTGGGACTTATGGAGACCACTTGAGCAGGTCTAGGCCAGCCAACGCCCCGAAAAAAGGTGACCGTGAAGGTCACTTTCAAGGGCCATCAGGACCAATTCAGCGATCTTCAAACATTCGAGATAGTTCGAGATAAATCGTATGAGAACTATGTTCCGGTGCCTCTTCTAATTGATATCAGAAATTCTTCTATAAACTGAGTAACCGTTCCTCGTAGAACTTGTAAATATTTATTACTATTTAAATTTTTGTCATAAATATAATACCGCACTTGATTGTTTAATATTATGCAAGTATTTGTTACTCCCTCTCTTGAAAAACTTTGATTCATTTGTCCAAAATATTTTTCTTCTTAAATTTTCGGCAACATGAACTCGCAAAATTCTATTCGCCGTACATTGTACCTGGTCTAATGGCGTGCATCTTTTAGAAGGAGAAAGAGTGCATATGATGTTCTTTTAGGATTCGTTGGGCAGTGATCAAATAGAAATTCCCAAATCATTCTCTACAGACACTATTGAACGTTGCAGGTGTGCGTAGAAATAAGTCAATATATTTAATACACTGTTATCATCACTTGTTATTGGTTTTGGAACATTTCTTTTAACATTAACTTTTCCGAAACGTGAGAAGTTTGTTTGAATTCTCTTGAATTTTGTCTTGTTCATTGGAGGCAAATGAGGATTCGCTCATTGAAAACACGACAAGTTGTTTCAAAAACTTTGTAACATTTTCCGTGAATATAAAACAAACTAGAATAAACCCCAAAAAATTTTTAGGCAAAATTTGTTAATTTGAATGGTTTTTAATCCATTACATTACTAATGTTTTTCAAATTAATTAATTAGCTAATTAGAGTGTATTTTAAGTGGCCAAACCATATTTTTAACCTTCTAAATCGATTTGCCTATCATTTGGTATGTTTTTCAACTCAATCCGACATTTCGTTCTCCGAATCCGAGGTCCAAAAAACCCCAGCATGTCAGGGTTTCGACATAACCTCAAAAACTTCATACATTTTTTTCCGAATCCGGGGGTCAAACCATGTTTACCATATGTTTTGGGGTTGCTGAATCCGAATCCGTCGTACAAAAAACCCCAGCATATCAGGTTGTTGACATAACTTTTAAATTATCCTGTTATCTAAGCTATTTAACGCTTCAACGTTTTGACTTTAGCCGTATATTGAACAAAAATAAGTTCAACCCATAAACCCCATTTACTCCACAAAACAAAGGTATATAGGACCGTCGGCATTAGCGCTACCCGATGTATACCGCGAGGAGGTTGCAAATATTATCGTCAATCGTTTTTTGCAAACATGTCACTTCATATTTGGAACAAAAGTAACAAACATTGTCATGATTCGCATGATAATCATGTGATTGCGAAACTTCGGGCCGCTTTCTTGCAGCATTAAATTACACATTAGTCAAGTCACCAACTAATGTGAAACTGAGGTCGCTTGATGACGACGCCTGCGGGCCTGGATGCAGATACACGTCGTAAGTAGGATGAATAAATTTTGCGAGTTTCTTTGCAAAATCCTGAGGAGCTGGAGTTTTTTACACAACGGATTCGGAAAAAAAATTTATGAAGTTTTTGTGGTTATGTAGTAACCCTGACATGTTGGGGTTTTTGGACCACAGATTCGGATTCAGCGACCAAAAAAACATATAATAAACATGGTCTGACCCCCAGACTCAAATGAAATTTTGTATGAGTTTTTTTGAGGTTATGACAGAACCCTGAGATGCTGGGGTTTTTTGGACCTCGGATTCGGATTCAGCAACTCCGAAAACATATAGTAAACATGGTCTGATCTCCAAGCCCAAAAAAATATTTTTTTTTGTGTGGCTGTGTAATTTATTTGCAGACGGTTTTTCAATGGTTACAAGGATTGCTATTCTGTGTGTCGTCGCTGTCGTGGTTGTCCGTTGCAGGATGTCGGTTGCAGGATTCCCGTTGTGATGGATTAAATTTGATTCTTATGCATTGTTTAACGCTGATTCCGAATATGTATCTCACTTTTCCATATCTCGAACAGTTTTCGAGATATTCGACTTTAAAGTTCAAAAATTTAGAAAAAAATTTAGTTGTGAGTAATATGAATTTTTTGACGCTGATGAAGAAAATCAATAGCATTTTACAATATCTCAAACAGTTTTTAAGATATTCGAACCAAACTTACAGTATTTTGGTTGTAAGTTTGGTTGTGAGCCGTACATTATTTTTATTTTAATTTTTTTGTTTTACTTAGTTATGTGCTTGATTTTATTGGCGCGATTTCCATAAAAACGTCCTGTTATAAGTTTTATTTTTTTCGTTATTATGCCTATTTGCCCCTTTTAATTATATTTTCTGCCCAGTTATTTATCTACACTAAAGATGACGGCTGTTATCAAAATATCAATATAAAATTGATTATATTTTCAGTTAGTACTACAGTTTTTGCCTAATCATTAATTTGTCTTCATTACAAACTCTCCTGGTAAAAAACAATAACCTTAAAGAAATCACCGAATACTAAAACTACTAACAACGAATTTGAAAACAAAGATCAATAGTGAAAGTAACTCATACGTTGGCACAAATTATTGGGGGATAGGTACAAACTTATAATAGAAACCGAGGGGTAAACCGCTGGGGAAGTTTGGTGTACAAGGTAAAGAAGTATAGAGGAAATACTACGGGAAGCAAGGAAGTTAAGGAAGTTTGGAAAAGTACAGCAAGTAGCAAGGAAGTATCAAGAAAGTAATAGAAGTATGTAGAGGAAGTACAGGAAATAAAAGTAAAATTTTACATATTGTAAGAGAAAAATATTAGGTCGCTTATTGCTTGCATCAGTAATGTCACAGCGCAACTCAGACTTGTTGCATCCGTGTTTGGAGAGACCTCAGAGTATAGCGTAGTATGTACTTTCAGAATTAACAAATAATTATGCCACAATAAAAAGCTCCCACGACGAAACTAAAAAAAGTCAAAATTTTGATGTAAATGTTGAACATTTCCTGAACGATTCCCGAGACGATTCCTCTATAAATTGTTTAATTAAACCCGCAGATATTGAAACAAAAATTTCAAAATAGAGCACTGTAAAGTATCAAAGATCACATAGGGAGAAAAGATCACGAAAAAATGTTAATTTTAAAGATCAAACACTTATAACTGATTTTTACAAATTAGCTGATCGAGTAGCTGACAGTATCAATAAAATGGGAATTGAGACGTCAACTTTGTTTCTAAAGATTGCGGATTCCTGTAATAGTCACCATGGAATCTGAGGAAGAGACATCAGAATCTGAAAAATCACTATCATTGTACAATTCTTCAGATGAAGTTGACTTCACACGAACTCGCGAATTGGAAGATGATCCCGATGATCTTCGAGAAGATCCGGAAGCATACAACAGTGCAGATATTGTTTTGGAGAAATATTATGCTGTATTTTATACCGAAAAATTGGTACATAGGTAGAGTGATTGGAGAAGATACTGGAAAATTTAAAATAAAGTTTTTAAAACGGAATTTGGACAATAAAAGTGGCCTCGACATGAAGATATAGATTCCGTAGAGAAACATCGCATTTTTTTTGGGCCTATTGGCTTGGGTGGATATAATTCGTTTGATCTAAAAACGTAAAATTTTCTAGAAATTAATAAAAATTTAAGATGTTAAAAAAGTTTGATAAGTAAACGTTTATGTGGTTCAATTCGGGTAGAATGTATTGAAAAAATAATATAACTATAGACATACATATTAGACTATACTTTGTGAAAAATTTTGTACAAGTTCTGTGTGTGGATAATGTATATTTTTTTAGCATTAATTTCGATATCGCCTAAAGGTACAATTATTAAATTATTTTATATTTTTTTACCGTACAAATATGTTATTAAGTTTCTCTATAATCTTCGTAAGTATGTTTGTCTTATTTTTGTTTTTGAAATAAACAGGTATCTATATGACTTGAAACTTGGTTTAATTTCTTTTTTTTTTATTAATTGGTAATTAATTACACCTACAGCAAAGTAGGTAAAAATATATAAGTGAAACTACAGAGACAGTCGAAGAGAATGTACGGGAAGTCAGAGAAAAATGGGGAAGTATAGAGGAAGTACGGAAAGTATAGAAGAAGTACTGGAAGTATATGGGAAGTATAAAGGAACTAACGGAAGTAGAGGAAGTATAGAAGAATTGCGAGAAGTACAGATGAAGTATTAGCATTTTGGGAAGTAGTGTACAAGACTTTGGTCAGTGGTTTACCTCTCGGCATGAAGATACCGACCAAATTAAGCAGACTAACCGTAAAAACAATCGTAAAAGTAATGACAAAGAATGGTGATATACTCGTACAGTGTATTACCTAGTATAAATGTAAGAGAAAAACTGGGAAACAGTTTATCTACAAATGTTTGTTCGTTTCTACGTATGGAGTGTGTGTTTTATTAGAGATTTACATTTATTTTTTTTGATTTATTTATTTACATTTAATTGTTAATTTATTTTGTGTTTGAATGTAAGCTTTCGCGGCTGTTGTCACTAAGATTATTAAGAGCCGCCTGTCGCAGAAAATCCGAAAAAGAGAAGGAACAGGTCACCACCTACGCTCGTTTGCCATTCATTCCTGGAGTAACTGACAAATTAAGAAAATCATTGGAGAAGAAGAATATCGGTGTCAAGTTTGGAACGGTTAGAAAAATCCAGCAACTACTACCTTCTAATAAAGATAACCTGCCGAAACTCTCAACAAAAGGAGTCTACCAAATTGACTGTTCATGTGGAAAGGTCTACATTGGTCAAACCGGACGCAACGTAAAATGTAGATTAAAAGAACATCACCGAGACGCCAAGTCCAAAGCGGTAGATAAATCAGAAATCGCAGAACATCTACACGAAAAGGAAAACACATCATCAACTTCGAGGAAGCTAAAGTTCTATCAAGGACTAACAACTACTATCCAAGGATAATCAGAGAATCCTTAGAAATTATGAAAAACAAAAACAACTTCAATCGAGAAGATGGTTACCGATTAAGCAACACGTGGAAACTAACTCTTCACAAAACAAAGAAAACAAATGTCGCCACAAAATTAGTCGATACCAAACAGAAGATCAACCAACCATCGAAAACCAACCACCCGTCACTGATCGACATCAACCAACCGTAACGGAACATAGGTATATAACGAGTAGCAGAAGACAACAACATCAGTCTTTAGAGTAACTTCCGAAGAAGCTAACAGCATGGTTAGCGAAACGTCAAGCAGAGAACGTAGGAAAGAAGGACGAACACGGCTCAACCCGGAAGATAATAATCTTATTTTGTGTTGTTTAATATCTAAATGGTTTTTATACTTATTCAACTGGTGGACCATTTTATTGTTTTAAAGGCCTGAAGAAGTGCACATTCTGCTGCACGAAACGTTGCCTGAAAAAACGACATAGTGGTGTTTTGGTGCCCCTCCTCAACGAAGAACAAATCATTTAAAGATAACTTATAGGAGGAAATATTTACCTTTCATCATTTTATCTACAATCTATTCAACATTGGTAAATGAAACATTGTCAATCACTCCAAGTTAATTGGATATGCATAAATGTTGAAATGCTTTGGTCACATTCATAAAAGAGATCCCGATGATACTATGAGGAAAATATCATACTGGAAGCCCATGAAATCTATGAGACCTAAGCTGAGGTATCAAGAAGAAGTGGTAGAAGACATCGAAACTATGGGAATACTGATCACAAATAACAACACCAGTCAAGCAAGCACGCAAAAAAATCTTAAAGTGGGAACAAATGGGAAGATAACAAACGCTCAGGCAAAGGCCCGAACACATTCTTGCCCCGAGTTCCATAAATATATTTGGTTTTTTTCAAGTAATTTTCTATACGATTTAAAAAAACTATTCTACGCGTTAATCTGTAATGACATAATGCATTATTAATATTGCTGATTAGTGGACTACAATTGACTATATTTATTTTTTTTTGTGTATCATCTCTTACAAATACATTGCTACCAATATCCTTATTGTGGAAATTTGTAACAACTAAAATTTTCGGCCGACACTCTCATTAATTTAACGCTTTAATGTATTCGGAAATACGCACTTAGCCTAAAATGGTACCCGTGCTGTTTATCATTCAACTAACGTCGATTCTTACTCATATATCTAGTAAAGTTAATACAATTTAACCATTTAATTTTTCCCTCGATTACTAATATAATATTTTATTTAAGATCAAAGGTTCAATTAAAAAGTAGTTGCAAACTGGATTTAAAATTAAGAGATGATTTGAGTTGGTACTAGAGGATGTTTTTTTCCATAAATGAAACAATAGGGTACTCCTTAATTCTTTATTAAATTTAAAAATTAAAATTGACCGGTCGGTTTCAGTGCACAGTGAACCATTATCAAGTCAGTAGTGTACAATCTACAATTAAATACATATTTATTTAATAAAAAAAAAATGAAATAGAGTAAGCTGTAAAGTAAACTGGTAAGTCACAAATGCTTACTCTATTACACTTTGTTTATAAAATATGTATTTAATTGTAGATTTTACACTACTGACTTGATAATGGTGCACTGTGCACTGAAACTCAGTTAATCAATTTAAATTTTAAATTTGATAGAAGATTAACGAGTATCCTATTGTTTTATTTATGGTTTTCAAAAGCCTGAAGAAGTTCTGACAAAACAAAGTCAAAACGTCATAAAATTTGAAATTACAGTTTTCACCAATCTCCAACCTTCTCTTATAAGAAAATGGAAAAATATTTATGGCATAAGTTATTTATCGACGAAAGAAAATTTAATTTTCTTAAATAGATAGAACGTGACTAAAACAGTGAAGTACAACTTTTTATCAACAACAACATTCATTTAAGGTCTAGATTGACATTTTGCCCTGATCTCATCAATCATCAAAATTAATAAAAAAAATATCAAGAGGTGTTGGAAATTTGCTATTCATTTTCTATTGCTTATTCTACTAGTTGAACGCGAGTGTGAACTCAGGAGCGATTACCCAAATTATTATTTAAAATAATCAAAAAATAAAATTACAAAGAATGTCTCTTCTGAGATTCGATGAAATTCAGAAACCTATGATCCGAGGTTGCTAAGGTTAAAACAAAAACCAACGATGCCAACGTTTTGCCATTCATTGTAAGAGGCCTAATCAGGGCGAGAAACTTGTAACAAACAAACGAGACTTTCAAGTTTCTCGCCCTAATGAAGCCCTATACGATAATGGCGAAACGTTGGCAACTACGTTATCATTTCGACATGGTCCAATCATTGAAGACGTTTTTGTTTTAGCCGGCCGTGGAAGCCTCAGTTCTTACAATGCTAAGGTTATTTATTGTTTTTCTGTTTTACTCAAAAAAGTGTCGTAAATTGAAGAAGTTGAGTCTATTCTTCGAGAAATTTTAGGTGAAACTGAAGAAGAAACTAAGCGTTTATTAGCAGAAAAGTCTAAACAACATTACAAACAAAAATTCGCTGTATTCAATAATTGGAGATTACAACGCCAAGTAAGAGTAATAATTAATATCAAGTCTTCAAAAACATAGACTTGTCAAAGTACTGCAAATTGACAGGTTTCCTTAAAAGTGTTTCCAAAGGACATAAAGTACAGAAATCAACAGTGTTGGAAAGAAAACACATTGAAGAATTTCTGATTGATATATTGAAATAGTTGATGGTTAAGATAAATTTTTAGTGTTTTGATAATATTGGACATAAACGAGGAGTTGACCACCTGAAGAATTTTTTGCCCCTCTGAAAGGAAATTGTTGGAATTTTTTGGAATTTAAAAAGGATATTTTTAAATGGCCGAGGATTTGATTAGACAATTGGAGGGATTTTTGAAAATTTACGAATTAGAGGGCATTTGAGAACTTTAAAAAGGAATTTGTGAAAACATCAATATAAGAAATTTTTTAGGCATTTGTGGGTGGTTAGAATTAAGTCCAGGATTAAGTAAACATGGGAATTCTGAAAGTTTAAGAGCTTCCTGTTATTAAGGGTTTTAGAAGGGTTTATTAACATTATAAGGTACAGCTGGGCTATTTATGTTTCTGTCATCCGAGCTAAAATCATTATGAAATGCAAATAAGCAAGCAAGGTAAGTAAGTAAATGATTGTCTTATCAGGTAAGTGCTGGAAAATTTAAAAAAATGCAAATTTGCCGCTTAAACTGATTGTGAATTAATTTATGCTAATATCATCATCTGTCAGTTATTTCACCGTTTCGTTGTAATGATTATCCGCAGTTGTATTTATCGTCGTTTATCGTTAATATTGTTTATTTAATTGCCAATTTGATGAAACTGTAAACGTCCACCTTTGATGCCCAAAGTTACAACTAAAAATTGTAATTTGGGAATAAAAAGGGCGTACAAAAATTTATAATTAGTCGCGGGTTTAGCTTCAGTCGAAGAATAATGTCCAGAATTTGAAATAATATACATATATTATCGTATTTACAGAACAATTTTACAGTAATTATTTCCCTTTGGAATGTGGCGTTGATGGAGACACGGTCGTAACCTTGTCCCCGGTTTGTTGTTTCTTGCGTACGGACGGCGAAACCAGTAATTAAACGCGCGGTCCCCTTTTAGGATCGAATCGAACGGTGTTCCGGTGCTGGTGGTGCGAAGGGTTGTTTTCAGTGCTATCGAATTACTGAAAACAGGTAGTCAGATTATGCATCAGCAGCGGTTATTAAAGACCACAATTAATTGTGTTGATTAGAGAAACTTCTGACCGGTCTCGCTTCCTAAGGGATAAACGGAGTTTAAGATTACGGCTTTATAAATGACGAAAGTCCGTCGTAGGGCACACCGGATAAACTATAGTCACCCGAGTACGATGGAGTTTATGCGGTCTATGCACGAGTAGTTATACTCTCGGTTTAGGTGGTGGTCTGACTGTAGCTGTAATTAAAGTAAGCGGAGTAATCTTGACACACTCTTTGCCAGTGCTACCGACTGAATCAGCCGCACTGTAGAGGTTCGGTGTTAAGTATGTGATAACTGTAAGAGAATGAATTAATAACGGTAGTTTTATAGGTGGATTTAAGCAGGTAATACGGTTTTGCCTTGACCCATACCAAATGCTAATCAGCAGTGGAGGTGGACTTTGAAAATAGGGTTAATAAAATAACTGAGACATATGTCTGAACGAGACGGAATTCAATCACTTGTCAGAGTAGTATCGCAGTTATTAAAGTGAGAAGAATGAGTACAGTATATAGTAAAGCAAAGCTTTAGTGCGGTTATTTGGACATGATTCTGAAGACATTGAAATTTAAGTTGTGGGATAATTCTTATCTCGGCGGCAAATTTATATTAATCAATTTTCGGTTTCTTACAAGACAATCATTTATGGAAACCTTGTACAATGTATACTCGCGATTGATAAATTTTGGAGGTCAATGTCGTTTCTTATCACATTGGACACAATGACGCAGTTGTTAACAATTGGGGATTACGTGTTAGACTATGAGTCATTCGTGCGATTTTAGATGCCACTTTTCAGACTGGGAGTTTGAAAATATTTGCGCACCGCGCAGCTTTTTTAAGATCAAGACATAATCAGCTCAATTATTTTTTTATAAAATATTATCAAATGATAATGTTGGCAATTTCGTTTAAAATTAATCAAAGCAGGATTCCAAAATAATTTCAAGATTTTGACAGTGACTGTTTATAAAAAAAACCAGCTGTACCTTTAAAATATGAGTTAAAATATTGAGGAAAAATTGGGTAATATTTATTCAAATACTAAAATGGAAGAAGAATTGATAAAATTATTGCCGAATGAATAGTAAGAAAACTTTTCAGTATTACGGGATATATACCGGATATCAAAAATTATCTTGGTCAAGGGTGGTTGTGGAATGTAAAACGTTTGTCTTAGTTTACGTTTGAAATAATTATGCCACTGTGACACTGACATCATCAATAACCTACAAATTTCATACCTATTTATTTCAGCACAATGACTTGACCGACTGTGACACAACAAAACATATTCAAAAATTTAAACTAAGACAAAAGTTTTGCATTCTACAACCACCCTTGACCAAGATAATTTTGATATCCCGGTAGATGTGAGAGTATTAAATAATTTCAATGACAATCTACAAAAAACCCGACAAGACAATCATTTATAGAAACTCTGTACAATGTATACTCGCAATTGATAAATTTTGGTGGTTAATGTCATTTTTAACACATTAGACACAATGACGCAGTCGTTAACGATTGGGGATTACGTCTTAGACTATGAGTCATCCGTGCGCAAACCCAATGTTTTTAGGTGCTACTTTTCAGTCTGGGAGATTAAAAATATTTTCGCGCCGCGCAGCTTTTTTAAGGTCCTAGCCGAAGACATAATAAGCTCGCTCATTTTTTCTTATAAACAATTATCAAATGATAATGTTGGCAATTTTATTTAAAAATTAATCAAAGCAGGATTTTAAAATAATTTCAAGATTTTGGCAGTGACAACTGTTTATAAAAAAAACGAGCTGTACCTTTAAAATATGAGTTAAAATGACAGTACCTGGTGAGCATGTTTTACTTTAAACTTATTCCAGAAAATGGCTACTGAGATTGAAAATATTGAGGAAAAATTAGGTGATATTTATTCAAATACTAAAATGCCGAATGAATAGTAATTCAGTATTACGGGATATATACCGGGATATCAAAAATTATCTTGGTCAAGGGTGGTTGTGGAATATAAAACGTTTGTCTTAGTTTACGTTTGATATAATTATGTCACTGTCACACTGACATCATCAATAACCTACAAATTTCATACCTATTTATTTCAGCACAATCACTTGACAGATTGTGACACAACAAAACATATTCAAAAATTTAAACTAAGACAAATGTTTTACATTCCACAGCCACCCTTGACCAAGATAATTTTTGATATCCCGGTAGATGTGAGAGTATTAAATAATTTCAATGACAATCTACAAAAATACCCGAAAATTTCACAATTTTTAAAAGTCACCGCAAGCTATTGTTAGAAGTTTGTGGAAAGATGGAAAAGAATGGCAGAGACAAAATACTGGAAAAAAATAATAAAAGCGAATTGAGTCGGTAGCTCAGACGAGGGTCTTACCAAACCGCATGATAGTCTTCGAGATAGTATTGACCTTGAAAAAGAAAGTCAATATTTAAAAAAATTCATTTATTCTTACATTGAGCAAAACTTCCCTGATGTGAAAAGTAATATTTCTTCAAAAATAAAGTACTTTGAGGTGAGCTGCAGTATTGTAGATAAAAATACAATAAAGGGGAAAGTCACTTGTATATGTGAAAAAATTGTTACTATTTACAAGCTAAAGAAGAAATACAATTACAATGCACAAAGGGTGAAAAGTAACTTCTTTACTCACTTTAAAAAACAAACCTGTAACCAATTTAACGAGACTATAGTGTATACTATTGGCGCGGAGTAATAAATCATAATTGCTTGAAATAATTCTTTATTTTCTTGTAAAAGCGGTACTTCTACAGTTAAGTAAAAACCAATAAATTCTAACCAAAATACGATTATTGTGCCGCTCTTGCAGCATATCGACCCATCTAGGGTCTTGGAACAATAGTTTAATCTGTGTAAACACGTTGCCATCAGCCCAAGTACTGACGAAACGAGAATCATAGCCGTAGATGTGGGTATTATACCAAGATACAAAATAATGGTATATAATACGTAAGAAGTAAAATTTGTAATGTGATCTACTATACAAATAAAATAAATAACATATAACCACATAATAATTCATATCAATGTAGATTTTACTATTAAAATATATTTACCTACTAAAATATGATTTTCCAAACGTATCAGGTACCTACGCCACTGCAATACAGGAGATTCGATCATTCTGACAGGTTTATTACTCCGCGCCAATAGTATACAGACTATAATAACAATGATTCTGAAAATTCTACATTCTTAACTAATAGTGAAGTTGAAAGTTGGGGATTTTTTTCGAAGTTTGAGGAATTTTTAGGCATTATTATTAAAAAGGAAATTTTTTGTCCCCTAAATTGGCCCGTGGCCAAACCCTCGGGCATAAATTTGAAATTATTTAGGTGTCTTTACTAATAGAAGTCGGAGGTAAATGCAGATGTTGCGAATTAACAATGTTAAAAAATTGATGACGTACAAGATATGGGCTCATGTCTGTTCGTGTCAACACCTGATACCATTTCACGCAAGTTATCCAAGAAGGATTTTGTGTCAACGCTGTGAGCATGTGTAAGAAATACATTTTGCTACGTTATGATGTGTTGCCACACCGCTGATTCTTCTTATTTGTAGATATTCATAAAACTCACAGAAAGCTTTCGATAAAAGATATCGCTTAAGATGGCTTAGGATAACTTTATCATCGAGTTCTCGAAATTCGGCTGGTAGTGCGTTATAAATCGTTATGAGCATATATTTAACACTTATCAGAGATTTCAGGATATCTTTTTTGCGCGCATCATGGTCGTCTATGTTAACCATATAGTCTGGGTGCCCACCGACACAAAGTATCATTTTTAAGTAATGCTATATTTTTTTAAAGCTCTTGATGAGAACTCTTTGACAAATTCTTTTTTATTAACTAAGTTATCCTCCGATGTCATAAGTTTGCGCCACCTGTATTACCAAAATTACTTTGTTTTGAAAGTGCCGAATGCTATTGCATCGACAATCTTGCTAGCAAATGAGGATTAAACAACAACGATTAAACGGCACGCTGGATGGCGGTCTTCAACGACAGCAGAAAGTTATATACTCCATATGAAATAAATTAAATAGGTACAGCAAAGAAAATTCAAGGGATACAATCTAATTCCATACAAGAAAACACATTCGCAATTTTTGCAAATTCATCGGAAGCTGTGTCAGATGTCGAAAAAGAAATGCCCATCAATGACAGTTAAAGTAACAAATAAGTAATTAGTCAATAAATTTTAAATAGCTTGTAGTAATTATTAATCTTCCATTTTCACTTATCTATCACTTTATTCCACTTGTAGGTATAATAAATTAGTTTTATTCCACTAGTGGACAAAGTGGTAGGTACTAGACTGTTTATACGTGCTGAAAAGATGCTGATTATTTTCTATTGCTTATCTCACTAGTGAAATAAATTAATCTCAGTATTCTACTAGTGGACTAAGTTGTACGTAATTGAAACGATGTATAAGTCTGGATAAAACTTCAATTATAAGGTGATTGTTTAAATAACTTATTATTTATCCAATCAATACGTAGTTTATAAATAGTACCTATTAGATATCATTTTGAGAAGAGGAAAATATTTTGATATAATAAATAACCCGTTTCTCTTTTATAAACGAATAATTGAAATAGGAAATTTGATCTGTGTGATAGCCAAGAATTTTACAACAAAAAGACAATGTTTATTTTGCGCGTGGTAGCTTACAACAAAAACAGATGTGACGTTTGTCAGATATTGCAACTCTTTGTACGAAAACATATTTGTATGTAATACTCCCACAACTGTATAATACAACAAATTTTAGGGAAACCATTTTACATAAACACGCATAAATTTACATCTAATCAACACAGAATTATCTTAAAAATGTACCTGTTGCTGTCTTGTCGTGTTGCGTAAATTGTAAGTGAACTGTTACAAGTTGCAACCCTACGAAGACCTCCAGGCGTCCCAGGACTTATAGGGATCACGAAAGAGTGCGGATTGCGTCTTAGTAACGGAGAATCGGCTGCCCTTAAAAGTTTTCCGCCAAACTCACTAACAGATCCCTCATCTTCTTCTTCGATAGTGCCAGGTCGGAAAAACAATTTTTGAGATGAGGTCAAAGTGGTACTCGTTGTTGTCAAAGTGTTGGCTAGCGTGATATTGAGAGATGGTTTTGCAGAAGATGCTGGCAAATCATCTTCATTTGGCACAGAAGAAGAAGAAGATTCAATAATCGGTAAAGATGCCATTGTCGTTTACCATGTTGACTGGTTAAAACTCTTATAGGAAGAATTCATTCTAAATTAAATCTTCCGCATTCAAGAGACGTAAAAATTGAATACACACTCACATACTATCACTTCACCTGCGTTCTTCGTACTGGAAAGCAACAATTGAAACAGTTTGCATTGAAATTGCACTTCAATTACTTCCGTCCTTTATTATGTTGTTAAGTTCCATTAAAACAACAAAGATGGATAGATTTATAGTATATAATATTAATGTAAATTAATATGTAATCTTGTGGGCGACTTTCGTTAGTAGAATACGCGCACTGAAACTATTTAACGTAATTACCCGCAAAAACTCATTATGAAGAAGAGGAAAAAAATCGGCAAATGCATTTTCCGCTTTTGTTCAGCAAGTGTTAGGAATAATTAACATTGGTTTCAATTGCCCTTAAATAAGTAGATTGAAGGAAGCTGTTAACTTTTATTTTAAAATTGCGTTATTTCACGTTAGTTCATGCATTCTTAAACAATAACTTGGAAAGTTTTTAACGATTTTGTATGAACTGAAATTAAATCCTACGCGAATAAACAACTCTTGCATTACGATTTAATGGACGTGCTCGTGTTAATCTAACCTTGTGACACCAATTGTTGTTCTTATTCATTGACCGGTATTTTTATTTTACTATTAATTAACAACAAAATTATTTTGGTGCGTTTTTTATTGTTTGTAGATGTTAAGAGGTGACAAGTATTTGTTTGCGAACAATAGTGTACGGTACATTGGTAGTATTATAATTTTTTTGTAATTCAACGCGCACAAGAGTTGGTTGGACCATAGCGTACCAATCAAGTTAGTTTAAAGCCATTTAATATAAGAGATGCAGATTTGGCTGTCACTAGTTATCATCATTAGAATGTTTATGACAGAGGAAATAATCGTAAAAAAGAGCCCATAACCTACATAGATTTTCGAATTTCTGGAATATTTACAGAAATATTCGTTTTACATTTATAAAATAAATTTATAAAATATTTTTGATCCGATAAGTAATTCTGAGATACGATAATCACGTGACACTAATAATTTTAATATCTCCAAGAGTATCAATTATACAAAGAAAATGTTGAGAAACAATTGCTGGAAATTTTATTATTTATAACTTTTGTTGGCATAATTTTCTAAAATGTATTTTTCTTAATCCACTTTTTCAAACAAAATTTTAGTGGGGCGATGTTGAGTTCTGGATTTAATATCGATTGTTTTGCGGAGAATAAATAAGTACAATGCAGAAAATTTCTTAATAATGTTGTATACATTTTTTTTGGCATCCTGAACTGTAAACCACATTTTTCAGGTGTTCATACTTGTCTTGAAACTTGATTTTTACACACAATGCAGTAAAGTACGGCTACTATGCGGTAAAGTAGTGAGTGATTTATCTGCTATTTGGGAACGTTTTAAAAACAAACCAGATTAATTGATTTTAAAAAATTTACACTTTACACATTACTTGACATGACAATGTATAGAATAATGGCGCATTTAATTTTTTTATTGATGATGATATTGATGGCGCCATCTATACATCAGTTAAACAAATAAACTGACACATATTAGGTGGTGTATGTCAAAATGGTTAAACAGCCAGGCCTACTTAAAATTAGTACAAATAATTTTGTTCGTTTTTTACTTTTTGCTGATGATCGTCGGCCCAAAAAATACAAATTTCGTGTGTAAAGTGATTTTACGGCGCTCCAGCTAATGAGGAACCGAGCCCAAAACAAAGCGGTCATGCCGTAAAATCCTACTTTCCAATGACCTTAGTTTTGCATTAAAGTGTCGACATTTTGCCCTAGCCTAAGCCTTTATCAAGGCTAATTTTATTCAAATAAAAATTGTATAAGTCAGAATAATTAAAAAGTATCATCAAAAGATGTTGAGTTAATGATTAAAAATACTTATAAATTATACGACACACAAATTAATGTAAAGCAAACGAACGATAAAACGAGAATGATAAATAAATAAAATTAAAATAAACAAAATTAGCCTTAATAAAAACCCTTGCTAGCTAAAGCGAAACGTTAACATTATTATGCAAAACTAAGGCAGTTAGTTACCCCCACCTAGAAAAAATATACGCAACTCATTGAATTAATTGGAGGAAACAAATTTCATGGTAGAAAGTAAAATTAAGAAGAAATTATGAGAAGAACGAGTTCCGGGTTTATCATCGCGTTCGTGCTCTCTTAATCGATTAATTGGCCCTAATTCATGTTCTTCGACTCTTTCTGTATTTCTGTATTTTTTGCTGTGGCTAGAGTTTTTGTTGTGCCAAAGTGTCTTCAATATACTGGGTCGTACGTTAGTGCGGCTCGCCCGCTAGATGTACACAAAGATTATACAACTAAACATAATTGATTTGAGAAGATCTAGTACTTCGTAAAATTATTTTTAATGGTACAGGTAAGCCATCTTTGAGTCATAGCACGCCATTCTGATGTAGTTTCTAAACCTCTCCATAGCCACCTAATTATTTTAAGATTCTCTGCAACAAAATTGAAGAACGTAAAAAATGACAGCAACATATTGCACTGAAAGAGTTATTTTAAATAAGAATTTTTTATATTTTCATTCAAAATAAGATTAATTTAATTCATAATAAATGTTTTTATTTAAATTAAACGTAAAATTAAGGTAATTAAAGTTTAAGATTTCTAAAAACCGATCTATAATTTAATTCAGAAAAATTTGGTTTATATTTGTGTAAATGCATCCTTTGAACATTAAGAACACGTGCAAGTGTATAAGTTGGCAACACTGACAGGGAATCAAAAAATAATTAGATTGTTAGAGGCTAAGAAACTACTCCAGAACACCCTATGTGTTCTAACCTTGTATTGTTAAAAATTATTTTACGATGTAGATCTTTTTAAACCAATGATGTTTATATAAACTTTGTTCATCTATCTCCAACTTGCAAACCACTAGAAAGAGTGCTTTGCCACCACCAATCTTTAACTGACGGAGATGGACTCTTTTTGATTGTCACAGTTTTGCCATTCTATACAGTGAATGTTGTTTAAAATAAATATCAAGTATGCTATATTTTTGAGTAACTAAAATTAAAACAAATCTCATTCTGAAATAATATACCGAGTGTCCCATTTTAAAAAAAACAACATAAGTTTATATATCTCATAAATTAGAATATTTGGATTTTGATAATTCGATCAAATCGTACGTAATTTTCAAAATCGTTTAGGAACCGTTTCTTATTAGAGTTTAAGAAACACATGGTAGATAATTGCCGAAAGTCAAAGTTGATGTATTTAAACATCTTTTCAACTTGAGAAATCCAATTATACCTAATGTATATAATTTCTAGTGAGTTAGTCTTAGATAGCATAATTTAGGGTACCTATTCGTTTCCATGGATAGTAACTTTTGCAACCAAGATAAGACTAAATTAAATATTTTGTAAATGATTTTGGTACAACCTGTTTCTAATCTTATTATGTAATCTGGTGTATTCTTTGGTAGTGATAGAAGTTTTTTAAAAAAAGGTACTTGTACTCTTTCTAAATATAATGGATTCGAACAGTTGCATTCTTGATTCCCAAGAGTTTGTTTTGAAATTTACCAGTAAATTCATAACACTACCAATTGCCATTTTTGCTTTGTTAGTAGTAACTTCAGTCATTCCATAATATATTCTTGTAGTACAAAACGACACCACTAAATATGTATATTTGTTGACTACTTCGACGTTTATGTTGTTGAAGAAAAAGATATTTTGGAATTCCTTATAATTATCACCTTTTCTGAAGCAGATAATTTTAGTTTTGTTTACATTTATTTTTAAGTTGTTATTAATGGCATACGTTTCAAGTAGTTTCAGAATCTTTTTGAGCTTGATTTCTGAATCGGCAAATATCACCAAATCATCCGCATAAAAGCATTAAAATGTTGATAACATTGTCTAAATTTATATCAACTATACCGTTGTCCCGAAAGAATTGTTCAATGTCTGAGAGAAATATGTTAAATAATAATGGCCTTAATAACTCCCCTTGCAGTACTCCTTCGGTAATATTAATTTTATCGGATAGTTCTCCATTTACAAAAAGAGCAAATAATTTTCTTTGTTTCAATCTTAAATGTATTTGAATTAGTGAATTTAAAGTCCATGTAGCATCTTTTTTTTTCTAAACCCGTTTTGTGATTCCGGTATAATTGCTGTATTATCACACCAATGTTCAAGGCGCTCCTTAACAATCTTAGTAAATATTTTTGACAGAGTTTTGTTAAAGCAATGCCTTGATAATTCGAAGGATCCAATTTGGATTTTTTCTTGTGCAGCATGGTGGTGATGACTTTAGACCAACCTGTAGGGACATTTTCCTTATCTATTATTTTATTAAACAAACTGCACATATATAGGCGCTAGTTGTTGGGTAAATATTTGAAAAGTTTGTACGATAAACCACCACACCCTGCCGACTTGTTGTTTTAACATTAAACCGCACAACTTGGACGAAACTCTTTCCCGAACCAAGCTTAGATGGCCGATGGACTGCATCTTCAGTTATCATCCTCATTTTTAACTTCAGATAATTACCCTGACACGATCTACACCTATTCACGCATTTAGCCTCAGACCCATCAACTCAGAATTATCTGAAGTCGTCACGACTCAGAGATATAGAACGAGAAAGGGCATCAGGAACTACATGGCTCAACTAGCTAGTCTGCCCTCTCAAATTATAAAGCCAAATTAATGAAGCATAGCCTCTAAATCTAAATAGAGACGCAACTTCTCAATCGTCGAAATCACCGCCAAACACTCCTTCTCCGTGCTAAAATATTTCCTTTCGCCTTTATTCCTGAACGATTACTATAACAAATGACCTTATTTTGGCTAACAACTTGGATTAACGCTGATCCAATTCCATAATCAGACCCGTACGTCTGAACCACAAAAATAACCAAAAAATTTGGTTAAACTAAAATGGATGCTTTTAAAATCTGGAAAGCCTTTTCAAACTTGGTAAAGGAATATTTGTAGAAAATTCTGAATAAACCTACTATATTACGAAGCCATTTCAATGACTCCACAAAATTTACACTTTTCTCTACTGAGCGTCAAACCAGATTTCTTGTACCCTTTCATGACTTCCTGTAAAACCTTTGGTGTTTCTCCAAAATTTGGAATACAAATGATTACATCATCACACTACACAAAAACATAAAGCTACAGCTTTAGACTTCAAACTTTATCCATTAGGCGTAAGCGGGTAAATTGGAATAAACTATGGTTCAAAACGGTAAACGCCATGTATTGTTTCTATACTTTGCTCAAAGGAATTTGCTAATAGGCAAACTTAATATCTATATAGATATACTTTGGATCACCCAAATTGTGCCTCAGAGATATAAGAAAGTGGGTATGGTCTTTTTCCGTTACTTTATTAAATTTACAGAAATCTACGCAAAATCTATAATAATCATCTTTCTTCTTAACCAACAAAATGAGTCTTAACCATGCGCTCTTGGACGTCTTAACACTCATAACTTAATCATCTTATTGAATTTAAGATTAGTTTGTTCTTGTATAAATGGGGATACTGGATAATATCGCTGTTTTATGAGTTTAGAACTAGTATAAATCGAATAGAGTGGTACACCCTATTTAGTTTGCGATGACTCAAAATGTTTTTCAATCAATGGGTTAAAGACGACTTCTCTGCACCCGACAAAGACAGAAGTTAATACGAAGAATAAGATTACCATGTGGGATGTACAGTACCACAAAGACCTCCATAATTATAACTTTGCCCTTAATAGGATCGTAATAGTAACAGACGATGCAACCTTAGCTTTGTTAATGCGCAACACCCGACGCTTCAACTGTTCCATCTCTGACTACCCAAAATGGTGCGAGCGGTAACGCTATCTAGAAGTCCTAAGATTTGCTAGTGATAAACATCCACAAAAATAAACGACCTCTCATCAGCCTATACCTTATCAAACATATAATTCAAGATATATCTATTCTTAAAGTTTTGGAAAATCTCGTATTGAAATGGTTAACGGATTTAACATACTATTTGGATGGTTCTACACGGCAACCTACTCCATCCTTTGCTCGTTTCTCGCAAGCAACCAACGAAGACAACAGCCAACTTTAAAATTGGGTTTGCCATACTTATAACAAAATAAATTCCTTCATGATTCCTTGCAATAGATCGCTACATTATTCGGTTTCTGACGAGAGGGAATGGAATGTTGGTTTCTCATAAACACATACTCAACTATCACCTGAAGATAGAGTAGAATTCTGGATTAAACCGTAAGCCAACTTGTTTTTATATTCTCTTTTTTTGACAAGGAAGGGTATACGATCCAATAGTGACTTATCGCTCCTCTACTAAACGACCTAACCTAATCAATTCCTCAATTTCCCACCGGAGATAAACCTAGCTGGGACTGACACGCCGGTCACAAATTTATCAATGCAATCTTTAATTGTTTACTCTTCCATAATGGTTTAATTAATTGGGAAATCATATTACGAATAAGCACTGCATATATACCAATAGACTCATCTTCACTTAATCTCCTTCAACAGTTTATCATTGTAACCCGGTGGTTGAAATTGCTTGTGCGGAACTTTAACCAACTCCGGCCAAGTCGACACCTATTGTCCAATTAAACGTACCTAAAGAAGAGCGTTACTCAAAAACAACTCACTACATTCTAACAACAATTGTTGGTTTAATACATTGCGGGATAACTGAAGTTCTTAGACTTGTTTCAAAAATTAACTTAAAGCACGACCTCTTGGGTCGCTAGAAAATGTCAATTTTCATTTTCTAACATAATTACTTTTAACTGAATTAACAAAAGCAATCACCGAAGTGCTATAGTCATTTGGGGGTTTAAAATTTTAAGAACAGAATATCTCTGAAAAAGTTACTTTTGATTTTAGAGTCGTCTTATCTGTTTTAAGTGAACCCATAAAAACGGCTAAATCGTTTAATCCCACAGTAACCGCGGTCTTATTAGGCTCAAAACTGAAACTGTAAAGAGTTAGTTGTATTGCTCTCCAAGAACGCAGAACAGTAATACTTATAGAAATATCGCAGCCTCAACTCGTTATGACTTAACCAGTCTACATGAAGTTTATACCTCATTGTGGATTCCAAAACACGACACAAATATACCAACCGGAAACCAAACTTCTCAAATACTAACAAACTTCAACAAAATCACAACAGCAAACAAAACAGTCCCATGTTAGGCGCCAAAATTATGGTAAGGTCAAAATGGTAACATTAGA
This sequence comes from Abscondita cerata, assembly GCA_030710515.1. Taxonomy (NCBI): domain Eukaryota; kingdom Metazoa; phylum Arthropoda; class Insecta; order Coleoptera; family Lampyridae; genus Abscondita; species Abscondita cerata. The sequence continues at coordinate 43,757 of JALBCR010002565.1, forward strand.
ATGTTCAGTGACTCAGTGGCAAAGGCTTGCAGGCAAGGTTTTGCCAAAAAACTGTTAAACTAAGAATTTTCCAAGTGCCACTTACCTTGTCAAAATTCAGGATGATGGTCACGATTAGGAAGCTTATGGGGCGCCACTGGCCTTTTTTTATACAAGGGTGTTCCATTATAAAATTATTACCTTATGTAATATGAGTAGTCTATTCTACTAAAGTTTAAATACACTTATTTATGCAATTAAATGATTTATTTATTTATTCGTATGGTACATTTTAAATATTGTATTGTGATGTAAGTGTTATGTTTGGTGCCCCGGAAGATCAGTATAAACCTGTATTGTGTGGTGACACACATTTCTGCATTCGTCTGCAAACAAAATTTTAACATTCTTGTATGTTGCGTTCGATTTTAAATTTTAGTAACAAAATTTACCGCTATAAGTAAAGGAAGTATGGAAATACATTCTTATTCCAGTACCACCTCCATTTTAATGAAGTGTATCCCTGTACATACTCTTTTACACAAAACTTCAAAATCTTATTCCAAATGTATAGTCCATTCACGTTTTATTTGTCTCATAGATAGGTAGGTATAAGTTTAAAAATATTGATTTTGGTTATTTTTGCAACATTGTTGTTCTTTGTAATCTTCTTTAACAGCGACATTGCTTATGTAAAAAATATGGCAAAGGAGTATATGCACTTAGGAAACAGTTTTTGCCAAGCCCTCTAGATTCATTGGCGCGCAATACCCTCTCCAGTTTTTTATATTTTTCAGCGACATATCTAAACTTTTGATTAAAATAAATTTCAAAGATTTTGGCAGGGTACACTTTTCTATGTAAAATGCATGGTTACTAGTGCACCTGCCTTCTTGAAAGGCTAAAGTACATTAATCCTTGCATCCTAAAAGTGTTCCTTACGTGCACGATGAACAAAGTGATTTTGTGTGTTACTACGATGTCGCTCAATCGGTCTCATTTTTTTCTTAAGCATGAATCTGCATAATCTGCTTCTGTCGCAATCTTTCAAATGCGTTGTCGTGTTTACAATAAAGACTTTTAAAAACTTAAACCTCAATACAAAACTTATAATTATGAGCCAATATTTCGTTAGAACTGAGTTTCTGTCCAGTATTCTAAAAGATAAAACTTATTCTAGTTAAGCTATTTTTAACTTAATTGTGCATGTAATGTTGGGTATGGTGCGTTTGGGCTTAATAGAACTTTATCTGCCCGGAAGTGAACAATGAGAAGTTAAATATTTTACAGCGAATTAGAAAGGAGACCTTAAAAAATCGAAGCAGTTAAATGTCAAAGGAAAAAGAAAGAAAGCCAAAGAATCACAAGTCATTGTTGTACCAGCTCCACAGTTTAAACCCTCTTCTTGGACTTTACCATTCCTTTTAAGTACATCAGAGTAGTATAAGGCCAAAGACTTTACTTGTCATTGGAAGCTTATCTTCAGGAAGTAGCTGAATTGATCCACCTACGCAATTGCTACGATCAACCCCTTCAACCCCTTCTGCTTTTCCTAGAACAAGTCTTTTGGAAAGTTTGATTTCACCTATTAACCCAACTCATCCTACTTTGGAATTCAGCGGAGGAGATACAAGAATTAAAAATTATTTTTCAGTCTTGCCATCCCATCTTCTCCAACGTCATCCTCACAGTCACCATATTATCTCCCAAGCCCTCTTCAAATCTTCTCTATTTTAGCAACTCAGCTTCAAGCACCTTTTCCATTTCCGTAAACTTCAATAGTATCACGGGGATTGGAAGTTTCACCATTCCATTCTAGTATTACTTTCAACTACACTTAAGTTTAGAAAGACTACATGAGTGAGAACTACAGGAAGATACGGCAAGTCGCTAACCAGTCGGAGAAGAAGAGAAATGAACCGTTAAAGGCAGTGTTTATCCCAGGAGTGACGAAAAATGATAAGTATGCCCTTGTGACTTTCAGAGTTGGAAAGTTTCTTAATATAAAATGATAATATTTTGAAAAATGTGGCGGGAAACGTTGTATTCATTTTTTGGATTTGGATTGATTTTGTAAGCAAAGAAGAAGCCTCCGAAACCGGCAACAGAAGGATCTGCTGATAACTGACAGCAAGTTTCAGGTACAGTAGAGCTGCATTAAAATGAGTTATGTTGTTTATTGTGTCTAAACTGAGAGGTCTCCTTCAGGCAACCGTCGCTTATTAAAAAGCTCTTCCTGACCCGATAGCAAACACTAACAAAAACATTCCGGTGCGGAGAAACGGGTATAAAAACGTGACCAAGGTTCCACCTTCAGAATACTACCAATAGCGTCAGCAACAACAACAGTAGGAGTAGTAAGCAGTCGTTACAGTTGTCTAGTAGGAATGAGAAGCAAGGTTGTTGAGATCAGTAAAGAGAGTAGTCTCTAAGATCAAATCTGAAAGGGATCACCATCACACAAATCAAAGTCCTCTAGTTCGTCTTCCTCGAAACATCACAGTAGTAGCCATCATCAAACACAAACGTCATCAAGAAGTTAATTGGATGGTCATTTCTCTACCGAAAGAGAACGAAAAAGAAACTCACTCTCACAAGAAAGACAACGAAAAAAAAAAGAAAAGAAAGCGTTGGTAAAGAAAATAACTCATTATCTTCAAGCCCCAAAGTTGTGTCCAAGCATCACAGTCACACTAGTCAAAGTAGTTCAAGCAGTAACAAGTTCAAAAATGCTCCAATTTCATCATTCTCTTCTGAATAAATAAATCGTCTTCATCCAAAAAAGATAAAGAGAAACAGAAGCCCAACAGAACTCTTAGATCTCTAGATTCAGATGATGATAACAATGTCAGTAATCAGTCATCATCCATGATGGACATTTCAACAGAAAGGAGCAAAGGCGATCAAAGTGAAAAGAGATACTCTGAAAGTGAACGGGATAGAAAAGTCTGGTGGTGGGGACTCTGGTGTTGGCGAGTCAGATAGAATAAGTAAAAAGAAAGAACCGAAAAAGAGGAGACGAGTTGTCTTGGAAAAAAAAGACTCTTCAGATTCCGATGATAAGGAAGAAGAGAAAAAGCATCATTTCATCTTTGACGTTGTAATTGACTGCAATGATAACTACGTCTCAATGAATGACAAAGTGAAACGTTCGAATCATGCTTGCAAAAACGCTACTCAACAAAAAACAGCAAGAGGAAGAACAAAGGAGAAAGCCAAACAAAGTAACAGATTGATTTAAGCAGTTGAAGCAGTCTAGAGCAAAATGGTAAAAGAAGAAACGTTTGACATCCATTAAAGAACGAAAATCATTTACTAGTACTTCAGATGAAGGATCGCATCCAGAACAACAAATGATTTTGATGCAAGCCAAGATCATCAAAAGCATCAACATGATCGTCAATCAGAGAAAGCTCATTCTTCTGATGATAAAGAGAACGCAAAGGCTAGCATGAGTGGTAATGAAAGCAAAATTGAAGAGAAAGATGAAGAACAAGTCTAGTTGAAAAGATGAAGAAAAAGTAGAAAGGAAGTGAAGCGGTCAGAAAAGTCACCTTCAGAACAAACTTTTTTTCGTCTGCATTGTTTTCTCACTCTGATGATGACTCTCCAGCAAGTTCGACTCACCAACCGGAGCAAAGAAGAAGAAGTTGAGTAGTAGCAGCGTAAACAAACATCAGACGTTGGATGACTACACGAAAGCTATTCAGGTTTTGGATACGACGCCGGATGTGACGGGAGAAATGAAGGCGCAGACGTTGTTTATTGAATGGCTAATAAAATGCTTGTTTTAGTGTAGTTGGCTTATTGTAATCAGAGAGTGTATCAAGACGCTCCAAAGCTTATAAAATAAGTGGCTTTAGACGAAGCTTTGAGAACATTACGGCTGGGTACATTCTCTAAAACTTTCAAAGCAATGCTAGTGCTATGCTAGCTGATAAAACTTTAAGTGATTGGTGTTGTCGTAGGAAGAATGGTTTTCATGTGTGTTATGAATTAAAAAATTATCAAACCAAGCCTTCAATTAATCCGTCCGTTCACTCAGTCAACGCTTTTCTTTGCTCATTTTACAATGATCCTGTGAGAAAGCTGTGGAAACAACACGGGGCTGGAGATGATGCAGTAGTTTTAGGATGGCAGTTTTCTAGGGCGATTTCAAAACGCAGAAAAATAGGATGACAGAGTTTTTGTTGCAAAGAGATATCTTAGTGACCCGGATGTTGTAAACTTACATGGACCAGTTAGTAAAAAACGTAATATACGCTTTTATTTGCAAGATAAGACATGTTTGCTGAGTCTAAACCATTTTATTTCTATAAACAAATCCAGTTACTGTTAGAAAAATGCGTTTTTTCGGAAAGTGAGATGAAATCCAACCTTGTACTTCATCTTGCTAACATTCTACTCTACACTTGTCTTCAATCACAATGGGTAAATAGAAGAAGAAAAAGTATCACAAAGTGAAGGGATCTGCTCATGAAGGGACGACATTGTCATCTACGTCCAGCTCTGTGTTTACCAAGCAGGACTTTACTAGCTCGACGAAAGCAGGAAAGTGTGGATTACGACTCGCTGACTGAAGAGTTGAAAATATTGAAAAATGGGTGTGCATCTATTCTAGAAACGTTGAGTAATGAAGAAGAGAAAGAGTGAAGCCATTCTCGCTCACCGGAGAAAATGGGTGCAGCAGCATTTGAAGAAGTTACAACAGAGAAACGGTTAGTTGAAAGTCTCAAAGTGGATCCTCCACTGGAGTTTGTTGTTCTTCCTAAAGTGTCTCCAAATCACTCATGAAGAAAGTTAGATAGGCGAGCAAAGCGATAACGAGTGATGTTTACGATTTCATGATTTGGACGATGACAAGACAAACGCAAACGCAACAATGCTACACCAATCATGCATATTTATCATGGAAAGCAACAAAGTTGATTTCATATATTCCATACAGCTTGATATTTATAAAGTCATTTCATATTTAATATTTTTGTGTTTACAGTTTAAACAATTGTAAAGTCGGTACTATTTAATTCGATTTTGGTTAAATACTTATTTCTTTCCTTATTTTACAAAAGTGATATTCCAGTTTCAATATTTATAATTTTTATTTTAACATTTTAAATGCAACATTTTTAATAGTTCTACATATTTGAGCTAGTAATATAATAATGTACTCTACAATCACTCGTATAAAATATTTTGTACTTGGAAAGAAATCACGAAATTCGAAGATGTAATACTGTTTCTACTAATAAGGTATGTATACCTTTTATTTCTTATCAATCATTGGGCAAAATGGCATCATCATTTAATATGAATTGTTTGAAACCGACTTTTATCGAAAATAATTTTTTAGACGACTACTCTCGAAAGTAACCATATCACAACACAAAGTTGTGTCTGAAAATGCAAAATATCATAACTCTTTCAAAACTGTTGTAATAAAACTCAAAAGTTAATAGTTTACACTCATATCGTCTTAGTTACGCTTAGCAACGACCTTCGTATCAATTTTTACCACTTAATTCAAAAAATCAAGTAGGTGAACGTCTACCGAATTTGATACGTTACTTATTTGAAGCACAGTAAAATAAAAATTAAAATCGTTTTCGCGTTTAAAATCTTCAAATTATTGAAAATGTCGGGCAGTAGCGATGAATGTAACATCCAATTAACACTGCAACAAACTATATAATGAATTTCTAATACTAGTTTGTTTATTCTGTTGTACTCATTTCTTTAGAATGCCACAAGCTAGAATTCGTACACGTTGTGCTATGTGCACATCATCAGAGATGTCCTGACCTCCAAACGCGTGTCTTCCGTAAAAAGCGTATTGATAGTTACGTCAGGCGACATGGTGGCGGAGGATTCATGGACAATCAGAGAGTCTGCAACATATGCAATAAGCTTTTATTCAACTGCAACAAGTCAGCTGAAGGTGCATGTACACATGCAAATAGGATGGTAATGAGAACAGTAATTAACCAGCAGCAAAAGCCTGTGCAAAGTCAAGCGCCAGCAGGTATTCAGAACGAAGTGGAAGAAAACGTGCAGAATGAGAATGTAATGAATGAAGTTAAAACCGTCAGGGAAATGATGCAGTTGAAGGAAATGAGCTAATGGGAAACGATTTGGACAAAACAGAAGAACCAGCAGGAAATAAAGATGTAGCTAAAGGACATGAACAAAGTGATAACAAAGTGGAGAACTCTAATCAGCAAGAAAGTAATCAAATGAAATTTGAAAGCGAGGTTTTCATTGATGTTGAAGCTGAATATTCTCAAGCAACCACTTCCTCAAGGATAGTAACGGAAACCAGAATAGTGGAAAAGATGGCTTTCTCTAAGTCGATGTCTTGTTTGTGCCGAAAAACATGATGGAAGGAAGGTTCTTCCGTTCAAAGGTCAAATTGACATTTTTCTCAAACACAACATAATAAACGGACAAGGTAGAAAATTATTGGAACTATGTGAGGAGAGAGGATGAACGATTTTGAATGGGAATATGGAAGAAGGAGGAGAAGGAGAGCTAACATATATTGGAGGGACAGGAGGATTGGTAATTGACTATGTTATAGCTAACGAATCAAGTAGGAAAGAAATTGAGTATACAGGGTGTCCCAGAGATCACTCCCCAGGCTTGTATTTCCGTTATTTTTTATGTTTTATTATTTTCTTTTAATTTTTGTAAATGAGACTAAATTCTCTATAAGATAAGTAAATACAATTTTCAAATTCTGCACTTGTATAATGGTAGCGATATTCAACTTTTTTTTCAAATAGCATAATATATTTTTTTTAATATTTTGGATAGTACCTTTTATTCTCTTAACAACCATATAAAAAAATATGGGTCTTACATAAGAATATTTTTTTAGAAAAATACGATTAATAGTTGAGGCTGAGTTTGCCATGGAAATAACTGATTTTTGTCATTTTTATCTAGGAGCCTATAAAAACAATGCGTAAAGTTAGTTGTCAAACTGATTTCCCTAATTTTTTAGTGTTCCGTTTATCATAATAAATATGAATTATACCAATTCCGAAAAGTGCGACATGATGCTAATGTGATTATTATTATTTTTGTGATTATGTTATAATAGAAAATTGTATTTATTTATCTTGTAGAGAATTTAATCTCATTTACGAAAATTTAAAAAAATATTAAAAAAATAAAAAATAACAAAAATACAAGCCTGGGGAGTGATCTCTGGGACACCCTGTATATTATGATAAACGAAACTCTCAAAATTAGGAAAATCAGTTTGACAACTACTTTACCATTGTTTTTATAGTTTCTAGATAAAAATGACAAAAATCGTTATTTCCATGGCAAACCTACCTTTATTTTTTCTTTTTTTATTACAACATTCTTATGTTGATCCATTTTTTTTTATGGTTGTAAAGAGAATAAAAGTACTATCGAAATTTAAAAAATATATTTTTTGAAAATTTTTTTATACAGTCAAAACTTTTTAAATTATCTCATTTACAAAAATTAAAAAAAATATAACAATAAACATTTATAAAAATAGGACGAAAACAAAAAAAAGAAAATAAAGTCAGAATGGTGGAACAGGTAGTGTGAGAGAGCAAAAACAGAAATGAGAACGGGAAGAAGAAAATTAAAAAAGGTAAAATAAATATAGAAGAATATAAGAAAATAAGAAAAGAATTCAAGAATAGTTGTGAAAAGAGAAAAATGGATTATCGAAAAATCATGGAAGAAAAGGTAAAATAAATCAGAAATGAAGGTCAGGCTTGGAAACTCGTAAATCAATTAAGAAATAAAGGAAATAGAAGAGAACCAACAATAAATAGAGAAAAATAGGAAAAACACATTAGAAATGTACAAGGAAAAATTAAGGAAAAAAGGAAGTAATATAATGGGACAAGCATGGAGTATAAAAGAAAGATGATTCGGTAAAAAATAGAAAAAAAAGTGGTTGTTTGAGAAAATAGTAAAAAGTGTGATGATGTACGAAGCGGAGATTTGGGGATGGAAGGAATGGGAAGAACTAGAGAAGATACAGGAAAAATTTTGGAGATGGACACTAGGGTTGGAGAAGGAAACACCAGGGTATTTAATAGAGGAAGAAATGAAAATAGAAAAAATAAGAATACAAGCAGGGAGAAGAGCAATAAGATTTAAGGAAAGGGTGGAAGATAGAAAAGATAATGAAATTCTATATGAATGTTGCAAGGAGGTATAATTGCAAAGAACAAAGTATGGAGAAGAAGAAAGAAGAGCATACTTTAGAAGAGAGGGTTACGTGACGGAAGAGGTAAGAAGATTGAGGGAGGAAGGGAGAAGGATGGAAGAAGAAATAACACAAAGGGACAAAGACAGCCAAAAACAAGAAAGAGAGATGATAATAAAAGAAACAAAGTATAACACAAAATACAAATATATAATGGTGGAAGGGATACCAAAATATATTACAGGACCATTGAACATAAAAGAAAAACATATGGTAGCTAGGTATAGACTAGGAAATGAGGAAAATGAAAATAAATATTGGAAAAAAGATGAAGAAAGAATGTGTAGAATGTGTGGGGAAAATTGAGAGAATGTAGAGCACATGGTAGATGAGTGCAGCGAATTAAGGAGTGAGGAAGTGAGAAGGAAGTTCTGCTAGGAGAAAATGAAGAAGGCATAAAATGGATGAAAGAGGTAGAAAACAGAAGAATATGGATGGAAGAAAGAAAGAAGAATATAATGAAAATCACCTAACGGAGGGATGAGGCAAAAAAATTAATTAAATTAGTAGATATTTTGCAGATTTTGTTGTGCTAATGTGGGTTTAGTTTTTAGTTTTGTTAATCGGATCAATTTGTTAATTTAAAAAAACAAATAAAGCTTTATTATTATTATGTATGAAACATTTGCTTGCGTTAAGGGTCTTAAAAGTCTCAATAGTAAGGAGACAGACAGACAAAATGACACAAAAACAAACTTCAATATGATATAATATGTAGCTTTACTTTTTGATACATCAGATAGCTCGGCGGTAGCATGTTTTACTTCAGTTTGCTATATTATAATCTAAAAATACACTTTATGTACTGACAATACAAATAGTTTAAAAGGGTGAAATACATAGTTTAAAATGGCAGGTTCATTTTATAGTATGAGTGATTATAAAGCTTATTTTGACGGGAAAAAATTTCCAGAGATATTAATCCAATAGGGGCTATTATTTCTCAAATGGGGCACTTTGGGGAAGGGTAGACTGATCACCGCAAAAGTTCTAATGAAGGAAAGGCAATTGACCTGTAATGGGTAATTCATAATAGTAACGTTCCTAAGGTCGCCATGTTACTCCTTTGCAAAATTCATGGCCAGATTTTAGAAGCCAATTATAACAGGCAATTAGTTTACAATTGCCTCAATTTTAGCCAGATTAATTAAATAAATCGAATACACTCTCAAGGTCGCCATGTTACTCCTTTGCAAAATCCATGGCCAGGTTTTGGAAATCAATTAGAACAGGCAATTAGTTTACAATTGCTTCAATTTTAGCCAGATTAGTTAAATTAATCGAATACACTTTTTAATAAATATATAATTAATAAATAAAAAAAAATAATAAAAAAAAAATAATAAAAATTTATTTTATAAAAATTTAAAAAAAAAAAAAAATAAAAAAAAAAAAATATTTAAATAAAATTTAAAAAAAAAAAAAATAAAAAATAAAAAAAATAATTTTTTTTTTTTAAAAATTTAATTTTTAAAATTAAAAAAAAAAAATTTTTAAAAATAAAAAAAAATTAAAAAAATAAAAAAATAAAAAAAAAAAATAAAAAAAATAAAAATAAATAAAAAAAAAAAAAAAAAAAAAAAAAAAAAAAAAAAAAAAAAAAAAAAAAAAAAAAAAAAAAAAAAAAAAAAAAATTTTTTAATTTAAGTTTAAGATAATGTTTATTTTTCGTTGTTACTTTAATAATTTTATAGTAATTTTGTTTATTATAAAATATTATTACCAAAAATACTTCTGGTAGAGTTATCTCCCACTTATGAGGTTTATCGTCACATTTCTTCAGATTTGTAGAAGATTTGTACAAAAGTTTAAAGTTTCATATTCCTAGAAGTTTATACAATTTACAAGAATTGTTGTAGTTCGGATTGCCTATCAGCTGTTTAAATTATTTTACTCCACATCTTATAAATAAACTAGAATCGCTCTATCACCGCTCCGCATCGATGAGAGTTGCCGCTTCGCGTGTTGTTATAATTCGCAGATCTGATAAAATTTTGGGCATTCATTTCTGTAGGTATGTTTTTAGGTTATATTTTAATATTATATTTAAGTACAGAGTTTCACGCCACTACGCGTTATTTTGCTGTACTATTTGTGTACACTATAGAAAAAATTCCAGGTCTGCCCATCTCAGTTTGTTTATTTGAATATTAGTTACTCAGTTCTATATATGGTGCATAGTGGTATATCCACCAAACACATAGAATATAATCTATAATTGTAAGCTTGTGAGATGTGGATGAGCAGCAAAAATATAGAGAGAACAACATGAGAAGCTGATTAAGAAATGATGAAGATATTGGAATGAAGAAAAGAAATAAACTGTATTGCACATAAACTCAGGACTTGCTTTGACTTGCCTTTACTCATGTTGACTTATTACTAGTTACCGTACTCACTTATTTATATGTGTTGAGTAGGTCGTGATGACGCGGCAAGGTTGTGCATATTGTTTTTGGAAAATTATATTTCCCTATGCGGATGTTTGCTGCGTTGTATAGAGGAAGGTTGCCATCACTACAACGACACTGTAGTGTTGACCCCGAACGTGAAGAAACTGACCGTAGACAAAGGTAAGACGGGCAAAGAACAAACTCCAGGCGTCACAAGAACAGCAAGAATTACAACGCAAATTTTTTAACAGTATACCTACGAAATAAAAAGCAAAATGTCCGTACTGTGCCGGCTGCCCCTGCGCTTACTAACACTGCGCTCGTTAACACTATGTCTACACCCGTCACCGCTTCGTCCGTCCATAGCGTCGGCATCAACAATAGAAGAAGCTCTCTCCCATCTTCACCACTATGTAACGGACATCGTTTTGGGTTGATGGACTTCATCGGAGAAGTTATTTCATCAACTCCATCGTCCAATAAACGAACCGCTAAGATGAAACGCCATAATCGTTACACAAAAAGATACACCTACGTGCCAAAATGACCTAGCTGGCCATACAAGATCCGGTAAGCAGTACATTTTCGAGCCATCTGCATAGTAACCAGGCAACAAAAATTAAGCGAGGAAATATACCCACAATATAGCATATATATACCACAGGACTAAAGTGAGTGTTTTTATCCCGCACGCGAAGTTAATTGCTAGAGGGTTCCTATAGCCCAAGGGCAACAATCACGAAAGGGATAAAATATCACTTTAGTCCTAAGGGATATACGTTAATTTTTGCAATACCGGGAAGGTATTTCCAATTAAAAATTGAATTTTTAAAGTTTTTTAATACGACGGATGGCAAGTGTGTCATGACAATTTGTCGTTAGTTACGGTACCAACAATCATCGCCAATTTATAACTGATAAACATGGGTGATTTTCACTTGAATTCATATTTGATCCCTAGCGAGTAAATGAGTTACTTTAATCCCGGAAGTGCAAAAACAATTTTTTTTGCCTATTTTCGCTCATTTACTTTATCGTTGATGGGTAGTCCACTAAGAAGCTACAAATAAATGAGCATCGCTCAACTAGCGCCACCAAGTTCCAAGTACGCCGAATCGCATCCGGCATGTGAATGGTGTAGTTAAATAATGAAGTTCTGGCCGTCACTATCGACACCAGAAACTCAATAATGCTATTCAGAAAGCTCCTTCTACAGCCCAGATATCTCCCTATTTGCAAACCCACAGGTTTTTGTCTCAGCGATGGTGAACGTCCTGACGCGGTTTATTTAATTCCTTGGTTTAAATGTCATATAACATTGTTTGGGCCGCTACTTGCGCTGATACTCTAGTCCCAAGTCACCTTCATTCGTCACTGCTGATTAGACTGCCAGAAAGAAGTTTGGCATCTACAAGGACATTGTGGATTAAGGCTATCTCGTCGTCGCAGAGCAGTAGAAACTCTCGGCAGCTTTTGTTTCATTCAATCATGATCTTTGTCAACGGATGTTTTTTTGCTACTGGAGAGATTAGATCACGACCATTTTTAATTCAAATATTAAACTTCACTATCTAAAGAGGAAATAGCGGCAGTGTTTTGGACACGCTACTCTTCTCATGAAACTTGGAGGAAATTTATTACATTTATTATATGTCTTTTTATGTTTCTTAATTTTTATATAAATAAAAATTAATAATAAAAAATAAAAAATTTGATTTTTATGTTCATATCATCATGTATAAATACTCGTAAACTGCCGTACAGTGCAATATTCCATTCCAACTCTGCGGTCACAACAAGCGTCCACCAATCCACTTTGACACCACATGAGGACACATTATGAGGAAAAGATGTCGCGTGTTTTGGATTTAATTAAAAATAATACTCATTTTCTTAAACGTATCATTACTGGTTGGCTTTCTGTGATCCTTTCTAAAAAACATCGGAACTCTCTTGGATGATGCAGTTTTTCTATATCGGTCGCTCTCCGCTATGGATCTTATGTCTGTACCCCCACCATTGTAAATGTGGAACCCTTTGTTGACAAGTCTAGGCGCCATGGATTATCTTGTAGAACGCAGTGCTGACCGCGCCTATAGACATTTTCTACTAAATGGCATTATTAAACGCGCACTGCTGACAACCAAACTCCCTCAGCTTTGGAACTCAGCCGACATCTCCAGAGACGACGGAAAGCGGTTGATCCGGACGGTGAATAGATTCAGTCCCATGGTGCCGTGGTCAAACTTTAGTTTAGATGCCAACATGCACACTACTACTTCACATACAGGGTGGTCCAAAATATATGTCGCAAACTATACTACGCTACTAAGCATAAAAAGTTTACAAAATTTTTCTTATAAACTTTGTTCAGTTGCGATTACTTAGGAGGTACGGCCCTGTAAAGTTTCAATATAAAGTTGGTTTTTCTTATTATTTCAGAAATGAGTTTAAAGAAAAAATCTAAAAAATTTATATGGTAAAAATACGTTAACATGATATACAATTTATTTAAGTTTTCAAAAAAATATATTAAACTATAGCTTAGATGCCGGTGTAGCTGTGAGGATATTATTAAAAAAAGATGTAAATCCTAGAAATTTTGATCACTCTGTACGAATTTTGGAATAAGCACTTTATTACGGACAAAAAAGGAATCTTTCATTACCTTCGAGGAAAATCATTGTTTTTTAATGTCTATTTTAGTTTGAGTTAAAAGTAAAATACAAATTTTAAATAAATAATAAGAGGCTTTCTGAATTAATTTTAAAATTTTGAGTTTTACACTTCTTTTTCAATGACAACGTAAAGTTTATAATTTTTGATGCGAAAAAACAGACATTAGAGAAAACGATTTTTCTCGAAAATATTATACTAACGGAAAAATTGAAAGAACTTTTTTGCCCGTAATAAATTAGCTTATTACAGAATTCGTACATGGTGATCAAATTCTAAGATTTACATTTTTTAATAACAACCTCCAGCTGCCCTGGCATCTACGCCACTGCTTTAGATTTTTTTTTAAGATTGTTAAATTGAGTATCATATTACCGTATTTTACCATATAAATTTGATTTTTTAAACTAATTTCTGAGATAATAAGAAAAAGCAATTTTAAAATAAACTTTACAGGGCCGTACCTCTTTGAGTAAGCCCAACTGAACAAATTTTTTTTTGCTTTGTAGCGTAGTATAGTGTGCGACCACACTGTATAGAGGTGTCTTCAAAATCGGCCGGACATGCTGCTAACTCGGCAGCCAATAAAAAGTTAAATAAATATAAGAATGTGGTGAATCAAAACTTTCCCTTTGTGCCTTTCGTTGTGGAGACTTTGGGCTCTTGGAACAAAGAAACCCTGAGTTTTACGGAGAATTTAGGAAAAAAAATGAAGATGATTACCTGTGATTCCTACTCAAAATGCTACTTCTTGCAAAGTAACAGCCTAGCCATTCAGAGAGAGGAAATGCAGCTGCAGTGTGTGATGGGGACATTACCCTTGTTCGCTATGGATGAAATCTTCCTTTTATAGTTTTTTATGTATATATAGTTTCTTTTGATAAATTTAGTGTAAACATTTTCATGTGATGTTGTGAAATAAATATAATCTAAATAAAAATTAAGTACCTTAGTGTTTCTGTTTATCCATTTATACCACTTTTAGTCTATCAAAACTTGTCAAAATCGATATTAAAGTAATTTTTAATTAGGCGATAATTGCAATGAGCATGACTGTTTCAGAAAAAAAAAAAAACTCACTAACAAACGCTCAAACATGGAGTCGCGCGATCCTATGGCGCAAGAACTGACAAATGCGTTTAGATTTTTATAAAATTTTAAATTTTACTTCAATTTTTTTTTATTTTTTCCGTAATAACCTTCATGAAGCATTAGAAACTTTAAAAATTTGAGTGAAATCGGTCAAGTATTTCTCAAGTTATGGCGTGACAAAGGAAATAGGAATTCATTTTTATACAGTGACCGGCAAAGAGTTTGCATCAAATGGGAAAATTTTTGTAATTAAAATATCCTAAAAATTTCTTTTGGCAATGAATTTAGCATATCGAATGACAAAAAAGCACTTTGACAAATGTCATGACCACTGTCATGGCGGCATATTTAAAAATATCTCTTATATATATATATATATATATATATATATATGTAAAAAGTGAGGTTAGATGACAAGTTATATCAAAAATGCCTAAGAGAAAAGTTGTTCAGAATTAGATTATACCTATATGTGTAAATTTTCAAAAGAAAATAACGACTTTTCAAAAATATCAGTTTTCTGTCATTTTTTCAGGAAATATTTTGTATGTTTTGTATGAGCTTATTATACAGGCAATATTATAAAAAATTGTTTAAATTGGGTTTGAATGAAAGAATTGTTCATTTTAGGACTATTTTAAAATAATTCTAAATTTGTAATTTCAACCTTTTGTTTTCTGTAGGCCATTGCAACAAAGTCCGTCTAAAAAACAATATTTTTGTTCTTACCGTCCATTGGTAGACTAATTAATAAAAATTACTGGATTGTAAGTTTATTTGTTGGTTCGTAAATATAATTATTACGGGTCTGTTTTATTTTGTTGGCATGAATCAACACATGTATGTTAATTAGAAAACACGTAGCCAGCGTTTTTCTACAGCTTTCTGTAAATTTTATTGCATGCATTTTGAAGACGTTTCTATTGCGAAGCATAAAATATAATCTATCAATTTTAACTTATTACAAATTACTGCGTGAATAAATTACACTCCACGATTTATTTGCTATTCTAGAAAAAAAGTCGACCAAAGTTGAAAACAATTTTATTTTATAATTACAACTATGTTTGAACATAAATAACAAAAACACTATACAATAGTAATAAAAAAGTAATATGTCCGTTCCATACAACTATTGTGGTAGTAAAAATTGAGAAGTCTATTACACCACACAAACATCGTATAAGTGTATTAAATAAATAAAAGTAAACTAGAAAATGTGTCCATAATAAGGCACAAGCTTAATCCAATACGCAATGCGAAATTTATCGGTCTAATAAATTGACTTTGTTCTACATAAAGAAAATAAATAAAATTCAGTCTGTATCTCACGAACAAAAATATGAACAAGCGTTTCGATTTAAATTAAACAAAAAATATATAGAATAAGAGCAGCAAATGAATCTATTGGCACAATATAAACATGAAAAATTAGTTACTTTGGACCTCGTAATCAATAATTTCTTTGGCTTATCAAATTAAGATCCAAAAAAATTGTATTTTATCACATTAATTAAGTACAAATCGTCATACTCCAACGGCATCTGGTAACGATGCGCTCCTTTTTTTATCGTTATCTTGTAACGGAGATCCATCAGGTGCAGTTATTGTAACTGGTATAGGACTAATAGGCAATTCACTGCGGTCTTCAATAAAATACGAATCGAAACTACACAAGCTGCTCGAGCATGAGCGTGCTGTTTGAAATTGCGTTGTTAAATGATCTGCAAAATAAACCAAAATTTAAATAAACGCCCGTTAAATCTAAAGTGCGTGTTAACACAAAACGCGTAAGCAATGATTATTATGATTTCAAGGATTTGAGGCGATGCGGTTTTTTTAACACAAATTACCTTGATCGCCTGCAATTCGTCGTTAAATCTGCAAGTAAATTAATTGTAATTTGGTCTTAATTCGTTTTGATAAAGAACTTTACAGTTTGCTATAAAACGAATGATTTTGATGAATTAGTACATATTGAATAAGACCTTACCTAACCCTTGGTTGAAGACACTGCGATGTTGGTCTAATTGTTTCGCACTGCACAATGGAGTGTCAACTTCGACGGTGTTGTTGAATAAAGCGTAATCTACTTCGTATTCGCCTGTTTCTTTTTTGAAAGATACTAAGGGCTGAAATCGATGACCCCACAATATTTCAGACGGTAGATAACTAGAACGAGCTTGAGTAGTCATTCCGGTGGATTCAATCACGCCCTCTAAACAAAAATATTAATCCTCGTTGTGAAGAAATCAGGATGATGAATTACCAAGAATAACGACAATTTCGAACCTCTCCCGTAATAAATCTGTAGCCGACATTGTATATAAAAGGAGACGTTTCATCGATTTTGTGTACTATCGTAGTCGGCCATATGAAGAATATTTTATCTTCCTCCCCATCGCAACCGATCTTCAATTCAGTCTGATAAAATGGCAGATTTTCCCCTTCTTTGGTAACTTTATGCCTAATTAATTGTGACCGCACGTGAGCTTCTATTATGTGACTTTTACGCATATCACCAACTCTAAACATTAAACATGGCACACCGTCTCTATGACTGATAACAGCGTTTCTCGAAAATAACAACGTTTGAGTACGTTTCTTTGGTCGGGATAGTTTTGCGAATACAATTCCTACCATAAATGCTTGTATCATAACACCGGTGATACTTTGAAGGCACATTACGAATATCGCTTCAGGACATTCTTCAGTCGTTGTTCTTCCACCATACCCTATAGTATGTTGGGTTTCGACGCTAAACAAAAAGGCCGAAGTGAAACCGTTAATATTTGATACGCACGGCGTCCACGTTTGATTATTCTAAAAATTAACTAATTTTGTAATGAATGTTGGATGCACATCTTTTTTTGAAACTTACTATATTTTCTATGAGGATGTCGCCGTGCGAGTAGGCGATCAACCACCATACGATTGCAAAGCCCAACCAAGAGAGCAAAAAGTTCATCGAAAAAACTAACAACGTCCACCTCCGTGCGCGTCGACGAGAGTCGTGAAGATGTCTTGTAAATATTTTCGCCTCCTTTTCGCTACGTTTCCTTGTACTACGTTGCAATCGCCGTGTTTGAAGACCACACGCTTTCGTATTCTTCTGGCATTGAAACGCGATTGCCGATATCTGTAACCAATATTAAAAGTTTTAAAAACTAATTGTGTGATTTTCTCAAATTTTTAACATAAATGGCTTCAGATCACTTCTGTTTATCTCTGTTTTTTTTTTAAAAGAACCTAATGATTTGTGACTATTGTGTAGTTCTGACTAGCGGTTTAAAATAAAAGAAATAGTGAAGTCAATTCTTTTCTATTCTTCAACTCTGGTATTTATGAAACATAGCAGTCAGAATTAAAGAATCTAATAAAATTATTTTTAGGTTGTATCCTTAATTTAAGATTGGATGTAAGAAAATATTTATTACAGTTCAATTTTCAGCGAAACTAATAACATTTAAAAACAGAAAGAAAAAATAAAGTGTGAGGAAGGCATATGTCGACATTGGTCGAACGCGATTTAAATGGAACTATTTCATATTTTTAAACCAGTATTACTACCGACTAGTCCTGCATTTAATATTTGTCACAAATTTGGTCTCTAGGTGTATTGAAAATCAACAAAAGATGAGCATCTCTGTGCAGGTTTAACAGATAGTAGCGTCGCCACTACACTTGTCACGGTGAAAGCATTGAGTAATGTAGCGGTAAAATATTTTGCGATTGAATGCACATATCAAAAAATTCCAATATTTCATAACCCAGTTAAAAAATAGTATTTATATGGTAGTGTAAATGAGGTTTTTACGTTTAGTGTCTACTCCACGCGTTCGCTGTGCAAACTATAAAAATTGTAATAAATAACGAAGTGCTATTTCTAAAATCTTCCTCTCGTTCATTTGTTTATTTTTGCCATTTTTTTATTGCTTGGTTCCAATAAAAATAATTTACCAACTCTGTACTTTCTACGACCAGAAGAAGTTTGTATCCACTCAAGCCAAAATCAAAGAATTAAAATTGTTTTTGTTTTATTTTAGGGAAAACACATTTCTTAATAAATCATTATCAACTGAACATTATGGCAATTCAAATGAAAATGAGACACCAAAATCCGCTCCTTGATTGTATTTAAGGCATCGTTTTGGGAATCAATTATTTATTTATTTATTTAATCGTATGGTACATTTCAAATATTGTATTGTGATGTAAGTGTTATGTATGGTGCCCCAGAAGATCAGTATAATACTGTATAGTGTGTGGTGATGAAACAAGTATGCAATAGTGGATTGGTTCGTCTTGGCAAAGCATTTACTTCAAGGTTTAGGAAAACCACTAAAACCTAAACATGCCAACCCTTATCCACGCTAGTATTCACATCTAATAATATAAATTAAGTGTGTAATGTGATTGTGTTTTGTGAAAATTGTGAATTATGAACGTCTTCAAGGCTCTCAATTTATTGAGAGAAAATATACAATTGCGCTTCTGTGATTTTAATTGAAATTACTTTATAAATAAACTTTTTTGATGCTATCATATTCTTAATTTTAAAAAAATCATCATTTTTATCTGAAGAAAGGTAAATTTGTGTTTCTTTGATAAATCATCGCTACGAAGTACCATGATTATTAAAACTTTGCATCATCTCTTTTCGCTCAGTTAATAAATAAGGTCAATTTATATCAAACAAAAAATACTAGGTAACACTATTCTTTAAAAGACATTTCTATGTAAAAAATTTTTTTTTTGTCGACCATCTCAGCGATAACACTTATGATCCCATTACTAAAGGTTGATGAGGGGTAGCGAACCCACAAATGAATCGGAATACCCAATGGAATCCGAACAAAAATGCGTGATCTTATAAAATTTAGAATAGAAAACTTGAGAAAACAGATGTTTTCTCAAATTTGGTGGACATGGTCGTTCCTTTATTCTACTAAACGTGTTGTTCGACCATTACGGTGTTAACTTTACTTATAATTCTAAATTTTATAAGATCCCTCCATTTGGAGTTTCACGCATTTTGTTTTCGGATTCATTGGGTATTCCGATTCATTGTGAGTTCACTACCCATCAACGTATGATAAAAGTGTTATCATGATACTGAACAACTTATTTCAATTTATATGTTTATACCGAAATAAAGCGAATGAAGATACTTGAAATCAGGAAATCCAAATCTTTACCACAAAATATGTGCTGACGATTTACATAAACGTAACACTGTGTCAGTGATGATAAAATCATCACTACACGATTTAAAATATATAGAATAGTAAATCACTGGCATCAAACAAGTTTTAATTCTTCTTCTTCCTTTTCTTTACCTGCCCTACTTTTTTGCTATGCGGTTTCTATCAGGATGAATGCCAGATTTCAATCCACCTTTTTAGTTACCCTGGTTACCGTTTATTAATGACCTTTCGTCCCTTGCTATTCTTATTATTCGATTTTTGATCTGTTTCTTTCTACATGTTGGTTCCACTGATTTTTACGTCTTTTTACAAATTTGTTTATGTATATGATATCAAATTGCTGTCTAATTTCTTGATTTCAATTCTATCTCTTCTTGTTTTCCAAAATCCGAGGCAATTCAGGGTGTTTCTATGCACAATTATTATCAGTTAACATCTACCAGTAGGTTGCGAGCCTGGCCGATAAATGTCCCCTCAACCAGGCTTGGAACAGGCTTTTTTAAAATTTGACTCTTAAATTAATCTTCAGTTTCGAGAGCACCATTTGTTTAAAGCTTTAAAGCAGACCGGTACCCTTGGTGGTACTTCTGGTAAAATCAATAATAATTTCAGTCACACTGAATTTACCCTTTATTTCAGTATTTTTTAAGAACCAAACTTCCACTTTCCACCTTTCTCCCATTTAAACGAGTGGAACTTTCTTGGCCACTTTATTATTACATCTCAACAGAGTGGCGATCCAACGGTAGAATTTGAACGGACACTTATTTTTAAAACATTCTTGGTATAAGACAATAAATAAAAAAAATAATCATTAACCAACTCAATTGTAATTCCGAAAGTGCCAATTGTAATTAATATTTCTTAATTGCGATTCAAAAAACATTAAATAAAAATTCCAGATTAGTCAGTTGTAATTCAGAAAGCATGAAACAAAATTCAGATAGTGAAAGTGCCAATTGTAATCCTTGATATAACTAAGTGGATACTTACGTACATAAAAATTTTTAGAGCAATTAACATTCTCAGAATATGGATTTTTATAAGAACTTGTTGCCGGAAATGGGTTGTTTTTAGAGGTCATTTACCCTATTTAAATATTTTCTATATTGCGGTAAATGTTTATTAACTACTAAAACAACAATTAATCAACACAAATAATTTTTATTTTAAAAATTGTTTGAACAAATTTGCAAAGTATGTACCTACTGTAGGTACTTATCGAATTTTAAGAGCTTTTTTCATAGTGTTCGCGTGGATTAATTAATATGCAAATTTAGCAATAAATAGTTTTTATAATTGTAAACAACATATCAAAGACTAAAAATGCTAATATTTTTTAAAACGAAAATATTTGATCTGAAAGTTATAGCTACACGCGACATTTATAGTCCATGCAGAAGAAGACATATCAAAGAATAAAAAATAGTAATATTTTTAAAAACAAAATGGATTCACAAAAATTTAAGATTTACCGTTGAATTACATTGGCTAACTACGTCCAAACAAAAAAAAAAAAAATTTTAAATATACAGGGTGTCCCACCGGAACGCCATCGATAGAATATTGAAAATTTGGTAGTATACTAACATCGACGGGGGCAGTTCCGCTAAAATATTTTCAGGATGGTGACACTTTCGGTTATACCGGAAGTAGGTGTCAAGTTGCTTATTTTAAATGGAACACCCTATAGATTATTCCATTTTTGGATTTGCATAAAATTGTAGACACATTTTGTGCATAATGTCCTATACCTAAGTCTAACTGTTTTGGACTTATTTTAAATTTTATGTCAAAAATGACGTTTTCAGGCCTAAACAAAATTATAAAATTTTCTTATACTAATGCTTTTATTATTTAATTGGAATATGTTTCCTTGTAGCAGGGGACCTATTTTAGTGGACTATGTCGCTATTTTGATAATAAATTAATAACAGGGCGATAAAAAAAAAGGATTAAAATTAAATTCAAAAACACGTCAAAAGTCATTTTTAAATGCAAGCACCATTTTTTATAATTTTATCTTATTTAGCATCAAAAATAAGGTTGACTTTGTACAAGGTTGTCTATTCAAAAATTCATGGTTTTCGAAATATTGGCAATTTAACATTTTTTTGTTGCACAAATGCTATTGATTTCTTTTAATATGAATGGTTATTCCTAGTTGGCCATGATGGCGTTAGAAAACAATCATCTGTCAAGGATATGTCAAACTGTGTGTATCAAACTAGAAATGCCAACAGTTAACTGTACCGACTGTGAGTGTTAAAGTGCATATCGTTATCAAAGCGATAACTTATTATGCTTGAACACACGTGTGTCGATAAAGCCAAGTAATTACTTGTACAGTATTACACACGCAACGAAAGAACACTTGGCTTTATCGACACACGTGTTTCAAGCATTTAAAGTTATCGCTTTGGTAACGATATGCACTAACTCTCAGTCGGCTACAGTTAACTGTAACACATGTTCTTAATATAACTTTATCACATTGTCCATAAATAATAAATAAATTTAAGTAATCTTCGTTTGTATAATTTAAGCGTCCCGGCATGATTATTGAAAATTTTTAACAGTTTGACATATCCTTGACAGATGATTGTTTTCTAACGCCATCATGGCCAACTAGGAATAACATTCAATTAAAAAAACATAGCATTTGTGCAACAAAGATTAAATTGCCAATATTCGAAAACCATGAATTTGAATAGACAACTTTGTATAAAGTCAACTTCTATTTGATGCTAAATAAAATAAAGCTATAAAAACATGGTGCTTGCATTTAAAAATGACGTTTGACGTGTTTTTTAATTTAATTTTAATCCTTTTATCGCCCTATTAATTATTATCAAAATATCGGCATATTACTAAATAGGTCCCCTGCTACAAGAAACCTATTTCAAGTAAATAATAAAGGCATTAGTATAGAAAATTTTATAATTTGTTTAGGCCTAAAAACGTCATTTTTATAAAGCTAAAATAAGTCCAAAACAGTTAGACTTAGGTATAAGACATTACACAAAATGTGTGTCTAGAATTTTGGGCAAAATTCAAAATAGAATAATATAATGGGTGTTTTTAGCGGAACTGCCCCTGTCGATGTTAGTATACTAACAATTTTCAAATTTTTCCATGTACAGTTTTTCTATAATCTATCGATGGCGTTCCCGGTGGGACACCCTTGTACTAAAAAAAATACTACCTATAATAACCAGTAAGAATAATTTCACAGGAGTACAAAACAAAATAATATTTCTTGGTGCACATATGTTTTTTGTCTGTGGCCGATAAGGAACGTAGTATTCAGTATATCAATATTAGTCACTTCAACTTATCATTTTGATTATTTTCATAAACGGTCAATGTTACAATAACACAGATAAAATTTTCTTATTATTTCATTATGGATAGCAAGTTCAGATACCTATTGAAAGCTCAGGGTAAATCGATTACAGGCAATGTGATCCGTTTGTATTTTGCTTACTTCGGTATTGAAATTCGCAACCAAAATATAGCGTGGATGCCTCATAGTGTATGTAAAATGTGCATTGAACATTTCTTCAGCAAAAAAACCTATTCAGAAAATGTTCTAACACCAGTTTTTCATGAGACAGAACAGCAATCTCAGGAGGATCAAATTGAGTACCTAATAATGTTTCTCAAGTAGATGATTACTTGGAATACTGTGAAGAAACAATAAATCATAAAACATTTTGGCAAACCGGACGGTCGGTGGCAGCATTGCACACATCGTTCTCGTTGTTCCTTCCATGAATATCCGCATATTCTATTGAATTAACGAAGTGATGGTGTCTATGTTGTCAAACAACGCTACGCTACAATATTTTTTTTATTTTTGCAATATAGTAGGATTTCACTGAAAAATGCAGATTACTTCTAGTTTTTTTAATTTGTTTTAGTTTTTACAAAATTTTCTAAACTGTATCATTCTTAAAATGATGTTGCTTAATTTGTATGACTCTCAATTTTTTTAGAAATTTTGTAACAAAAATGTTTTTGCAAATATATGTATATGGAAAATTTTTGCAGTCACACACATTTGGGAATATCTTCTACAACCATTTCAAACTAACGAAAAATTGAGGAAGTTATTAATAATTTACAAAATCACTACCTCAGGTGTGTTCTTAATGATCTCATCAGAGATTTTCAAAAGAGAGCCCTGAGTTGCTAGCATCGTGATTAAAAAAAATTGCCTTTCCCTTGTTGTACGAATTACTTCCTACCGCACGAGAGAACGAAACTGATTATAATTTGTATAGTGTACTTGATGATATTCATGGGACCTAGTGATTGACGTCTCTTTATTGACAGTAGTAAAAGAAATCTCAAAACAGTCCGTTTACATAATGGCAATAAACACGGTTCTATTCCAATGACTCACTCTACATGTATGAAAGAAGAGTATAAGGTAATTTCAGTTTAGAACAGGAAATAAAATATGCTGAACACAATCGGGTGATCTGTGTCGGTTAATTATTGTTGAGTCAACAGAGTGGGTATACAAAATATCCTTGTTTTATTTGTCTCTGGGACAGTCGAGCCAAATCAAGTCAATGGATACAAAAAAATTGACCTATAAGAGATGGTGATGTTGTAATAAACGAGCCTCTGATAAAAAAATAATTTACCCTTGCACACAAAGTTACGGCTAACGAAACAATTTGTTAAAGTTCTGGTCAATGTTTTCAGTTTATTTCTTAAAAATTCCGCGGGTAAAGTACTGAGAAATTAAAAGCAGGCATTTTTGATGGAACTCAAATACGTCAATTAATTAAAGACTTCACTAATTTTGAAGTTTCTATGACTGACAACGACTCGCGTGGAAATCTTTTGTAGCGGTCGCAGAAAATTCCTCGGAATTATAGCTGCTTAGGTTCAAAATGTAGGTTCTCCACAGTCAACATAATTTAGGAGATCTTAGTGAAGAACAAGAAGAACGTTTCCATCAGGATATAAAGACAATGGAGAATAAGAATCAAGGCGGATGGGACGTTCATACTGTGGCCAATTACTGCTGGTTATTAAATTTGCATAATAATTAATCCAGGCAAACAATTGGATAGGTCTAAGTGTAATTTAGAAATTTATTTAAAAAAATTTTTATAAACAAATCTTAAAATAAGAATTATTTGTCTTTACGGCCGGTTCCACCAACACGACTTAAACTTAAGCAATGCTTAAAAACTTAGATACAATTGTTAAAAACATAGCAACAATTGTTTTTAAGCATAGCTTAAGATTAAGACGGGTTGGTGGAACCGGCCATTAATTAATTGTTTTTTTAGTACTTATAAACATTTAGTGTAGATAGCGTAACAGTAAAATTCATGTTTATGGCTAACTTCACACAGGTGTGACATATGTGCTGCATTTGTAAAAAGTTAAGTTACTAGAATTTAATGTTGAAGACATTTGAAATTTAGGTTTATCGATTGTAGTTACAAAACTACTAGATGAAATTCATATGCTCAACTGTAAGATTCAAATTTGAGTCAACTCAAATTCAGAAATTGGCTCAATTTGAATTCAATTTAAAATTAAAAATTTCAATGTAATCCCGTGTTTCCATAAATATTTTAATATAAATAACTTCAGAAATATCTGTTCTCACTAGCAAAGATTCAACTTAAATTGCTGATGTGTTACATAGGGGTAGGTACATATCTGACATCTGGTTCCAGAATTCCAGTTAATTTCAATCATAATCACACTTTCTGAATTATATTGGGCGCTTTCTAGAATACATTTAGCTT
Source organism: Abscondita cerata (assembly GCA_030710515.1). Lineage (NCBI taxonomy): Eukaryota > Metazoa > Arthropoda > Insecta > Coleoptera > Lampyridae > Abscondita > Abscondita cerata. The sequence continues at coordinate 69,144 of JALBCR010002565.1, forward strand.
TTCTGAATTGTATGTTATGCTTTCTAGAATGGTATTTGATTAATCTGAACTGTGCTTGCTGTTTCTGAAAATTGATGCTATCTGAATTGTTAGATACGAAAAGTTGCGGTTATTCGTTTTTCAGATTGAAATATATTGTTGCTTGAGAAGAGATTTTAATTAATTTTTCAAAAACTTTTAAAACAAGATTTAACAGAAAAATTGAATTCTAATTTTTCAGAAACCCGGCACCTCTTTGACTTATTTTTAATATCAGTTGTACGAAATTTGTGCCAAAACAACACTGATTATATTGTCTTCCTTCGCGGAAATTGGAGACAATTGCCTAATAAAAAAAAAAGAATCTCTATTAGATAAATTATTGGGGAAAAGAACACGCACATCATAAATTATGATTCTCATACCCAAACAAACCCACTGCCGCAGACAATATTATGTAATCTAATCTTTCCAGATACAATTCTTAAAAAAAATATTTGTTTATAACTGCAAAGTTATATTTTAGTAGTTTTCGGAGCAAGGAATGTTTAGATTCTGCCAAAAAATTTTTATTACACACAGACTTCCACTTATGGCAATAAAAAACACGCATAAAGCTTAATACACCAAAAAAAACATACCTCGACAATTTACAGATTGATACGATTACTGTGCCCTTCTTCATCATAAAATTTAGACATAAGAAAAACTAAGTTTGGAGCAACTACTCCCTGGTTTCAGCGTTATTAATAAACACAACACACATATCCCAGGACAGACTTTAAACAGACACTCTATTTTATTATTACAGAATACAATAGCAAAACGTAACTCTATAAATAAAATTAGAACACATTTAGACAGACATTGCCGTTTTTTTATCGATTACCATCTGCCACACAATTAAGTTGTCAACTGTCTAAAAAACTCGAGATTGCTAGCTAGTTAAAGCATCGTTTGCCAAATTTTAAAAGCCAAACTAAATCAACAAGTTGTGCCATCCTCCATTCGGTTGCGAAGTTCACGTGCGTACGGTATTGTTTTTGGATTGAAAGGATTTGTGCGACGCATTTATTTCGTTGAAAGGAAGTAGAAGAATGAGTTTTTGTATTTATATGTACAAAAGCGACAGCTGCGTCCCTTATTGAAACGCATGTTGGTGAATAAAACTTTTGGATGAACGGTTTCATGTCACTATTGAGTGGTTCAATCAACAAATAAGTGATTAAACTTTCAACGATAATTTAAAAATGTTTATAGACCTCTAAACGCCATAGTAAATTTGCAATGATCTGTCCATTAATTCGTTTAAAAATAAACATAATGTGTCTATTAAAAAGATAGTGGGTTTTGTGATGTTCATTTTTTTTTCTATTTAAAGTAATTGCTACTTTGAAGTATTCCGTTGTAATTAGCAACACATTTTTGTCTTTGATTATTACTCATTTCGCCTACATTTTTAAAGGGTTAAGAACAATTAAACAGCATCAACTGACAAAAATAAAATAACCGAGTAATAATAGTTACTTACGCCAAAAAAATTAAAGATTTTTTGTTGCGATCATTCGCTCCTCAACTCGCTCCAGTTCTTTTGGGCTTAGAGTATACTATTGTAAATTTCGCGGTCGAAGGGGTAAGCAGATGAAACAAGGTTTTTGTATAAACAACACAGGAAAATAATACGAAAATATATTAATGAATCAAAGTCTACCTATTCGAAACTTAATTTTTTTTAAATTATGCTTATGTGTACTAATTAAACTTAATTACAGTAAATAATTAGGTAAACACTATCAAAAGTTACAGGTATGCATAATAAGCAACTTCTCTGAAACTTTTTTCATATATTTTTGAATATTACTTTTTAACGTTAACTGTAACTTGTATGAACATACCTATACTTGATAGCTTCTAACCAGGGCCATTTCCTAATTATACATCGTCCAGGAGTGTCCGTCCGCGTAATTTTGTTCAATCTATCACAAGAAAAATTGAAAATATAATAAAACAAAATAAATATGTACTAGTTTATACTAATGATTATCACTATCTTTGTAACGGAAATACCATTTTCTACCCCCACTACCGTAAAGAAGTTTTTACATTTTCTTTTGTTTTCATTGATGAAAAAAACTAAAACGTAAAATATGCAAAATGTGCTAGGTTAAAATCGATTGTTCAGTATTTCGTACGTCTCTACTTATTTTAAACTATTTGACAGATCATATTTAATCGTTGATAGATGCAGTTTATTGAAATAGGTATTTGAATTTATTTTGAACTTTTTGTGTATTCTGCATAATTTGGGCAGTAAACACTGTCGTTTACAGCACTCAATGTGTAAAAAAAATATGAGACAACTTTCCGTCTTCGAATAACAATAAAAATTTAGTCGAATTAGTGTAAAGTTAACAAAAATGTATTTTCTAAATTTTCCGTATAGCTATAGTTGCCGTGAATTGAATCCGTGGAGTAATCATTTAATAGATTTAGTGATGTTTTCTGCACAGTTGTACGAAAAGCCGAAAATGTGCCGATAAAAGTTTCCATTTCAGTCATTTAGCAAGTTGGCGATATAATGTCTAAGCTTTTTAATTTTATCTGTGAAACCTAAGTACAGTATATCAGTTAAGCAGAGATAAACATAGACCGTTTCTCGCATAGACGTTTACACAGCAAATTGTCAAAGTGTTAGGTTGTTTTGCTTTGGAATTTGTTTTCTTATTAAAGATAATTTTCTTAAGGTAGGAATAATAATAATAATATATATTGTCAAGCACATTTATTTAACATTGTGATAAATTGAGCTCAAGCGGTGGTCTATGATCAATGTTTTGGAGCCGTGTCAAACTTTAACTTTTTACCAGAAAGCTTGTGTGCATTCAACAGCGTCATACAACATTACGTGACTTTAAGTCCATTTGATCGCCGCGGCTAGTATAGTAAACTAAGCAAAGTAGGCTTGTATACTATAGTAACATTTTAACAATTTTGACTTAGAAGGTCATACCGTTGCTGGACCCCAGGGCAGCAAACCACGTCATTTTTATCTTATTTAGTGTTTACGACGACGGATGAATACGTGTAAGCAAGACCAAACATTGGTTATTAAAAAGGGGGCGGAGCTTCAAACACGTAACAGAAAAATCATTAAAAATTTTGAAATCTTGTTTTGTGGTACTATGGTAGTACCACTCTTCATACTAGAGAATTGTCGTCCAGCCAAATTATATAAAAATATTGACTTTATTAATATAATCAAAAGTCAATGATAGTATACAAATTTATAGTTCTTGTACCCTTTTGATGCAATTATTTACCTAACTTTGGAATAATAGAGTTTTTGCAATCACTCATATTAAAACTGTTTCAGTTACTTGTATCTAAAGTATCCTTTAACATTAAAATTCATCAACGCTACCTTGATGTTTTAACAAAACACTAAATTCTAAAGAGATATACAATTAGTCATTGAATCTAACTTTATCTGATTACAATTTTGTCGATTTTCTATCATAATCAACTCATTTTTCTTCTGAAATTTTTATCGAATTAAAATTCACGCCGACACGTAATTACAAGAAAGCAATTGGTGGTATTGGTTATATTAAAATGGGGAGGAGCTGGTAACATAGAACACAAGAACTGTACATCCTAAGTAAAATTCTGCAATCTTATGTGTTGTGATATTATGCGCATTCTGCCTATTTTTTTAGCTTACTTTGTTAGTGCCTGTTGTTTCAGCGCTAACATTAATTAGGAATCCCAAACTTTTCAGAGTGCTTTTCCACGTTCCTGTCATCCCAACCTTCACCAGAGAGAACTGTGTGCCTAATGAGTTCCTAGCCCTTTTAAGTATTAATTTCTCGTTACCAAGAAGCTAGTAGCAGCATTGGGTGTATAGCAACTCGACACTTACTTACATGTACCTCAATGCGGAGTCATCTGATGATGAAACACAGAATTATTAGAACCCTTATCCATAGGGTAAAAAATCTGTAAAGCTGATATTCTCCAAAAAGAATTTACGCACCTGACACACCATCTGCTGATGAACAGCTACCATCAGAATGAAACACCTACATGATGAGAAAAAAGCAGTTGCATTCCATTGATGAACCGACAAGATAATCCGCTTAACAAGAATCAAATGAAGGTGACCTTTAGCACACTACCATTTTTTTAAAGAAAAACAATCAACCAAACAAGATGAAAGTAGAAGAGATTTAGCAAATTTAGGACCTCGACAAAAATAAATATTTTTTAGGAATAAACATCTTTGGAAAAGAAACCCAGAACTAAATAAACAATTTAAACCGACAGGAAATGATCAAGTTTCTACGTGGATACCAATCAAAGGGGATGTTCTGCTTCATAGAAGTTGAATACGTCAATTAATCGAAGTGGAAACAGTAGTAAATAATCAAATTAATCCGACGACTGAAACTTGTTGTCAAGTGGTGTAATCCTGTACCACGCTCATTTATCATTAGGGGAGACTCGGGGACAACGCGCGCATAAATTTTTCAGAAGTTTTCGATACCTACAAGTAGGTTAATGTTGAACCAGTAACTGTCGTCATCCACTCTCTAATATACTTCCTTAGATGTCTGTAGGCAAGTGTACAAGTAGTTTACAAATGCTAAAGGAGCCCCCCTGTTACCCTCCTCTTTGAGGAGAATGAAATACGCATGTTTGCTTACTTAGAATACCTTAGTCCAGAATTTCAAAATCGGATTAGTATCTACGTAGTAGACAATTTTATTTTCTTGTTTCTCATGCGTGGTCTTACAAAAAACAAAACAAACACATTACAAAAACGATTGCGCAAAGTAATGTTTATCAACCAAACTTTGAATAACTTTAATAATAAAAACAAGTGAAAATTGTGAAACCGTAAATAAACTAAAAATAAAAGGTAACTACTAAAATACACTGCATTATAATCAAAGTATAATCAATTGTTGTAATTTAATGGCCTATACCTTGAGTTTAATTAGCCTTTCGAAAAGCATTAAATAAAAGTAAACGTGAAAATTCCACACCTATAATTTTGAACCAATCAAAATACGTTATTTTTGACAGATCACCATGGCAACGGAGATATTTTTAGTGAAAATTTTTTCTCGTGGGGGTACCCAACAGCGAATTATACTGGAAGATTTTTGACGTTTACAATAACAGACCATTTTTGAAAGACTGGTTTTATTTGTTTCATAATATTTAGTTCTTATACATTTTAATTACAAAGCTAAGATGTTTTCTATATTCTTCGGACACCTCTCTTCTTAATGGCGACAATGCAGGACTTTGAATGTTTTCAATTAAGTGTTCTATGTCTAATAAAATATATATAATATTTAGACACTAATTTTATTCACCTTTTCAACCACAATTCGGTGTGAAATTTTTCTACCGAATACCACGCGAGGTAAAATTATTTCCGACAATTTTTTTCGAGCTCATGAATATTTTTAGAAATTTCCCTCGTCTGCGACTCGAAAATTTTCAAATATTCATGAGCAATCAAACTTCCGGAAATAATTTGACCTCTAGTGGTATTACTAAGTGAAACAATTTTTATACTAAATAAAGTTGTAGATCAAAAAGAAGTAGCCTACTAATTATGATTTACATAAAGTTTTAAATAAAACTCTTTTTAAATCATCAACGGAATAATTATTCTTGGTGCACTTTTTGTAACACTATTTTGCAGGCGATTTTCAAAAGATCGTTCCCACGATCTGATGCGGGTTATTTTTGAATAACTAAAGAAACAGTGACAAATAACAGCAAAACAATTTTTTGTTGTACTAATTAAAAAAAATTAAACTAATTAAAAATGCAAATTGCATTGATGTAACGAATATCTCAAAAGTTTTAATCTCACGAGACTTGAATTTGACTATGTGACCTCAAGAAAATACTACCAATTTCTCAGGTTATGCGTTTATAGGAGATTTAATTTTGTAAAAGATGTATGGACAGATTACTACGATTTTTTTATATACAGGGTGGGCCAACGCAGACGAAACAGAGCCAATTACAGCTACATCGGTAATTTAAAAAAAAATACTCAGACCCGTCAATTTTTTTTTTGAGGAACATCTTTTCAGCCTGTCGGCATTCCAGTGTTACATCTGGTTTTAACGGAAACGACGTCACATCAAACTTTAAATAGCAACCTACAGTTTTTATGTGCAAAATCGGATAGACGACAAAAACTGCTTTTAAAAACCTTCCATGCAGTGGTAAAATTTTCTTCAAATTCGTCGTCTTACATTCTAGCAATTCTGCCTGGAGTAATCTGAAGCCATTCATCGGTGATCCTTTATCTTAAATTTTCTAAAGACGTCGATTCAGTTGAATAAACTCTACTCTTTAAATGCCCCCACAAAAAAAAATCCAATAGGGTCAAGTCTGGAGATCGAGGTGACCATACAATACTACTTCTGCGACTCTCATACTGGCATTGCAAAATGTGGTGGAGCCCTGTCTTGCTGGAAAATGAGCTCGTTTTCTAAATATCTTGCGTCATTTTGGACAATATCTGTCAACATTGGGTTGATAACATTCTCTAACATTTCCAAGTAAATTTCACCATTCAGATTGAGGTATAAAAATAGGTCCTACTAGCCGTTCTCTCCAAAATACCCGCCCAGGCGTTTAGTTTTTGTGGATACTGAGAATGAACTTGATGAAATACATAAAGATTCGTGTCCGACCAGTATCGACAGTTATGACGATTTACTATTCCGTTTAAAAACGTAGCTTCATCGGAAAACAAATATTAATAGTAAGTTCAGGTTGTCAACTGCTCGTTGACTCTAATTTCACAAAATTGTTGACGACGGTCAAATCGCCTCGTTGAGTTTCTGTACCAAATTTATTTTATAGGGATGAAATTTATGAGCCTTCAGAATGCGTCGAGTACTTGTTCGGCTGACTCCACAAATTTATTCCAATTTTTTGTACTCAATGTTGGATCTAGAGCAACTTGACCCAACACGGCTACTTCTGTCCTCTTCATTTGCACCCGCATGAGTAACATTTGAATGTTTCTTGTTAAACATTTCTGTCTTCCGAAATTTCCGCACTAATTTATAACGTATTTTTGATTAAGATGTTTATCTGATGACGTTGATTAAATATTATTGCTACCATGTTAGCACAGTCATCATTTTTAAAGAATAATTAAATTACTTCAACTTGGGAGTGGTGTAACCCATTTTTGAATTAGAAAGTGTTACGGTTTTATTTATCGTATTGAGGACGTAGGTCGTAAGCCGCTTTAGAACGTGTGTCGCAAATAGTACGGTGCGACGAAAAGTCGTATTTGGCGCGCACACTGCTAATTTGCCGTTGGTTGAAATTTAATTCGATCAAATGTTCGAGACGCACCGCGGACAATTTCTCTTTTCTCGTTGTTAGACGTGGGTGTTTTAGCATCTTCTCTGAAGTGAAATTCTCACCAAAACTATTTAATGTGGGTTTCACAATTTCCAATATAAATTAGTATTTACGTTTAATCTGGCTACATTCACCGTGAGTATTTGATTTTCTCTTCTATTTGTTTTAATTCTGATTGCTACTAATGCTTTTAGCACGTTGTGTTCGGCATCTTATACTCGTTATATACGATACTGGAATTACTCTCGAGGGTGCTGTAGTAGCTAACTAAGAACTTTCCCTATTAATGCACGGCTCCAAAGTAATTAAGCCGCAGACCAACGGGGAATACCACGTCGTCAGAGGTTGGCTATGTTGCATACTTCCAGCGAGGGAGTCACTTGGGTGCTGTTCTTCTCCGTACGCCACTCCTAGAGGAATCCTTGGGTCTATCTACCTTCCCCAAACTGTCGATACCGTCGCTAGCGGAATACTTTCATTTCCGGAACTACACTCGACGTATTGCAGCTAAGTTTTAGTATTTAAATCACTTACTCATAAATAATGAGGCGCATGAAGCTCAGGTACAGAGGACATAAACGGCTCGATATCCTCGTCAACCGTAAGTTTGTTTAAAACAGCTCAGTAAGGGCTGGGGTGCTTAGTTTAGAACGGTTGTCGCGGACACAAAAGGCCTTTTGGGTTTGTGGGAGGTACTTACCATTTCTTTTGTTGTTTAGAGTTAGTGTAACTAGCCGTGTGTAAATGATATGTGTACACAGAGCCTTAATAGCAGCTACTTTTCGGTTTAATTTGAATGAGAACTCTTAACTTAAGCGTTTCACTAAAGCTTACCTGCAACGCGACATCTTAACTAAAAGCCTGATTTATTGCAAGCGAGGCTGCTGCTAACGCACGTAACTATATGCGACAGTCTCTCTATTTCTGTCACATCATCCTACTATTTTTATTTTTAAGATTTGTTTGTGCTACTGTTTTCTCTCTCTCTCTCTCTCTGGTTTGTGTTCGATTTAGCATATTAGTTTTGTAAGTAAAACCTGTTGATCTCCTGTTGGTCGGTTTTATTTCTTTCTTTAGCCAGCAGGTGGCGCCTTGTTAGACCAGCAGTCAGAATTCTTATAGCTATTCAGGAATCCACACAACTCCCCGACGAAGCCGGACGCTGCTGCTCTTAACTACTATAAATATTTTTATCTCCACTAATTTAGTGCGCCACATCGAGCCAAATTCTTATATTTTTTCTAGGTTGTACCGCTAGAGCCGTTGCTTCTTTTGATATTTTGTAAACTACAACCGTTACAAACGATACAAAAGTAAACTAAACTCTAGAATTTGACGTTTACTAGTTTCAAAGGTTTCTAGACGATTAGTCTGGTATTGTTTTTTTAATTACAGCGTCCACAAAATCATAGCATGTCCTAATTTGTTTATTCAACTAAACCTACTTCGTTCGAAAAATTAATACAAGGGATCACCGAGAAATGCCTCCCGAAATTCTGTAAAACAAGACGTCGTTTAGAAGAAAATTTGTACCACTGCATGGAAGTTGGAGGAGCTAATTTCGAGCATTTGTTATAATTTTTTCAATTGCATTATTAAATTGTTACTGCCTTTTGTTTTTTTAAAGACAATATCCGCGAAATCATATGAGGTCCCTCTAAGGGTTTTTGTACGGTGGTTCTAACCGAACGGCCAAAGGAAACTAGCAACATATTTAAATAAAAAACGATAGTTCTCAGCATAATTTTCCAAATTGGAAATTAATGATTGTGTCCAATACGTAGAGACTCTCATATTTCTCGCAAATGACGTTTTTGACAATATTTTTGAAGAAATTTAGCATACCATTTCGGTTACACTTCATAAGAAAATTCAATAAATGAAGATGGGTCGATGCAGACGTAAAAAATTACGCTCACTTTGTGAAAAATTCGTCATCAGTTTATAAAAAAAACATTAATTTAGTTACACTTTTATTTATACCTATATAATACATACAAAAATATTTTTAGTGGTTTGAAATGACTATAATATGTGAAATCAAATCTTATTGTGTTTAGTAATTATTTTTAATGAAACAGAGCCCTGAGAAATACCGCACAACTTATTAGTTGAAACATCGGCTACTAAAAGTGCCTAATACTATAGAAGACCTAGCATAGTTGGGAAAATAGACGCCATGTTAAAAGCTGTGACATCATTTTCTTCGATAATTTTATTTACGCCAAAGTTAAATTATAAAGTTTTTTTCTTTATCAATCTAAAATTTTGTCGGCTAAATTAATTAAATATGTTTTAATGTAAAATTAAAAAATAAACTTGAATTTTGAAATCTCAATTTAAAAATAATAATTTTTAACAAAATTCAAATTTTCTGTTCAATATTTTTTTTGCTTGATTATATTGTTTCATTTAAAATTTTTGTCTAAATAAGTTTTCTTGTTGAAAAAAAAATTTCATTGTCTCCACTGAACACTGAACTACAACATTCAATAGTTTTTGTTTAATTTTTTTCAAAAAACGCAACATTTAGGTTGTGGGGTTCAGCGATACATTAAGGCTTGATTTCATAATTTTTGTTAAAATCGCATCAAATGTTGATATTTTAGGTGTTGAATATTGTAAGTAGTATTGTAAGGGCGGAAATGCAAAATGAGGTCATTGAAGGCTGTGTGCGCAACTTGTGGAAAAATTCAGGGCTGGTTTTTCTGCTGGATTGACTAAAAATCAATAGGGATTATAATCATTACCTATATCAAGCTAGAATCCCACAGTGCAAAATCAAAAATGATTACACTTCTAACAAGGGCTAATTAGATACTAATTAAATTCTCTGTTACCAAATTGTGGGTAAAACGTGTGGCGGTCTGAGATCAAGCTGAGGTCAATTTTTGAAAAAAGATTGCGCTCGAATTAAAGGTTAATTACATACTAATTAAGTAGCCTATTGTCAAATAAAGTATACAATGTTTTTTTGGAGAAACATGTGGCGGTTCTAGCTTGTGATTCAGCTCCAACCTCCACACCCAAAACCTAAGAAGAAAGCGTCATTGTATATGCAATTAAGGGCTAATTAGATGCCAATTAAATGTCCTATTGTCGAATTAAGCGCTTGAGTTTAGTTGGTAAAATGTATGGCGGTTCCAGTAGAGAAAAAGTTGTAAACCATTAATCAATGGGTAAAAAATGTTTTTTTCGATAAAACGTGTGGGGTATTCCAAGTTTAGATCAAGTTGCAAGCGCAACAGATATTAAGGGCTAATTGAAGCTACTCTCTAACTAGATGTTTTTGGAGTAAACCGTATGGCTGTTCCAGCTTAAAATCGAGCAAGAAGCAGCATATGTTTTTCCAAAAAAAATATTGTGCCGGTTCCATAACAATTAAAGTAAGCTTTAAAATCTTTAACTTCAAAGTTGTTTTTTTAATTTTAATTGCACCCTGCACCCTGCAATTAATTGCATTTAATAAATATATAATTAGCCAACAGAAAAACACCAAAAACTGCACCAAAAACTTGACTCGGACACCATATTAATGAAATTATTCAACACAAATTTTGGCAAAAAAAGATGACCCACAACAAAAAATTCACAGAATTATCTAAAAAAGAAAAAGAGGTGCACAGACTTGATCCCCAAAAATCTAACATAGTGGTAAACAAATCCTCGGAGATTTTTAACAATGACGAATTAACTTTGTTGAATAAAGGCTTGAAATATAACCTCAAATTTAACAAAGCGCCCATAGATAAGATTATTGTAGGAGTTGAAAGTTCGATCAAACTTTTAGACGATAATTCTAAATAAAATTCATTAGGAATGCTTGTAAAATTCAAATTTCAGATAATATTCAGCAGTTACCAAAATTTAAATTTAACGCCAAAGAAATAAACATTGTTAAAAATCTTAAAGAGAAAAATTGTTGTTATCTCAAAGCAGATAAAGGCAATAAAGTAGTTATTTTGGACAAAGAGGATTATTTTGAGTCAGTTCAGGTGATGCTTAATGAAGGCCCCTATTCATTAATATCTAAAAATCCTCTTCCCAAAATGATTGCTGATACCCGTAGAGTCTTATTAGAATGTGAAAAAAAGATATAATTAGCCCTTAATTCTTGCGTAAACAATTTTTTAAAGTAATGCTCCTTTTTAATTCCTACACGTGGCGGTTACAGCTTGTTTTTAACATTTTACCAAAATAATATCAAGCGCTTTTAATTTCATTGGCATCTAATTAGCCCTTAATTATGAAAAGTTTTTGATTTTGCAATGTGGTAGTTCCAGTTTGATAGAGTCTTTGTGTCAGAAGACAGTTTGTTGTGTTATTGTTTCAAACGACTTTATTTAGAGTAGGACCATTGATTACAATCAATGGTAGGAGTGAGATAAAAAATGCACTTCAAAATAAAGGTGGAAGTTAATTATGGAGAGTTTTTGTTTGGACGTTAAATGTTAACTTTAGTTCATTTTTTTTAAATATTATCTCAATTGAATTATGTGCATAATTTTAATACTAAATTAAAATAAATTCAATTTCTATTATGTATATACTTTTAAATCTTAAATAAAATGGGATACAATTCCATCATGTACATAATTTTAATTCCGAATTAAATTTATCACTAGATTCTACAACGATTCAAGGAAATTTAACTTTTCTACACATAATTGTCTCCAACCAAAACTACATTTATGGATGTCATGCCATGTTAAGAATTAAAATTGTATACATCATAAAAATTCAATATATTTTAAATTAAGAATTGAAGTGATGAACATAGTGGAAGTGTAACCCATTTTTGTTTAAGAATTAAAATTGTATACATCATAAAAATTCAATATATTTTAAATTAAGAATTGAAGTGATGAACATAGTGGAAGTGTAACCCATTTTTGTTTAAGAATTAAAATTAAGTACATAATGAAAATTAGAACAATTTTTATTGAAGTAATTAAAATAATGTACCTAATTGAAATTTGACAACTGATTAATGTTTCAATCGAAATAGTTGAACTAAAAATATTTACTGCAAAAAAGTTTCGCAAATCTTAATTCCTGAAATTGTCCCAAGTTAATTCTTAGAATTTTCTTTGACATTAATTTAGTAATTTTTATAACAAAGTAGTCAACTGGTACAAAATTTGAGTTAGAATCGTTAAGATCTCCGTTAGGATTATCTAAGAAAACACTAACTTCTGTTATTACATTATAATTATAACACGTTTTAATGCAGAGTTCCACGCCACCACGCGTTATTTTGCTGTACTTTTGTATACACTGTGAAAATAATTAAATCAATTCGAGATACTGATAAACGATTTCATATTGAAGTAGCTTTACCATCTGCGTTAATCCGAGATCCTAATGTATTAATAACATTAACTAAAATATTCAAAAAGTACCTTAACTTTTAATAAGAGATAGTTTTTATTAATTAATTGTTTTGATAAGTGACGACAAGAGACAAGTATCATTGCTATTATAGATTACAGTACGACGATAAATGACTTCGCACTAATTTTCGTAAACAATTTTGCAAACTTTTGCATTAAGAAATGGCAAAAAATGCCCCGGGTGAGGATCGAACTCACGACCTTAAGATTATGAGACTTACGCGCTACCTACTGCGCTACCGAGGCGGTAATTGATTTAAAGCAATTCATTTAAAATTTTTGTTCAAAATAAGTTTTCTCGTTGAAAAAAAAATTTCGTTGTCTCCACTGAACACTGAACTACAACATTCAATAGTTTTTGTTTAATTTTTTTTCAAAAACGCAACATTTAGGTTGTGGGGTTCAGCGATACATTAAGGCTTGATTTCATAATTTTTTTTTTTTAAATCGCATTTGAGCCCTCATCAAATTTTGATATTTTAGGTGTTGAATATTGTAAGTAGTATTGTAAGGGCGGAAATGCAAAATGAGGTCATTGAAGGCTGTGTGCGCAACCTGTGGAAAAATTTAGAGATGGATTTTCTGCTGGATTGACTAAAATTCAATAGGGATTATAATCATTACCTATATCAAGCTAGAATCTTACAGTGCAAAATCAAATGATTACACTTCTAACAAGAACTAATTAGATACTAATTAAATTCTCTGTTACCAAATTAAGCGCTCGATGTCTTGTCAGTAAAACGTGTGGCGGTCTGAGATCAAACTGAGACCAATTTTGGAAAACTGCTTGGTTTCAACATTTTACCAAAATAATATCGAGTGCTTAATAGGGCTTTTAATTGGCATCTAATTAGCTCTTAATTATGAAGTGTAATAGATTTTGGTTTTGCAATGTGGTAGTTCCAGTTTGATAGTCTTTGTGTCAGATGACAGTTTGTTGTGTTATTGTTTCAAAGGACTTTATTTCGAGTAGGAGCTTTGACTATAATCAATGGTAGGAGTGAGATAAAAAATGCACTTCAAAATTAAAGTGAAAGTTAATTATGGAGAGTTTTTGTTTGGACGTTAAATGTTAACTTTAGTTCATTTTTTTTTCAATATTATCTCAATTTAATTATGTGCAAAATTTTAATACTAAATTAAAATAAATTCAATTTCTATTATGTATATACTTTTAAATCTTAAAAAAATGGGATATAATTCCATCATGTACATAATTTTAATTCCGAATTAAATTTATCACTAGATTCTACAACGATTCAAGGAAATTTAACTTTTCTACACATAATTGTCTCCAACCAAAACTACATTTATGGACGTCATGCCATATTAAGAATTAAAATTGTATACATCATAAAAATTCAATATATTTTAAATTAAGAATTGAAGTGATGAACATAGTGGAAGTGTAACCCATTTTGTTTAAAATTAAAATTAAGTACATAATGAAAATTAGAACAATTTTTTATTGAAGTAATTAAAATAATGTACCTAATTGAAATTTGACAATCGAAATTGTTGAACTAAAAAATATTTACTGCAAAAAAAAGTTTCGCAAATCTTAATTCCTGAAATTGTCCCAAGTTAATTCTTAGAATTTTCTTTGACATTAATTTAGTAATTTTATAACAAAGTAGTCAACTGGTACAAAATTTAAGTTAGAATCGTTAAGATCTCCGTTAGGATTATCTAAGAAAACACTAACTTCTGTTATTACATTATAATTATAACACGTTTTAATGCATAGTTCCACGCCACCACGCGTTATTTTGCTGTACTTTTGTATACACTATGAAAATAATTAAATCAAATCGAGATACTGACAAACGATTTCATATTGAAGTAGCTTTACCATCTGCGTTAATCCGAAATCCTAATGTATTAATAACATTAACTAAAATATTCAAAAAGTACCTTAACTTTTAATAAGAGATAGTTTTTTATTAATTAACTGTTTTTGATAAGTGACGACAAAAGACAAGTATCATTGCTATTATAGATTACAGTAAGACGATAAATTACTTCGCACTAATTTTCGTAAACAATTTTGCAAACTTTTGTATTAAGAAATGGCAAAAAATGCCCCGGGTGAGGATCGAACTCACGACCTTAAGATTATGAGACTTACGCGCTACCTACTGCGCTACCGAGGCGGTAATTGATTTAAAGCAATTCTTCCATTTCGCATTCAATAATGCAGTGGGAAAAAAAATGTACAAATATAACATATAGAATAGAAATAATTATGAATTATAAACATTCACATTTATATTCGACAGTATCCGTAAAATCGATAGTTGTTTAGTAATTTAAGTATCGTATTTTACACTATATTCAATGACTTATTTTAATTTTATATATTTATTATGTTAATTACATTTTCTTTTATTACATTTAGAACATGTAAAACAGCTCTTTTAATTCGACAGGTTTATCCACTGTTCTCAAAACACTCGCAGTATTTCCTCGCGGTATAGCAAGACTAATATGCTACTGATGATATTCTCGTGATTGAGGTACACCTGTTTTTTCTTTAATTATTTTCCCCAGTGAATTTAGAATAAATTTTGCATCATTACCCCATGTTCGGAAAGTTTCCACTGCAAAAGGTAAAAATACATAATTTCTTTAATTTCCTGATATTTTGAATGTTTCCTAAATTCTGCTGAAGCAGTAGCAGAACCAGAGTTTAAACAACTGTCTTTTAAATATGTTGGAGCGACCGTATCCACACAGGTGACATCCCAAACTAATGAACGACCTTTTTTCCAGGGAATAATTATCATGCCATCTGGACGTTTACCATCATTTCGATGTAAACCGTTAGGTTCCAAAATACAAGGAATATCAGCAAAAGAAAGCACGTTTTAAAATATTGTTGATTTCACTATGCCGTGAAAATCTTCCGTGACTTTTACGACAAGAAAGACCATGGTGACCTAAACGATCCACAGTTGCACCACAAATGCAGGTATGAGGTTGGCATATTTCAGATCAAATCCTTAAAGAAACCGCAAACCGCAGGTAAAGATAAATCAATTACCTAACGTATTCCTAAACCACCAGACGATACAGGAAATGATGCTTGATTCCAGGATATATTTGATAAATTGATATTTAAAATTTCTTCTAAAATTGTTTTGATTTTTTTGTCGAAAATTTCACATAAATCATTATATTTCCAGAACGGGCAGCATCTTAAATAATAAATTAATTTCGGAATCCAAAAACTATGGCGAATAAGAAAAAACGCTATATGAGGGTTTATGCCATATAGATTATTTGCGAAAGATGAAATTTTTTCTAGAATATTAGAAGTGAGTGACGGAACAGCTTCTTCAGTTAAAGGAGCACTAAGAAAATATAAATTATTATCCGAAGTAATGCGTATACCAGGAGCAATAGCTTGAAATTCCTTCAAAATCTCTGTAATTTTTTTTGTTGGGTATTTTTTGCAAAAATATAATTCACATTTAGAAAAATTTATATACAGGGTGTTTCAGAATAAGATGCGGATCCTTAATGGTGTCAATCCTTACGCGAGATTAAGAAGAAAAGTTCAAATAAACATATGTCCTAAACGTCTTAACTTTTGATCTACAAGGTGTTCAAGTTTTAAGAAAAAACGTTTTTTATCATAACTTTAATATTCGTGTACTTAAATAACTATCTGTCGAAACTGTTTGGCATTATCTAATTATTTCCTTGACAACAAAGTCCATAACCTACTTTTTCAAAATGATGATAGGTACATAGCGATAATTGTGTCCATTTAATAATCTTTATTTTTTTATCGGAAACCGTTCGTCGGACAAAAAAAACAAGAAATCAAATTTACCTTAAAATGAATGGAGATTTTAAAATAATTTTTATTTAAAAAAGCAGTGGCGTACATAATATTTCTCTAAAAATATCTAGTCCTCATCCTGTACGGACGCCACTGAATAAAAAATTAAAAATTTCTAAATCAAAAATAGCTGTTGTAGCTTAGAATCCATATGCCAAACTTTATTAAAATATCTATAAAGATATTAAAGTTATGATAAAAAACGTTTTTTTTCTTAAAACTTGAACACCTTGTAGATCAAAAGTTAAGAGGTTTAGGACATATGTTTATTTGAACTTTCTTCTTAAAATCGCGTAAGGATTGACACCCTTAAGGATCAGCATCTTATTCTGAAACACCCTGTATAAACCTATTATTTTGAATTCATCAATAATTCTCTTAAAATCTTTCAAAACTTCTTCAATAGAACCTCCTAATATACCATCGTCAAGATACAAAACATAAAGTTTTGATACAATTTTTGTATAGAAGAATGGATCGACAAACTAAAAACAGAAGATCCTAGAGGATCACCTTGTTGGCATCCTACAGAAGACGGAATCACTTTGTTTTTGTACAGTAAATTTGATGGTAAAGCATAACACTGCCAAAGGTAGGGGTAAAGTTTTGGAATGATATCCTTAGTATTCTGTAAAATAACATTACGATCAATTGAATTAAAAGCATTTTACGTCAATTTTTAGTAATATTTCTCCAGAAGTGGTATTAGAAATATAGGTTCTGACAGCATGTACCGCAGCTTCACAACCACTTTTCACCCCAACACCAATTTCTAATGGTTTCAAATAATTTGAAACTTCATCCGACTGCAATTGGGCGTATTCCACGATCTTTTTAGATAAGGCAGAAGTGATGCTCCGTATAAATTGATTTTTTTAAATTGATTTATTATTTAATTGTTTACTATCTAAACGTTAATCAAACTCATTAAGATACCCATTTTAGAACCAATTGAATTGCGCCATTATACTAATATCAAATATTATATAAGTATAAATATGGCAATGAGTGAGATACAAACCGGCATCAAGTTACATTTGGATTTGAAGTGAAACGCATTTTAATTTAAAAATTCAATTGTACCCCCTTAGATTATTTATATGTTGGTCACTGTCAGAATTTATAACCCTCCCAACAAATTACCCCAAAGTGCCGTTAGGGGGTGGCAATTTTTATTCTAAGTGTAAAAATTCAGCAAAATATTAAACATTCGCAATTATGGGATTGTATTCCCTCACATTTTTTATATCTTGGTCATTGTAAATCAGTTTTTATAACCTTGGCAACAAATTACCCCAAACTGCCACCCTCTGACGGCACTTTGGGGTAATTTGTTACCCCAAACTGCCATCCTCTGACGGCATTTTGGGGTAATTTGTTGCCAGGGTTGTAAAACTGACTTACAATAACCAACATATAAAAATCTGAGTACAATTGAATTTTTAAATTCAAATGCATTTAATTTCAAATCCAAATGTAACTTCACGCCGGTAAATACAAATCCAGAACTAATAGAAATGCATCACGTATTGCCATAAACGTCAATTTTATCAATTTTATTATAGCTATTTATGTTACCATGTTTCGTACTGTTTTTTTTCTAATTTTGAAAAAAAAGTTTAAAGAAGGAATTAAACCAATTTCGAATTAAAATTCTAATCGAGTTTGACCGATGTTCCCATGGTTATCATTTTCAAAACAAATGTAAAACAAGCGTTTACCGTAGAACTTCACATCGCCCTGATAATCGAAAATTAAATTGCGTTTAAAAAAAATTGTTCAAACAAAAGCTATAGACAATAGAATTTCCAACAACTTTTCTCCCTCAACTTTTTGTAAAATTGATATTGGTGGAGATATTGTTACAACAATTATTGTCACGGAATTGTTTCTCAGTAATTAAAATAAATATTTTTCTAAATATTTTAAAAATTCGAAAATCTGTGTAGGTTAAAGGTCCTTTTGGCTACATAGGAATTACCCAAAATCTAATCAAATGTGCGGAATTATAGGTAAGGGGCATGTACGGGGTGGACCGATTTCGATAGGATTCCAGGGTATTGCGGTAACTATTACTGTTAGAGCAAAACTGTTCACGTAGAATTAGGCCAACTTTTTGAGACAAATTAAACACCGAACCAAAATTGAATTTTTCCAAAATCGGAAGTGTGATTTTCTTATTATCTTGTTTACATACGTATAGACGGCCGACCGTCGGACAAAAAATTTGTTTTGCTTTATTATAACGTACTAACTCTAATTCGTCGGAAAAGTAAAAAAAAGAGTGTTAAAATTTTCGGTTTGGAAATCCTCGCATACTCTCAATCTTATTTCATAAGATGTCTATTAGTTCTGAACTTCTATCATATTGATGGTTTACTATTAAAAAATGTTTACTTATGCTTCATCTATCAAGAAAAATTACTTTAAAAACTTACCTAATTATTATAGATTTATTGCAAATTTGGTAAATGGATATTAATATCTCGATGTTTGTTTGATATTGTACAATCTCTTGCGAATTTACTGCAGACGATTCAAGATTGTTATTTCTACCAACACCAAGTAGGCTATAATAATCGAAGAATCGACTTATATAGCTGCTTACACATTTGCCGACAAAGTTACTTTAATGCAAATCAAAATTTATGTTTAGGTATTCAATTCTCTTTCTTACCTTACCACGCATTTTCTACATTTTACCACGCTAAAGTGATATCCACCACCTTAAAGTGATAGAGGTACAATAAATCAATTGTTAGATGCTATAAAAAAACAGTCGCTATTTCACATCTTTGTAAATAGATTTTGAAATGAATCCGTGGCATTTTTGACCATGCCTAGTAAAAATTCATCATAGTATTTTCCGCTCCCTCTAAATTTTTGGAAGTAGATTTTCTTGACCTTAAAGTTTAATGTCTCTACCAGTTTCCTTCCGTGATTGGGAGAGGTGGGAGGAAAGAATTGGAGGGTGCGAGTAGGGGTAGAGAAAGAATATGTTATTTGTCTTCTTCAGCTTATCAAAAATACATAATTTGTAAAACTTTTTTAAAAATTCAAAATTTTATTTAAAAAAAACAGAACAAAACATACATCATTTTAAAGCCACAGTCATACCCGTTAAAACTTTTTTATCCAAAGTTATAAACGAATGAGTGCAGCACCGATAAAAAATACTAATTCTGCGACAACTCGTGCGCGCTCCGCCCCGCGGTGTTTTGCGACTGATTTATCTCGTTACCGATTCGTTATAGCGAAAAGACTTGTAGAACCTTTTTTGTAGGAAATTTTTTGCTCTACAAATTTTGTCTCATGTAAAATATTATAATTCTGCATTTATAACGAGATACTCCCATAAAAACGTTTTCTCGATTTTCCGGGCCATTTTCCGACGCTTACCGGGTCCGTTCGCGTTCAGAACATTTTTTCGAAATTACTATAAAAAACAAAACATTCCAGCAAAAATTTTTTTGTGAGGATTTAGTGCGATCTTTAGTCATATTTTAGCCCCTGGCGACTGGGCTATAGTCACTTTCAGTCAAACCTGAATTTTTAAAATTACTGCACAAAATATTTGTTGTTTGGTCCAGTATAAATTCTCCATTATTCAAATTTTTATCTAAAGCGATAAAAAAGTTACAGGGTGTATCCACTTTCTGTTACCACCTCGTATATAGTTCTAGCTTCCTTAAAGAGTACAAGAATTTTTTATATTTATTAAAATAGTTTCAGTTATTAACGGTACCAAAATCGTAATTAAAAAAGGGGGTCTAACTATAAACGGTTTGTCTTTAATATTTTTGTGAGAAGGTAAAAATCTCTTTTATCTATACTAGTCAAAAGGCTTTGCATGTGCCTCTCAAAACTTTTTTGGTTTTAAACTGGGTGTGAAGTTAGCACGCCATACTCCACGGACAACAAGACAAACATGTTGTTCCTGAGAATCACCACTTTGGTTTCCGGACCTGGTCATCAAGACCCTCCCGGATAATTAGAAAAAAATGTACAACACAATTTCACAAAACAATCACATTACACACTTAATTAATATTATTACATGTGAATACTAGGGTGGGTAAGGGTTGGCATGTTTAGGTTTAGTGGTTTTCCTAAACCTTGAGTAAATGCTTTGCCAAGACGAACCAATCCACAATTGCACACGGTTTCGTCACCACACTATACAGGTTTATACTGATCTTCTGGTGCACCATACATAACACTTACATCACAATACAATATTTTAAATGTACCATACGATTAAATAAAAAAATGTATACAAGCAATTGTATTTTGTTAAAAAATTAATACTATCCTTCCTAAGGTCATTTCTACCGTTATCATTCTCATGTTTTGATTCTGCGGGTATAAATACAACATCACTACCGTGACGAGGTAATCTGGCTAGACTCGCCTACCTGATTTGCCTAGCTTTTCATCAGAATAGTCGTGTGTTTAATTTTACGAAGCCAAAAAGATTTCCGCGTGCTTCCACAAGTACAAGAAAAGCAATCGAATGATAACGGCGTTACAATTAAAATTTGATTTAAGCCATATTAGTATAAAACATTTAAACCCTGCAACAATTAAACAGTTTTTCGCGAGCTTGGTAATATCCGTATTTGTTTAATATCAATTAATATATTAAACTCCATGCTAAATTAAGCCGTTAGTTTTCAACTTTTATTAATTTAATTTAATTTTTAACAAATAATTAACCATTCAAATAAAAATAATGTAACGATTATTTTTCCGACTTTTTTAGTGAAAACCGTAAACAAAAACCAGTACTTAAAAGTTTAAAATTAAGAAAAGATTTCACTAAGAAACACTTGATAAACTAGACCGTCGTTTCAGAATCGTCAATAAAATTTGGAATACCGGCTTGTGCTACTTCGTATAGAATTGAAAGGACGTTAAATAGAATAGATAGAAAATCAACTAACTAGCAGAAAACCGCTTCTGTAGCTCCTCAAAATCAACGAAAGGTATCAAATTCAGGAGCAGCATCAATTCCACGAGTTTGTTAAATTAGTAAGCGGATAGTTGAAACCAACGTTTAAGTCGTTATTTTTTTCTTATATACGGATGAACAGTTGTAACGATGGTTTCGAAATCAAAAGCACCCTTATTTTCCACTTTTCTTTATCAGTTAAAGTTAGTAGATCATAATTAAGCAAACAACATTTTCTGAGCTGAGGATCAATTTTTTCGGAAATTTTTTATAGGGTGTGACGAAATGTTGTTGCGTTATAAAAAACAATAAAATTTCAGTCTATTGCAATAAAAATTTTACAGAAAAAAGCTTTTCGCTTTTACGTCGGAAGGGGTTGTATTTATATCAACGTGTAAAAAGGAGGATCAAGTGGGGGAGGGGCACGTACTCTTAGTTACGCCACTGGATGCAATGTTTTTTTTGTAAACAATAAGTAGGTATAATTACTTCACTTTTCGAATTATATCCGTTTATAATATTTAACAAAAATTAATGAGATTTTTCGGATCCAGGACAATTGCCCGAAAACAATTGCCCGAACACAGTTGACCGAACGGACAATTGCCCGAAAATACAATTCCACGAAAAGACAATTTATCGAAGGGACAATTGCCCGACAAGATAATAACCCGAGGCACAGTTTCCCGAAAGGAAAATTGCCCGAAAATTTTAATACCTCTTTTTTTAACTTTTTCAACGAATTAGAGTTGTTAATTTTAGTTTTATTTGTTTTATGTTATTGCCTAAAAATGTTACACAAATTTTTTATCTTTAATTATTTGTCAAACAATTTCAACGAATTTTATTCCATTAATGATTTATTTGGTAATTTTTATCCGTAAATTGTTAAATTGATTTCAGTGTGAGTAAAAAGTCTGAAACTATTCGGTAAAATAAAATTTCATAAAAAATTGAATTTCGTAAATAAAACTACACTGATATATTATTCAAAACATAATATACTTTTTAATTTAAATAATAAATCCTTAATAATTTGTTCCAACTTTCGTTTAAAAATAAAAATGTTTGCTTAAGAAAAATTAATCAGGCGAGCAATTTTTTCATTGGTAAGCAGTGTGAACACGTTAAATTGTGTGCAATACACGCAGGAAGAAAAGAAAATAAAATTTTTTAAAAAAAAAATAAAAAAAAATTTAAAATTTTATTAAATTTTTTTTATACACAAGGTGCTCACTACCACGTTGTTGTCTCTCTGACTCCATTTCGTACGGCGCGAATTTCAAAATTCCACAAAATATACGCTACTAAATAAACAATTATTATTAGAAATAAAGAAAGGAACGTTACAATGTAGAAAATAACAATTGTTGCACAATTAGCATTGTTTAATTAAATCAAATACGTTAAAAAGTATATAATCTTATTTAAACTACAAAATAAAAAACACAAATATAAATAAAAATAAATAATGTTGAAATAAATTTGAAACATACAATTGAAAAAAAACTGGGTATACACTCGAACAAAAAAATTAAATGTTAGCAATTATACTGCAGTGGAACTTAAAAAACCTGACTAATATGACAAATTATGTGATATACCCAGTTGTATGTGTTTGCAGAATCGTAAGTGTTTACCAGGCGAAGCAGTCTCTGTATTTCCTACGTGTAGGAGGACCTTCTAACGCTCCTATGAATTGCTCAATTTGAAGATCATGTAAACTTTGCTCTAACTGAATTGCCCAAATAAATTTCCAAATATTTGGATGATCTGAGCAAACTTGTTGCTCAAACCCTCGATGCCATCCTTCTATCGAATTGTTTGTTTTTGGCAAGTGTTCTTGTACTCCAGAATAGCAATTCCAGAGAGCATGCGGAAATAAGGGCAAACTACGTCGTCCACCTCTTTGTGGACGCCCAATCTAGGTATCCTCAAAGTAATCTAGGATTGGTTGGGCTTCTCCAGGTAACACGTCTAGTTTGCAAAGGGTTTCAAATGCATTCACTACATCTGCCGTAGGAACAAACGCTATTGCTGCTAATAATTGAAGCTTAAAAGCAAAATCTGCATCAGCTTCGTATCTTCGTTTTAAACCTTCAGATTGGATTCTTCGAAATATGCATTGTGTAAAGTGAAGAAAACACCCACGTTGTCTTGAGTTAGGAAATTGTTTACGTACAGCATTTATCATGGCGTTCTCAAAATCTGTCAGGATTGTTAACGGCTCAACTTCGGGCAATAATTCTTTTACTTTTGATAGTAACCGAACATAACTTTCTTCAGTTTTGCTAGGTAGTAGTGCATATACTAGAGGAATTGCAGTATGTTTATCTAATCCATGAATTGTATACAATTGATGAAATAGATAAGGTACAGTTTTAAAAGTTTCATCAGCATACCAGTGGAGCGATTTGCCCAAAAACAAAAGGTTCTGCTTATTTGAAAAAATTAGTAATCGATTATCCTGTGGGCCCGAATCAAAGAGTAGAAATTGCTCTCCATTTTTCGTTAATGTGTACTCTAGCGGCAAAATAATGTCTCTTCTGTGCAGGGGTAAAGCCGGAGCGGCCTGCTGCTTACTCCGTACACGACGTATTGTCCTTTTAATGGTACTTACTTTTGGAAGAGTTGCAGCTGTAGCTTGACTTACATTAGTAGATGCTATTGAAATTATGTGATGTGGCCCATCTTGAGTACGTATAGCCTTATGACGTACATTGTCCAAAAATTTCGATCTTTCCACTTGTCTTGCATCTGCTATATGGTTATGTGCACCACTTTTTTTATTAGTTCGTTTTTCAACGTTATAACACTAGAATTACCACTTGTATTTTTTATAGAAATCACATTTCCAATAATTTTTTGGTTTTCTTTATCTTTCTGGTATATATAATTATCTATTACCAATTTACGCTTTCCTTTTTCACTCACTATTAATTCTTGCGTCATTCTCCAATTTTGATGTTAACTGTTGCTTGGTTTTTTTCAAAATGCAATACCATAGTACGGCATATAAACATAATATTTATCACCTGAATTAATGAATGTACTTTTTGTTGTTCACAAAACTTGAAAGTTCTCTCATTCAAAAGGGATTATAATATTTTATAGAATTTACCGAAAAACAATTGACAAAAAAAGCAATTTATCGAACTACCAATTTATTGATTGAAAATTGAACGAATGGTAAATATATCGAATTAAAAGATATTCTTTCGTAAATTTTGAATTGATGTATTGGATGATTAATGCATAAAAAGTAATTGATATATTAACTTTGTTCCCCTAAGAGTGAACATGTCTAAAACTATTTATATTCTTCGTAGTATCATTGATTGTATACCTACCGCCGTTGAAATTTTATTATAATGTTTGGTTGAGTACTCGCTTCTCAACAAATGATTTAATTACTTTATTCAATTGATTTTTGTAAATAATACCCTTTTTAGTCTGAATATGACAATAAAAAAATATTATTTTTAAAACTAATATTGTTTACTAAGATTTTTAATAAAGTATTGGGTAATTGACATAATATTATAAATTATAAATAATTAGATTATTTATTTTGATTACTTAATTCATACAAGTCCACATCATTAAAAAGTCTTCCAAGATTCAAACAAACGATTAACAACAGCAAATAAGTTTGATGTAAGCAAAAAGGTGTGACACTCTTTAATTTTTAAAGAAGAATTGTAATACTGTAACTTCTCAACCAACACCGTTTTGTACCCCAAATCGCATAAACACATGTAATTTTTGTAAAGAAATAAAAATTGTAATATCTGTAACCCATCAACCAACACCCTTCACCCCGATCACATCTTCCAACCAACACCGTTTACCCCAAATTACATGAAAATATGTAATTTTTAAAGAAAAAAATTGTAATAACTGTAACCTATCAACCAGCATCGTTCAACCCCGGTCACATCTACCAACCAACACCGTTTACCTCAAATTACATAAAAACACGTAATTTTTTTAAAGAAGAATATTGTAATAACTGTAACCTACCAACTAATACCGTTTACCCCAAATTACATAAAACATATAATTTTTAAAGAAAAAATTGTAATAACTGTAACCTACCAACCAACATCGTTCACCCCGGTCACATCTACCAACCATCACAGCGGTACCTGTGTCCATAAATTTTTTTTTTTTTTTTTTTTTGTTTTTTTTCACCATCTGAAAACACTACTTTTTACAAATGAAAACATGTAATTTTTTAAAGAAGAAAATTATAACACTGTTCAACTCCGGTCAAACCTACCAACCATAACTGTTTACCTCAAATCATATGACAACATGAAAATTGTAATAATCGTAACCTACCAACCAACACCGTTCACCCCTGATAACATCTAACAACTAATACCGTTTAATAAATAAATCACATAAAAATGTAATTTATTTTAAGAAGAAAATTGTAATAACTGTAACCTAGCAACCAACACCGTTCGCCTAAAGTGGCATCTACCAACCAACATCGTTTATCCCGAATCACATGAAAACATGTAATTTTTTTAAAGAAGAAAATTGTATTAACTGTAACCTACCAACCAACACCGTTCACCCCCGATCACATCTACCAACCAACAATCGTTTATCCAAAATCACATAAAAAGATGTAATTTTTAAAGAAGAAAATTGTAATAACGTATTCTACCAACCAACACCGCTCACCCCTATCACTTCTACCAACCAACATCGTTTATCCCATATCACATGACAACCAATTTTTAAAAAGAAAATTGTAATAACTGTAACCTAGCAACCAACACCGTTCACCCACAATGGCATCTACCAACCAACACCGTTTATCCCAAATCACATGAAAACACGTAACTTCTTTAAAGAAGAAAATTGTAATAACTGTAACCTACCAACCAACAACGTTCACCCCGATCGCATTCTACCAACCCAACACCGTTTATCCCAAATCACATGAAAACATGTAATTTTTTAATAAAGAAAAAAAATTGTAACACCGTTCAAATCCTTCAAATCTACCAACCATAACTGTTTACCCCAAATCATATGACAACATAAAATGGTATTAATCGATAACTCCCTACCAATTTCTTTCTACCCCTGATAAAATCTAACAACCAATACCGTTTTTTATCACATAATAAATTTAATTTTTTTAAAGAAATGAAAAATTGTAGGCTAACCGTAACCTAGCAACCAACACCGTTCACCTAAAATGTCATCTACCAACCAACACTGTTTACCTCAAATTACATGAAAACATGTTACTTTTTAAATTGAAGAAAATTGTAATAACTGTAACCTACCAACCAACACCAAAGAATTGTATTTATTTCGATAATTTTACTATTTGTTAAATTTTCAATAGATAAATTATTTGTTTAATTAATTGCATTCGATCAATTGTAGATTCTATCACTAAGTTTGAGGAAGCTCTATATATATATATATATATATATACTTATTATTTAAATATATATATTTTATATATATATAGTATTTATATATATATTTAAATAAACAAAGTTGGAGTCATGTTTAGAGTAATCTCCTTTCGGACAATTGTGCAACGGGTAATTGTCCATTTGGAAATTTTGTTTTTGGTTTATTGTTTTTTTGGGAAATTGGACATTCCGGGCAATTGTCCATGCGACCAACTGTGTTCGGGCAATTGTATTCAGGGAATTTTTCCCGTAAGCGTATTTTTCAATGTTCACATGTTAATAGGTAGATTAAGTTTACTGTGAGTGAAATTAAAACACTTTCAATATTGTTGTATCAACTGCTGAATATACTTGAAATTTCACATTATCAGAGCTTCTGTTCTGCAATCTAATGTAAATATTTCACTTCATGATCATCAATCAATGCACGGGTTTATGCTATTTTTAAACATATATAATCTGCAGATAATAAGCCACGGTGATTTAACGCTTATATAAGCCTGAATAATTTTAATAACTCCAGTTGAAGTTATGGTTATACAGGGGTGTCCTATAAGTAGTGGGCGAACGGGATGTGGGTGAAACTTACTGTTAGTCTATGATTTATGGGACACCTTATATATTAATGATCAATCGAACTAAAAATTGCACAAGAAAAATGCTAAAACAATGAAGATATTTATTACACAAACCCCTTACTTTTTCATTGCACAGTATGCTGCGATAATGGTTGTTGTAACGTAATTTAAATTATAAATGCAAATTGTTTGAACAAAAAAAAAGGTTGTTGTGCAAGTACTTGTTTGTAAAAATTCCATTCGCATAAAAACACAACATATACGAGCATTAATTAAGTATAAAACTGTGTGTAATATTAACCATCAAGGTAATTTTGGTAACATTTTTTCTTCTGTGATAGAAAGAAATGGCAATAAAATCAATGTTTTCATTCATTCTAATCCACGTAATTTTTGTACTGCTATTAAGATTGTAAATAAAGTCAAGCGTACAGCCTGAAAGAATAACTTTGCAATATTAGTTGATTTAAATAATTATTGCAAAATCTGTGCATGTTTGCAAATTTGAGGAATTACGTATAATTTTGTTTAAATATAAATCCCCATAAAATTCTAATGACGATAATAACAATTTAAAAAAAAATGCTCACGTATTAATTACTTACTGTTTTAAAATTAAATTTAACTGAAGACGTCCGTATAATACCACAGTACATCTGATTAGATTTTTGGGCGCATCGTCTGTCTAGTCAAAACAGCCGGGTGGGTGACCTTAAATTAATTAATTTTGTATTTTATTACCGTTTACTGAAAACAAAATGTTTAGTAATTTTAAACAAAAATTTTACGTTTGTTCTGATTTACTGTACCTAATGTTCGCTTCACCGTTCAGTATTGTAACATTTGTGTAAAATTTATTAAAGGAAATAAAAGCTTTCCGCGTTCGAATATTGTACCGATAAAGCATTTGTTTACAACAATCACATAATTTTATAAGAGCACTTGATTATGATAGGTAATAGGTAAAACATGTACTTTTTATAATTTATTAAAATAATAAAATTACATTTTAGGTAGTGTTATTTTGAAGTATATTTAAAAATGTAGTTATAGTTGGAAGCCTACCCTCAAAATTAATGCATTTCTTTAATTGTTTATGATCAAAGATGTAATGAAGTTTCTCCTATTAACACATTAAAGTCGATTCTTACTAATTGGACATATAATAGTTATAAGACTGAGTTTGTACCGTGGTCAGACTTATAATCATTTATATTCAATAAAATATTGCTGACCGTAGAAGTATGCAAACGTAGTTTTTGATTCACTCCGAAAATGTTTCAAAAAATGTAATAATCTTCTTTCAGCTTATTGAAAACTGTGAAATTCACCTTGTTTTGTGTACGAATAAATCTTGAACCCAGTAATGTTGATGGCTTATATGATTCTATTTTGTTTTCCTGCGACAGAATCAATATTCAAATGATTTTCACAAGTAATTACTGTTCTTGTGTTTTCCATTAGCTTATTACTTATTTACATCAATCAAATACGTAATAGAAAGGTACTCCATAATTAACTCACTTCTACTGTAAGTTTTGTATTTTATGATCTGAAAATTTTGTATCGGAACTCCGCTTCTGTATCAAAATGTTACCTAATAAAATTGTCTAAAGCAATCTCAAGTCGTATGAATTCTGTCTTACCTTATAAATGAATAACTTTAAAGAAGTTAAAGTGTTACATATTGAAAACAATGTATCAGTATTGTGAGATTACAACCAGGCTCTTCTATATGCTTCGCACATTGTAGAAACTATAAACAATTTATTAATATCATTTCAAAGCACTTAAAATCATTTACTTGTAATTTGAACAACAAATTGTTTTTGTTCAAAGTTGTGTGGGATTGAAATTGAGGTTATAAATGGAAGTAAACAAACAATATTCTGCAGTATCTAAAATGTTTCAGTATGTACCTAAAGTACTGTAATATCCTATGTAGTCACTAAATTCATCCTTTCTTAAAAATGGGTTTTCATACTGGTTACTTCGACTTTATTTAATTTGACATAAAATAATAATTGACATTGACAGATGTTTGGAATGTTTGCGGACAATGTTTGCGGACAAAGTATTACAGTTAAAAAGTGTTACTTTATGATTATTCAGGGAGTACGTAAACTCAATTTTATAATGAGGTCGACGGAAAAAAGTTGTTTGCAATGTAACTTTGTTGTATTGTGATCCGATAAAAAAGATTAAAGAAAAAAAAGGTTGTTAGAAATGTTACTGTCTGTAACTTTTATTTGAACTATTTTTTTCAAAAGCGCAATTTTCTTTTTCCTCTATTTCAAGCAAAGAGAGAGACCCAAGCACCGGTTCAACAACCAGCTACAAGCACCTGTCTTATCTTTCTTTTTTCACTTTTCTAGGGTAGAAGCACCAGTCTTTGGGACACATAACTTTTTTTCACTTTGACTCTCGCTCCAGACAACACGTTCACACGAAAGTACTTGCTATTATGCTTCAATAAAAGCTTAACTAATTAAAAATGTTTGCATATTTCTTACAAAGCTTTATTGACACCATTTAAAAAAAATACAAAAAGGTATAAATCACTAGTGTTTGAGAATTTTTTAGTGTTTGTTAAAAATCCAGTCTTTGAGATTTCCATTTTGACGAAAAAAATACCTATTACATACTGCCTCCCACTTATAATTACAGATATCAGCCCGCTCGGGCCACTTCCACAGTCTGCCGCAGGCGACCATTGCGGATACTTTGGCGCAAGTGTCACTGCAATCAAAATAATTCTCGGAAAGTGGTTACCATCGTATCTTACTATGACGTGTACGCTTTTTTCCTTTCTTGTGGGCTGCAAATGCATCTCTTCTTCGTCACTTTCCTCTTCGTTCCACTCACTTTCGCCCGAAGATACGTCTATACTGGACTGTGAACTTGAAAATAGGACCATTTTCTCTTTTTTTGCCTTTTTTGATGTCCCTGGCCTTTGCTTTTTTCTCTAGAGCAGCTTTCTTTGCTGCTTCTTTCTTGTCCTTGGCTTCTTTCCTTTTTTCCATTTTTTCCTTTTTCAGTTTTTCCAATTCGATCTTCTTTTGCTTTTCTTTTGTCTTGACTTCTTTAAATTGCTCTGAAGTTATGACTGGATAGCTACCGTACAATGATCGCCTAGATTTATTAGTCTTTTTTGGACTTCCTGGCCAATAAAGGGCCCTTTTTAATGGGCTTGGGACATCTTTTCCCCCGGTTTCAGGAGACAGGACTTTAGCGAGTTGCTTATTCTTGTTAACGGTGACGGGACGAGTCTCTTCAAAAGCGGATTCAACCTGTTTACAGTGGTCATTTTCTTCGATGTTGTTTGAATGAAGATTTTCAATTTCCTCAAAAGAGAATCCAACAGGTTCGTAACTGTTTTCGGCCGAAGGGGGTTCTGTTGTTTTCGTTTGGTCGTTTCCGGAGGGTTCCTCCAATATTTTGCACCAGGATTGTGATCTAAAAAGAATCCAAAAGGTTCGCAGCTGTTTTCGGTCGAGAGGGGTTGTTCTATGGAGTTTAGGCGAGGCATATTCTCGGGATTAGACACGTCGAAACAGATTGCCTTGTTTTTCAGCCACAGTTTGAAAAATGGGTAGTCCTTCATTCTCTCTGCGTCCTCATTGAAGGATGCAACCATCTCCAAACCAAGAAGATTTTCAAGATGTTCGTGTCTTGGGTCAGTGGTTTTCTCAGTGGAATCATTCGAGTGGTAGGCATCTAGTACGCACTTATCGTAATTGACATTGGCAGGAGAAAATGGGTACAGTCCGCAGGTGTGAAAGCCATTGATAATCACAGATTTATCTAAACCATCTCTTAAAATGGCCTTGGTGCCATGGTGCTAAAACTGATTTCTGCCAAAATATCTGGTGTTGCCAGCATTGAGAGACAAATTTTGAGTATTACAATGCCATTCGTTTAAATTTTAAACTTCTACTGTAAAAACACAAGTGGATGCAGATCGATAAAAATGCAATGTGTGTTATGAGAAATGATAATATAATGGCTAAACCTCACCTTGAAACTGTGAAAGATGCTCCGCCGGTCTTCTTCTTTTGTTAACAAAATGTGAACCCAAATGCGACCAAGAATCTCCTGCTTCCTAGGAGCGTTGCCAACATGACAAAAAAATCGTGGCACTATTCAGGAGGGGAATTTGAACAATTTATCAAACACTGGGTCAATCACAAAGACTGGTCCCTCTACCCTATTAAAATTTTGTAAGTTTCAACCCACTTTGTATACGCTGTTTATTTTATTTTTCGAACAAATGTCACCGCACACTTTGAACAAATTATAAAAAAAAAAAATCGGAAGTTTGACTAGAAAAATATGTTAAATATTAGGGGAAACCAAAAAAATAAAGATTTTTCAAAGCGTAATTTGACTAATAATGTAACCAGTCATATACAGGGTGTTTTTCAAAAATGACTCTAAAAATCTTGGTTTTATGTGATTACGTAAGATATGTGATTCGTTATTTGAGGCTTCCCAGTCACACAGCAAAAGTAGTCACAGACAAGGCATCATGCAAACAATTATTGTAACTTCACAATATCCACAATGTGCAGAAACACTAGCAAGACTCCCACCACAGACCTGTTTCGAAACGAAAATATCGGATCTGTGTGGCAATTTAACCCAATTATTTGAATTCTGAAAATTGCTCTTACCAAATGACATTTTTATGGAGTTAATGGTCTCCATAACATTGTTAAAAATAAGAAGAAACCTTGTCGGGATAACGTTCGAATGGAGAATTCCTTTAAATCGTTCATTACTAATTCGAATATTGGTAGTGGTCGCGTTGCAAGAGCTCACTTCTTAAACTACCCTTTCAACTATTTTATAGTAGTGTTAAGCCTTTAATTCACGCCAATTTCGACTGACAGAGCCGTCTTTATTTAGACGTTGTCGTCGACGTGGAACAAAGGATAAGGTGTTTTACTGACTTCAACCAACTTAACACTTCTAGTAAAAAGGTCCTTCTTTTGAAAAATTAATATAGAATTTCTTTTCCTTCTTTTTAAGCAAAATTTTAGTTTAAATACCAGTCTTACAGCATTCAAAGAGAGCGAGCGCGCGGCGGTCTTGTGAAAACAGTTAGGTATATTTATGGTATCGATTTTTTTTCACTTTTTTTGTTAAGATTTTGTAAGTTGCTACGTACTTTCGATACTGTCTTTGGCGTTTATTTTATTTTTGGATCAAAATTTTTTAATGTCGCTGCGAACTTTTACACTTTTGTTGATATTGGAAGTATGTAGACTTATGCGCGAAATCTACTCAAACATTTGCTGTAAACTAACTCTAAAAGGTAAATCATTAATAAACAACAGAATCAGTTATAGTACTTTTTGTTCCCTGTGGAACACTAGTATCATTAAGTTCAGAATATACAGTGTGTCCCGGAGTGAGTAGAATTGTATCTTTTGTTAATACAATTTAATTTCGGTTAAATGCGCTATGATGTACAATTTATTTATGCTGCTTCAGATTCGGTTAAGAATATTCGAAAATTCCAAGCAATTCAAGAAAAACTCTATTTTCAAAAAATCCAATATTTACCTTATCATGAAATCTATAAAAAAAAAATTTCAAACTAATTTTTCTTATTTCATTCAAGTAAATTCATAATCACTTAAAAAAAATAACTCACATGGTTCTCGAGGTAGTGTTTGCTGCGTATTTTAAAATAATTACAATGAGTTCAGCAGTGAATTGACCATAAATCAAATGTGTTATGTTGTCATGACAGCCAATCTAAATAAAAAGTTGAACTGTCAATTTTGAGTTATATCATTCATATGACATTTATCAGATCATTTCCAACATATCACACTTTCTCCCGTTATATTTTGATGATCCATCCATGGTGTCCCATTTCATAATATGTCACGTAATTTTACGCGAACTTCATTAACTAAGACCCCGAAGCGTCTAAATCCCTCTTTATTACTATTCAATTTATTTTGAAAAATCACACATATCTTATTGCTGGGGATTAACAGATTTGTCAATGCCTCCATCCCTTGCTGGTTGTATTTTTCCATCCCAAATTTTGCCATATCCATTTTATTGTATTTTATTGGTTTTACATGAAAAAGATAATATTTGGACCCTATCTTATCAGATTTTTCCATTAAAGCTGGTCGAAATGCTTGAACCTTATGATGGGCTTTTCTTCAATTCCTGTACTTCAGCTATCTTAATCTGCTGATAATAAAGTCTTGCATATTATTTTTAATAGATGAAAAAGTTCCTTCAAGATACGTACGCTGGGACATGCTTAATTGGTCCCGTAAGCAAGATCTTGTCGCAGCTCTACAGACATCATATAATTTTTTTAATGGAGCTTAAGTTCCTAGTGTTTCCACTACCATAAAAAAAAAGAAGAAAAGTACATGTTCTTTTTCCTGTTTTTATCGGCGTCTGCAACATTTGCTGAACTATTTGCAGAGATGTTCACACGATTGTTTGGAGCTAAAATGTTTGGACAAGAAGTTCCACAACAATATTTTCACATTTGATAAAATTTGAACTACTTCTACCGCTATCTTATCTCTTATCATTAGAAAATAGAAAACTTTGCGCATCTCTTAGTTTTTCACACACTTCACCCATATCTTTAATGTTTGACGTAAAACTTCGATTCTTCTGCACCCTTTCATTGTTCGAATCACAGCCTTCACTACTATAGTCTAATTCACTGATTACATCTTGAATACTTAAATTGGGGCTTTCGCTCAAAATATCAAAATCAATAGATGCATAATTTTCAAGTCTTATACGTTGATTACCTTTCCTAATAAAAGAAAAAGCTGAGCTAGTGGAATTTCATCTTCTTCATCAAAATCTTCTTGCAGAAACCTTTTCCGAGAATCCTGCTTTCGCAAAACATTTGGAATTGCAATAGGCGAAACGTTTCTCCAGGCTACTGATATCCAAACCTAAAGCGCTGGTTAAATTGATACTTTTTCCGCATCTTCAAAAGGACGTTTAGTATTTGTGAATGTTAGCAACCTTTTGATTAAAAACTTCCTGTAGACCATCTTAAAGTTTTGGATAATTCCTAGATCCAGTGGCTGGCAATAGGATGTGGTGTTTGGGGGTAGAAAAACAATGTTCACATTTTTAAGAGTCACTTTGGGATGAGACGTGGCATTATCCAGAAATAATAAGACTTTTCTATTTTCTTTTTTCATCAATTTTTTTTTAGCCAGGAAGTCATAATCTCTACCGCCATCCAAGCTTTTTATTAGATACCCATTCTAAGGCAATTTGTTGATATGAGAGCTTTTAAAGCATCTTGGGTTGTTTACTTTTTCCAATGATTAATGATTTTCCTTATCACCTTCCATTTGTACAAAATAAAATTGTCA
Organism: Abscondita cerata; assembly: GCA_030710515.1. Taxonomy (NCBI): domain Eukaryota; kingdom Metazoa; phylum Arthropoda; class Insecta; order Coleoptera; family Lampyridae; genus Abscondita; species Abscondita cerata. Next base: position 104,134 of record JALBCR010002565.1, read on the forward strand.
ATCTTTGTTTTGCAGCTTTTTACCACTACATTTATCGTTTTTAAAGAGAACGTTTTGTTTGGCATCGCAAGGTAAAAAGTCCGGTCTCGTCAGCATTGTACACATTTTGGGTGAATACTCTTTCAATATTACTGACAGCTTTGCTTTCCAAGCTTCAACAGTGTCCAGGTTAATATCAGCTGACTCCCCAACGCAAATTGTTATGTCTTTGACAAAATTTCTCAAGCCATCCATTTGAAGCTTTAAAATCCGTCATTTTTAAATTTTCCGCAACTTCCAATGTTTTCTCTTTTATTAAAGGTCCAGATATAGGGATATTTTTATTCCTAGCTTTACAAAACCAATTGTAAACTACTCGGTCAATTTCTAAACCTTCAGTTCTAGGAAATTTTCTCTTCTGCTCTGTATTGGAACCTTCTTCAAATAGCTTTTTTAAATCACATTTGTTTTTTAAAATATCGTTAACTTGTGTTCTTCCAACACTAAATTTTTTTTCTAGCACTGGTATTGAACTTTTCACTTTTCACAATTATATCAATTTTCTCTTTAAGAGACAAACTATTTCTTTTTAGTGACATTGTAATTTTTCTGTACGTCTATATGTAACAGCACTAACTCAAACTATGTATGCAAAATACGATTTTTGGAGTGAGCTTAATGAGCCTTTTAATTGCACTTTCGTTGTAATGACTGTCTATTGTAAATCAAACAAATTCTTTAAATCCGTTCTTAAATACCGTAATTACTTAATGACCTTACTTAAGATTGGACGAAAATGGGAGGTAGAATTACATGTATTTTTCCAAGAAAGTTTACAAATAAGTGGCCGTGGCCGTAATCGAGAAGAGGTCGCTATTAGGAGTGTCATTAATATGGATATTTCCGTATAATTGGTTTTTGACTTGGAAAACTTGGCTGGTTTTAGAGGTGGCCGCTGTTAAGAGGTGGCCGAAAATAGAGGTTTTACTGTAAAGGAAAAAACAAAGAAAAAACCCCATAACCGTAACTATTTATTAAGACATTAAACTCAATTGTATAGCAGAAGAGAGTAGCCATGCCCTTAGTTAGCACCGGAATCCGAAAATTCACATATGTTCCATACATATCTAAAGTCATAGTCCGCACAGGAAGAATTTTAGAGAGGCACGAGTTCAAAAACTACCTTCAAACTCACCAATTCCGCAGATCAACAGATCAACAAAGAACGAAAGAGATTCTCTCTTAGAAGCTGGATACCTTGTTCTTGTATCCATAGGAACCACCAAGGGTTCGATCGATGGGAACAACACTTAAACTGGGATACACCGAGGAGTCAGCGGTAGCCGAACATGCGCTTATGATCACAAGATTCTCTTGGAGAACTCCAAGTTGCTATCAACAACTAAATCTTCGTTTTCTTAAATAATAAAATAAATAAATCATAAAACTGAGGATTTGTTCTTTGTCGGGGGTAGTAATATTTAGGCTTTGCAAAGTTGATTGTAGAAATTGATTCATTTACCAATGGCTTCTTTTTACGAAGAGTGTAGTACGTCATATTTTGACAAATGTCGTTAAAAGTCAATTATGACAAAAAAATAGGTCATTGAATTTTTACTTTAATCACGTGCAAAACCCGTAGTAAACGACTAGTAGATAACTAAATCGTTAAGAACATGTGGTATCTTATTGTCTAAAATTTAAATAATCAGTATATTATCGGGACTGATCGCGTAAACAATAAATAGTGTTAGTGCAGGTAGTCTAATTGGAAAGTTATTGTTTCAAATTCCAAAAGGTAGGATATAAGAATTATTTCTCCTCTTCCTCAAATTACCCCTAAAAACTGCAACGAAATTCGTTAAAAATATTTTTTGATTTTACAGTAAAATAATGGTATAGAATATTATTAAAATTAATTACAGCGACGACATAATTTGCCAACATCAATTATATATAAATTTAGAAACCCTTTTTCGCTAATTAATTGAGTTTCTTTGAGATTTTAATTAATGGATGTGGATTTTATGTGTTTGGGCAATGCTTAATAATTTGTTCTTTTACTTCCAAAATAAATTTCTTTGAAAATATAATAGTAACAGTCTAAACAGTATTGTTGATTATCTTATTACCTTTCGATTTCGATAACTTGAGATTTTTTTGTCAAGAACATGGTTACAGTTGCAACAAAAATGTCCGATAAATTTGTAAATATGCGTTGTGAGTCAGCGCCATAAGCCTTGAAAATTTGGTGAAGGTGATTTATTTTTGATAAAAATAATTTTGTAATAAAAAAAATCGTGTTCATCGAAGGATGGAAATACGATCAAGATCATGGTCAATTGAATGCACGTATTCTAACTTTTATCAACAAAAAAAAATTAGTGTTAATGACCGGCTAAAATATTATTTAAATATAATTTTAACACAACGATTAAAGCACAAAAAAACTTGTTAACAACGATTATCGAATTCAACCTCAAATTTTTTTCTTTATAATCCCTTCTTAGTGGTTAAAATTTATCTTGACACATCATGGAACCCACAATACACCTTGGCACAAGAGCTTGAGAACGCCCTAACAATGAGATGCGAAACGTCGACAATTTCAACCCATTGAGTTGTGTTTGTTTACTATACCTCCCCTAAGAAAGGGCAACATGAAATATCGATTTGTCGGGATAGAACTTGTAGCTTTAAACTCAACACAGTGTCCAAGGGTCCAATAGCATACAAAGTTATGTTATTTACATCTTTTAAATAATAGTTATGCGACGGTTTCAAGCCCAAATTTTCAACACCAGAACCGAAGATGTTTGGGCTAATCGATCGAGTCAAGGCCCTTGAACTACCTATTATTTCATATTCTTGCAATTTTTACAAAATATAAAAAAAATACTTCAAATAAAAGTTGTTTGTTATTTACTTTTTTTTTTAACAATTTTTGATCCAATACTAATTACTGAAATACGATAATTACGTGACACTAATTGTTTTAATAAAATCTCCAAGAATAAATTACACAAAAAAGTTATGGGAGAAAAAGTTTTATTACGTATCTATAACTTTCATTTAAACTATTTCATTTTCCTCTTTTTCAATTTTTTTTGTTTGAAGTTTGAATTCCAGTTTTGAAACATTTAAAGAGGGCGGCGCGCCGCGGTCGTGAATAAACAGGTACCTGAACCGGCCTTAACGGTTATGCGTTGTTAAAACGGTTAGATATGTTTATCGCATCGGATTTTGTTTTCACTTTTTCTATTAACATTTTAAAGTTGCCTGACGCAGTTTTAAACGTTTTTAAAAAAATGTATTGCGCAATTTCGACTTTTCAACATGAAATCTTCCATCCAACGATTTTCTAAACTTAAATATTCAGAGAATTTATATATTTCCGGACAATACTAACATAATTGTAATTATAATTACAATCGGCCAAAAAATCATGAAATGGCGTTGTTAACAAATTACCATGTTGATAAGTTTAGTGCGAAAATCTAAATAAACAAGTAACATGTTACTCTAATTTTGCTTTTATGATATTGTTTGTCTTTAAAATTTAATTAATAATCTAATATTTAAATTAGAGCACATATTTTATTTCTGAACTGGGGATGCATTCATTTTGGACGAATTGGTTAAATCGTTGTAGGGTAAAGCTTTGCTCACAAAACCCGAGTTCAATTCCAATTGCTGTAATTTTTTTAATTAACTTTTTCATTTTTGTTACTCCACACTTTGTTAGTACATTATAATAAAAAAAAAAATTTTCGGTCGTCCGTCCGTATGTAAACAAGATGTCAGATATTTATAAAACTTTGCATGTCTGTCTTATTTATAATAGTTCAGATCTGAATATATTTTGGGCATAATCTATCAAGCCAAAATGGTCGTTAACCTAAATAGATTTTAGAAATATTGGAATATTTTCAAAAATATTTATTTCACACATTTTTTCTTCAAATAAAACTTTTTATAGTTTAATTACGCAGAAGGGTAGAAATAACAACACTTTTTCTGTTTATTTTTACTCTTCGCTCTCCTATAAGAAGGATGTAACCAATTCATTAAAATAAAATGTCAGGAGAAAATACTCAACAATCGTTAATTGACTATCACGTGCCACTAATTATTTTAACAATATCTCCACCAATATTAATTATACAAAAAAAGTTATGAAAGAAAAGTTGTTGGAAATTTTATTGTCTACTCGTTTTAAAAGAAACGTGTGTGCGCGCGATACTTACCTCGTTTTATCCTGATGTAGGAACAGTAGTAGGTAGCAGGAAGCATTCGATTTAATGAACTCTTACTTCATTCTTAAACCTTGATTTATTTCCTACAACAAATCTTTTTTTTACTTTTTCTATCAAAATTATTAATTTGCTAGTTGCAAAGCTATTAGATGATTATTTTGTTTCTCGGGCAAAATGTTTGATATCGCCGCACACTTTTGATACTCCTTTACACGTTTGTTAGTATCAGAACGATGCGCAGTTCTGCGCTAAATGCTTGTTTTTTGGTTTTGTCAGATCGGAAATTCGTGAAAGTAAAAAACTATTAATTTTAGTTTAAATTTTAAACTAATTTTATAAAAATTGATTTACAACAACATCGATAAATTAAAAATTACGGCAGCCGGATCGAACTCGAAATTTTGTTGTGTAAAAAGTATAAACAGACAAAATATTCAAGTAAGTTTTCCTCCACAATTTATTTACAATTTAATATGGCCATAAAATCATTGACTTTCATCTAAATCTGTGAAAACCTTGTTAGAGTTCTAACAATGAAAGGCGAAACGTCAGCGATCTCAGCCTATTGAGTTGTTTTTGTTTACTCTACCTCCACAAAGTAGGGATCTATATTAAACTATAGAAAAAATTTCGTTTGGGTACGTGAGTGATATTGTTAAAAAGTTATGCAATAATTAAAACGAGTACGAAGAAAGAAATATATACGTTCTATTTTTATTTCAGTTATGTACGTTTGTCACACATTTAAAAATTTAGGACAACATTTATTTACTTGTTAAGCAATAATTCATATGACGTACTGTTTTTATAAATAAAAATCTAAAATCTTGTTTACTAGTTACGCAATCATCAAATTAACATATTTATGTACATTTTAGTGGAATGTATTTTTAATAGTTCATTTAAAGAAAATTTTTAACACACGCTCTTAAATGAATTTGAAGCGTTAAAACAAAAACGTCTTCCGGGATTGAACCGTGTCAAAATGGTAACCGTAGTTACCAACATTTCGCCAGCTAACTTGTCAACCAAGCCAGAAGTCTCTTTACAGTCTAGAATCTGATTCGATTGACAAGTTGATTACCGGACTTTCAGTAGTCTACCTTGAACTTCTGTTTTTCAAGTTTCCGCTCTGATGAAGCCCCTACGATAAGTGGCGAAACTATGGCAACTACTTCGACACGGTCCAATCCGTGAAGACGTTTTTGTTTTAGCAAAGACTTCGTCCATAGAAGCCTCAATTCTTACACGAAATTGAAGCGATTTGTAATGTTCTTCTTGGAACATCCAACATTTTGCATCAAGAAAAATTTAAATTAAATTTGACATAAGACGTAAATTAGAAATTCTATAAAAAACTGAAACAAACCATCGATTTAAACTTTGTGAATATATTAATATTACCACTATTAATCCAGTCAGTTGGGGATTGGCTGTGAAGTTTTAAAGAGTTTTCAAAATTGGTATATTTATAGATTTTGAGCTGCTCTTTCCAAATTTTTACTTTGCTGAATTTTTTTCCCGAAAACCACTGTCATATTAGAAAAATGGCGCTCTATAACAGTTTTTCCACGAGAATTTGAGCCAATCACAATTTTTTTAAAAAACAACCAATCACAGACAATTTCGCGATAATTTGAGCAAAACGCTAAATTACCGATAGTTTAGCGCCCCGCTGAAATTATCGATGCCAAAAATTGAAGGTTCAATAACCTAATAAGTATTTTTTAGTTTTTGTCAAGACTAATATTCTTGGGTAGGTTCTTACTTGATTCGTTTAAAATCGATATTCCGGAAATTCTCTAGCAAAATATGTTTCGTGATTGTAATATATACCAATAGTGCTATATTGGGTCTGATCCAATAGTACTTTCCTTCATACTCGTGAAATATTTACTCAAAATTATCGGTAACATTACGATCACTTAACGTATTATACTGATAATTCCGACTCACTTTACGGTGACCTTTTTCTTGAAAAGTCAATAGTTTGGGCGTACGAACGCTGCAAATTCTACTCCAACACGCGTATAATTGGTCAAAAAACTCATTTCCACATCACCATGAGGTAGAGTTTCTGGTGCGTTTTTTTTTTAATGGTAATCCACATGTGGTTCACTGTTGACTAAGTTTAGCGCATTCTTTTCGCTATCCCTAACGGATAGTGAGTTCTTCATCTTTAGAACTGAGCAAAACATCACGGATAGGAAGTTCTTCCAAGTTATCCGCGATACAGCTCTCTTCTTCGACTTCATCACGTTCTCCCTCGATTTTCTTGAAGAAAATCTCTCCGTCTCTTACTCTTCCCCACTGCCTTGCAAATCAACATCCGAATTGTTGCAGGTACAATTGCAATTCATACAAATAACTAATCACTTTGCTCTAGCCTTTCAGCATCTACAAACTACTCGACATTTTCTGTAATATAATAGTTTTAGCAAAATTTACGGAGTGCGGTAACAGGAATTGGCCCATTTTTGCTTTTTTTTATGCCAACTGACCTACATTTTTCCAACTTCATACTAAATCTTTTTTTAAATACCGACTTCGTAAAGCATGTATTTTTATAGGTGTTTAACGTCATACTTTTTAAGCCATTGTAACTGTACAACGCTAGGTCAAGGGAGGGGATGTACCTTCATACTTGCGACAGAGCATTGATTAGCAAAATGAGTGTTGGACTAAACTTTGAGGTGCTCGTGCGCCAAAGCTGTTCAATTCACACTGAAAATGAAGGAAATATTCTCTAGTGTGATTTGTTATTATTTTAACCGTAAAGTGAGTCGGAAAGAAAATATTGTCGAAAAACTGTTTTGGATCCTTAATTTCCAATATGGCGGCGATTTCCCGGAAAAATCATGTAAAATGAGGTTAGATGTCAAAAAAAACCGGCCTAATGTCAATGTAATTTTAAGGCAATAAAGATCGAACTTTTGATACCTTAGAATAATTCATAAGTTGATTACTTTTTAACTTACTTATTTTTATTTTAAAAAATGGTGTAGTATTTGTGCTGATGTAAAAACCAATCGTAAAAATCGATTTCAAAAACCGGTTAATAAATAGTTTTCGAGAAGTTTTCTGCAACCATAATTAATCCTAGTACGCTATGATTGGCAGAGATCACACCTTTTGCATCAATATAATTAAACAAGATTTCATTTTAAAAACAAATAAAATGTTTACAATTTTATTCGAGTTAGATGATCAAATAATTCACTTAAATAATTCGGCTGATTGGGTTACGGAACCATCATTCATTTATTAAACGTACAGAATTCATTTACAAAGCGTTTGGAAGTAAAAGGGGGGTACTTCGAACCGAAATCATTTTAGTCTCAAAATAGAGGGAGGGAAGAAATATGAAGTGGGATTCAATATGCACCCCGGTTCTTTTACATACGTTTCAGGAAAAAAATTCCCCTGCATTATGTAACAATTGATCACAAACGCACCTTTTTTCTGGCATAATTTGAACACAATATGAAAACATATTTTGTTAAGAAAGATAAAATATATCAGTGACATCGTGATTCTTCTTCCGAAGAAATATCACCGGACCCTTCTAAACAGAAGTTTTTCTATCCATCCTCCAATAGAAGAGTCCGTTGATGTAAAAAATATCAAATTTATGTGAGCAATCTTTAAGGCGTATGTTAATAAAAAATCAGTAAAATAAGTTAATGTTTATGCATTTTTATTTATTAACACGAGGAAACCCGTGGTTCGATTCTGATTGCCGTAACTTTCACATTATTATCGACTAGGTTAAAAGACGGTCTGCAGATCGGTGGACGACTTGATTGAGAACCCATATAGCACTGTTAATAAAAATATCCTTTTTTATTAGACGTTGTTCGGCCAGGGGCATGCCCAAGAAATCAAGCTATCACAACTTGAGGTCAGGCACACCCCCACGGTGTATATAGAAGAGAACACAGGAGAATTAACTCAATTATATATTGTGATGATGATTATCGATGTTGAATCAATTTTTGTAAATCATTTTATATTTTGAACTTCCAATCGTAATTAAAAATTAATAGTTTTTCGCGTAGTTAAGAAACAGTTAATCAAAAAAAGTTACGGTAATTGGACTCGAACCCAGGTTTTGTGTGTTTATTATTACTATATCCGACAACGGTTTAACTAACCCGTCTACTAAGTCGTTTTCACCAAATGCACCTTTAGCGTAAGGGCTTCTAACGAAATTTAACAATTATAATTAGAAATATTTACAATAAAAGCATACAACAAAAATTAATATAATTTTATAATAAACAAGCGATGGCCTCCCGATTTTCTGAGCAGGTCGTCGCGTCGGGTGTACGGTCGCCAATATTCGCGACATTACTCCCCCTCAAGCGTAACGAATTTTTCTTCCGAACCTCGTTCGTTGATGCAAAGTATTATTTTCGTTCGTAGATGTATTTTCTTCCACATGAGCTGGTAGTTGAAGTGATGCTGAAACAGACTCGTAACTCGCGTTCAATAGATATCTTGGCGTATCGGCCGCTTACATCCACCACAAAATATGTTAATGATCTTGGACGGACCTTCGTAAGGGTGTTGGAATGATTTTTTTAATACCTTCTACTCGCACAAAAACTTATGAGCAGTAATGGAACTCGGGGTGGATAAAAATTCTTGCTCTTGATGCATGTGTTCTGGTTTGGGCCGAACGAAAATCTTCAAAAAAACATCCTTACTTCTTGTGCAAAAAGAGTTGAGTCAGCAGGCTGTGGGTTGCTTACAAAGAATTCGCCAGGTAGGGGAAGGTACCGTAGACAAGGGATGCCGGAGCAAAGTCGGGGTCATCTGCGGGGGTTGAACGAAGACTCAGTAGTACTTCCACCTAATGCTCCGTTCTATAGCACTTAATTGCTACTTTGAGCGTTTGATGAAGGCGTTCTATTTTTCCGTTGGCTTGGGAACGGTACGCTGTTGTGTGTAGGTGGTTAATTCCCAGTACCTAGTTGACCTCTGCAAAAAAACTGTCGACCACGGTCTGTTGTTATTCGTTCTGGGATTCCAAACCTAGCAATCTATTCGCTTAAGAACTTCCTGGCAACTGATTCGGCAGAGATGTCTGCAATAAGAATTACCTAAGGCCATGTTCTAAAACGATTAAAGCGTATGAGTATCCAACGTTCGTGAGAACAGGGCCGATGAATCTTAGACCGTTAACAATCTATGTAAGCATTGTCTACACCACAATTTGAGTCTGATTTCATTTTACGCCACATAATCAGCTTTGAAATGTTTCTAATACTCAAGTGTGACATGTTATGAATGTTCTTGGGTCGCCAATTGTCGCCACAGCACCATACCGGTTAAGAAACAAAAGTTCATAAACAATAACTTATTTTACAAATCTTATATATAAAAATTAATCCTTATTTCCCTTTGTCCGTCATAATTGAGAACAACTTTACCAATATCATCTTTTTAAGTTTGTAATACTTTATAGAAAGTTCTTACGGAAAAAATTAAGAAAATTGGAAAATTTTAGAAAACTTAAGCGCTTTGACAGTTCGCCACGGTTAGTTTTGATTTTGTTTCGTGAGTTTTTTAGAAATGTTTGTTCATTGCAGTTAGATCATCGGAATCGTAGACCGGGAGCCACCAAGAAAACCGTCGTATGATTTGCCCCACGTTAAGGCTCTGATACTATGATATTATATCAATCAGGAGATAGTTAAAGTTCGGAAACGCAATATGCTATAACGAACGATATCCCAATAACGAATGTCCGCCATACTTGTCAAAATGTGTCACTTTCGTAACGTATTGTAGACATTTGGCGTACCGAAAAATGGATCAGATTCTATATATTTTATATTATGCCTAATTTCAAGATAAGTACAATGGGAAACAATAAAGTTTTATCACCGTGTCGTTGGTGCAAAATACGTTGGCAGGGCATAAAGTAGTGTGTTGGTAACTATGGTTGCCAAAAAGCAACCTATGTTTATTATTTTTTATTTTTAATGGGCTAAATATAGAATGTATTTATAGAAAGGTGGGGTCAATTATATCATCGAACAGAATCATTATTGCCAACTGATAGTGACTACACATTTTCCAAATTTCTTTAATTGGTGATTCGTCAAAACAAGCCGATCAGCGTTGTGCACACAACAATTCGGCGAAAAGACCAAATAATGGAACAACTCCAAATTATGTCGAATTCATATTTATTTATTTATTCGTATGGTACATTATACAAATATTGTATTGTGATGTAAGTGTTATGTATGGTGCCCCAGAAAGATCAGTATAAACCTGTATAGTGTGGTGACGAAACCGTGTGCAATAGTGGATTGGTTCGTCTTGGCAGCATTTACTTCAAGGTTTAGGAAAACCACTAAAACCTAAACATGCTAACCCTTACCCACCCTAGTATTCACATGTAATAATATTAATTAAGTGTGTAAACATTATAGAAGGTAAATAAGAACATAAAATATAACAGCACAGCCATTGCATTTTGCATGACGACTTATAATGGACCGGTCCAAGCGCCAGTCACGACAATGACAAAAAAATAATAAATTAAAGAAATAGCAAAACAAAATAATGGAAAAACAAATAATCAAGACAAGAATACAAAATATTGCTCAACTTCAGATGTGCTTCAGATTCGTAAGCCATAATATTGCTTCATCCGTTAAATTATGAAAGTTTGGAGAAGACAGGACAACTCTGTCGGGTTAGCTAGTTATTTAAAAAAATACATTTTAAAAAAACTCATTAGTTTCACATAAAGTTGTTCTATTTTATCTATTTAACAAATATATTGCTATATTATGCTAGAATTAGTGCCAGAAATGCGTTAATTTTGAATTTAACATTTAAACGCCTGTCAACCTTTTATCAGTATATCCGTTTTATGGCTAAGACAGTAGAAACACGCACAGAGAAAAAGCGACTGCGCATGATCATATGCATATTGAAATTTAAATTGATTGTAGTACAAAAAACCTTTTTACATTGATCCTCGGAGATCTGGTTTTCGGTCTAATGAGGATTGATATATAAATAAGTTTATATCAGAATTCGATTCTGTACTATTTGTAATTTTTGACAAAAAACTTTGCATTTATTTTTCTTGAATAACTCGATACAAAATGTGTTATGAAAAAAAAAAGCTGGATGCCGTTCACATCATTATTATAAGTTTTTCCAGTAGGTACATAAATTTTTCATCAAAATTGCTGTTTTTCATGTTGTTTATCATTTTCGAGAAACAGATTGTTAAAACTGCCTTTCGCGACTACCTGATTTTCTAGAATAAGTCAGTGTTTAGTTAAGGTAAGGTTTCCTCCAAATGTTGTTATACATGGTGTTGCAAGACCTAGGACCCCTTCTTGGTGATCAAAGCCCTTGATAAAATCCTCACATAGGGAGCGAAACGTCCAAAATTTCAACTAATCGAGTTGTTCTTATTTTTCCACCTTCACCAAGAAGGGGTCCTTAACAGTTTAAAACATTAAAAACAGGGTATTAGTAGATAGGTAACCAAATTTTGACTGATTTGCTGATTTGCTCTGTTGAAGAGGGTATAAAGTGAAGTTTTCCCTTGTTAGCACCCATTCAAACTACGCTACACTGATAATCCCTAAAACGGTAAAACATCGGTGTATATAGGTGTAATAATAAGGTCATTGCTTTTAATGGGTGAGTTTGTTGATTTGACAGAGCACAAGCACAAATGTCGTTCAAATCACGCGCCGAACGTAGCATTCTCTCATTTAGATAAATGAATTTTTTAACCGTTTAAATAAATTTGCTTTATCATCAAATTTTTTTTCCAATTGGTAATTTTCTAGTATTGGGAAATAGTATAAGTATTGTATTACACGAGGAGAAAATCACAGTTTTCATGCGAGTGGGTTAGCTGCGCGATGGTGGTAGCCCGAGCGCTGATAATCACGAGCAATGAAACATGATTTTATCCTTAAGTAATACACTATACTTTTTCCACTACCAGTATGTAGTAACTATGAGTTTTATCAAAATTTAATTTAAGATTTAATTGTCAGTTTGGCAATTAACAATAATATAGCTGTTTTCATGACTACCATACAATTTTTTATTCTCAATAATGAACAATAATTATCAAGTTTACTTTTTATTTGAAGTGTTGACGTCGTATTGACAGATTTTCAGGTTAGATAAATAAATGTCAGTTTCAAATCAAAACGAGCAACCAATCAGCTTTTGCACTTCACATTCAGTCAATTAGGGTATATTATACAGTTACTAGTAACGAAAATATGTTCTCTAGATGTTTCAGATTTGACAAATTTTCTCTAGTGGTATATGACTACGAAATGTAAAGTTTTCATATTGGTCGTGAAAAAATTTATACGCTTTTGTCGTTGGAGCAACATTGTCGCCGACCATTAATACTTAAGCATGAACGCAACCGATAAAAGTTTTTAATAAACACGTACCTACTAAAATTAAATTTTTTACGCTTCCGTCCAAGGCCAAAGTCATAACTCAAATTAACCTTTACGTTCTGTGTTTTTTACAACTCATAAATTATGTCGCATTTGATTTTGCCAAAGATTAAAAAAAAAATAGAGATAAATAAAATTATTAATTCGTCTCGAACGATTTCCACGAAATCCTGATCGCATTGTAATCATATTTTTTTTCAAAACATCTCTTTAAAAACTTTTGATTTGCGACACGATATCAAAAAAATGCGACACGAAAAATTTTAAACGAATGAGTTCAATAATATAATATTTATTCTTCTACGAAAATTGGCGAAAGTTTTATAGAGCAAGATTTATTTATAAGCTTTGTTTTGTCATGTCAATACTATTTTTGAGTACGTTTAACTTTATAAATACGTTCTATTTATGCTTGCAACGTCTTAATTTACTCTTCAATACGTGTAGGGGTACGCCATTTAAATTCTATAATCGTACGTAGTTCAGCCATTTTCAGAACTTAATTAATTGTTTAATTTATTTGAATTTTTTTTTATTCAAATATTTTTTTTTTACGAAAATAAAAGAAACTGCTAGAAATATTGTGACCATTTTTGACTTACATAGATATTATTAGTATTATTCTGCAATTTGAATAAATGTACACTGCACAATATGTATTATTTCCAATTAATTTAAATATTTTGTCGCAGTTCGCTGCTCATTCTTGTCTGAGAATTGCATAACGAAGTTCAAAATTTAAATTTCAAATTATTTTTTTTTCCACTGCAATACAAATTACATAAATCGTCTAGTCGCAACCGAAGACTTTTAGTGCCAACTACCTTGGCAAAGAATTGTATTACGCGAGACATGTAAAGAAGTGTAACTGTAAGTTTGCCAAAACTAAAACCATTAAAACTAACAAAAAAATTATTATTAAAAAATACGTAAACGCCGTAAATTACGGCACCGTCAAAAATATGAATTATTTACGATTGCGAATGTTTTATTCTCGAAAATTAATCCCCCGAGGTTTTTGATGTTTGTTTATTGTTAGGGCGTTGACTCGAATACATTTAATGCGTAGAGCGTAGACGAACAATTATTTTTCTTAGAGTTTAGAAAAATTAGGAAATATTTACGATGTGCATAAGTTTTGAGATTTAGATTTAAAGTCTATTAAAGTAAAGTGATAAAGTTATACCCAACGAGCCCAACATTACCAGACGAGCGAGCGACATGTGCCTTCTCTTATTTTCTATAAAATTAACAAAATTGCTTTTGTCGTTTGGACATATACTTTTTTTGACAGCACAGTAGAACAATTAACAGCGATAATGATTGCCATTTTGATAACAATTTACGGCAGATAAACTGCTTGATTTTACAGTTGTTGTTCAATGAAGTCTTAAGAAGAATATCAGAAGTGGAGGAAAAGATAAAGAATATAGAAAACAAAGGATAATAATATCGAAAAAGATGGGAAAACGGGAACGGTCAGAAGAGAGAACAATAAACAACAATGTTCTTTCCCAAAATTTGAGAGGAGAGAAGTAATAATATGTCCGAATTATAAGAGGCGAAAATAATGAAATAAAAAACTATAGAGAAGTTGGTATTACAAAATTATTTAAATAGACGAGCGTTATGGGAAAAAAGTAAGTGAAGAGTTAGTAGAAGAAATTTACTAAGAGACTAAATGTAAGACAAAAAAAAATGGAGAATTAGGTGGAGCATTCCGGACGAGGAATGAGCTGAGGCACAGGTGTCCAATAAGTCTAAGTCTGTTCTAATATACATGGAAGATGTAGAAGATGACCTGAAAACATCAAAGAGGAGGATTTGTAATAGGGAGAAAAAAGGTGTGCGTGCTGGTATATACTGACAACAAAATGAGAAGAGTAATCGGAGTGATGGAAAAATGCAATAGATTGGAGGTGGATGTGAAGAAATCAAGATATAGGAAAGGAAATGACTTAAGAGCGTAATGATGTATGTATCGGAGATATAGAGATGGAAAGAATGGGAGAAACTAGAAATAGTAGACGAAAGTGGAAATATACATTAGAGTTTAAGGCAGGAAAACATCAGGGGAAAAATAAGAGTTCAAACAGGAAACAGGGTTATGAGATACGAAAATTAGAAATAAACAAAAACAAAGAAAATACAATATTATATGAATGTTGGAGGGGGTGAAGAAACAACGGATAAGACAGAGACAAGAAGTAAGGAGAATGTAGTATGAAAGAGGGAGGTTTGCAAGTGGGATATGAAGATAATAAGAATGGAATGAACAAACATAGAAGAGGAAATAATAAGAACAGATACTCAGATTTATAAAAGAAGGATGGTACAACAAAGAATATAAAGAAGTAATTTCAGAACAAAACAAACAGAACAAAAACCGATTCAAAGAAATTAAAGGAAAAAAAATTAGGTGCGGGAATGAAAAAATGAGAACAAATACGAGGACGAGAGAACAAGTTTAGAATGTGCGAAGCAGGATGGAAGAACGTGGAGCATATGTTGGAGGAATGTGTGGATCTGAAAATAGATGAAAGGAAACAAGTGTGATACTGGGTCAAAAGGGCCCAGGAGGAGACTAGATGAAAGAAGTAGTGAAGATAAGGAAAATATTTTTTTTATTTATACAGGGTGTACCCAAATATCATGTACAAACGAAAGGAGGCGATTCTTTCCCTTATTGTATGACTAAAATATCATATAAACATAGGTCCGCAAACGCTCCCTTAGCGGACTACAGGGTGTTAAAATTTCATTAAAATTTTTTTCAATTTTTTTGATTATGGCTCCTGCAGTTCTTGAGATATTGAGTTCAAATTTAGTATGTAAGTTAGGTTCCAGGGTTACATTTTCTGATAAGTCAAATGGCCGTAAGAATTATACCGGGTGATACTTTTTCAGCGGCTATGTCACTTTTTCTGAACTTTTCTGTGGTGCACCGCTTCTAGAATCTAAAATAAAAATAGATTATCTGTCCTGTTTAGAAACTTTTTGGTCTCTTGCAGTTTTTTCTTATCTGCAATCGTTTCGATAAAAAAAAATTAGAATAATACCTAACAAAATTAAATTTTTCAAAAGTGGTCCTGTAGACTGTGGATTTATTTGGATGATCTTTTATTTTTAATAATATCGAATAATGACAGTTGTCACTTCATTAAAAGTTTAATTGTAGTAAACTGTATAAGGGTAAATACTACTAAGTCGTAAGGTGTAAATACTTCTAATAGCCGCGGAAAAAGTATCACTCGGTATAATTCTCACGGTCATCTTCTGACTTGTCAGAAGATGCCCTAGAGCCTAACTTACATACCAAATTTGAACTCAATATCTCAAGAACTGCAGGAGCCATAAACAAAAACTTGAAAAAATTGAAATTTTAACATCCTATAGTCCGCCAAGGAAGCGTTTGCTGACCTATGTTTATATGATATTTTAGTCATAAAATAAACCAAAGAATCACCTCCTTTCGTTTGTACATAATATTAAGAACACCCTGTATATAATAAGTTTGTGAAAAGAATAGAATCATTTGTTAAATGTAAACATGCTCCGAAATAAGTAGTCGACTTTGAGGACTTGGGTAACTTCATCTTTTAATACATATTAGAAGCAGCATTTCTACGTTATCAGTTACGAACCATTTTCTTTAAACGTTTGAAAATTAAAAAACGTCACATTTACTTAAAATTTCAAATTCGATATACTACGTGGGTTGTCACACAAAGCCAAAATTTAATTTTCAAATCAGCAATTAACAAAAATTTAACAACTTAGAAATGTTGGTTTTAATACACTGCGACCTGTAAGAGTGGCTTGGATGGTGGTTCCCAATTTCAAAAGATCCATATAGCCAAAGATCTACCTAACTCCGACAAAATTAAATATCATTTATAAGCAATGACTGAGGACTGAGTTTTTCACAGTCTGGGAAAAACTACAAAAAAGTCATTCAACCATTAAATAAACGGTTTGAACGAGAAGATCTTCTATTACAAGTCTACGTTCGTGAATTGTCCACCTTTGTGATCTCTAAAGTCCCTTTGTCACAGTTTTGTTTAAAACTGGAGCCTCAACTGCGTGCTCTTGCAACACTGAAATTAAAACAAGTTGACCTAGCAACATACCTCTTCCCATTAGTCGAGTTCAGTGTATTTGAAGACACGCTTCCTGCGTGAGAACAAGTCCATAGTCAAAAGAAGAAGGAGGAAAACTTGATCCAAAGAAGAGTTGTTGATGAAGTTTATCAAGCTTTAATTGACACTAAAATTATAAAAACTCAAAACATCGGCAAGTCAACTTAGATAAGTAGAGGAATACTGAAGAAGTGTCGCTGGACTAGTCTCTGTTGTTCAAGTGACCTGCGTGTTTTGTCAAAATAGCATGCCAGTGACCCTTGTGTAAAGGCTAGGGCCGAAGTGCTGCCTTCCGACATTCAACGTCAACTCAACGATTGATTGAAACAAGTGTTCCAGCTTAAAAATATTTGGATTCCCCGTCATTGCCAACTTCCAAATGCTTCGCGTCAAGTTCAGGTATTTAGTGAAACTATGTCCAGTGTCATTTATATGCTATGCGAATTACATGTTACAGTGAAAGTTAAGGTTAGCTCTAAGAAGACCTCTAGGATCCCAAGATTGGAACTTACTGCTGCTGTGATCGGAACAAGACTGAGTAAACTAATAAAAAAAAGTGTTTGGTTCCTCAGATATCAGTTACTCTTATTGAACTGATTTCAACACTGTGAAAGTATGGATAAGTCGCAGTGGAGACTGGTATTTTCGTTTCCAACCGTGATCGGGAGATTGTTAATGAAACCTCAGATGAACCGTAGATACATATTCCTGGAAAGAACAATCCTGCCGGTTTACCGTCAGTTGGATGTTGCCAAGCCAATTAGTTTCAAACTATTGATTTCTCTATGTGTATTAAATGCAAGCATAACATTTCATCGTTATGACCATAAGTACCCTTACTAAATATTTTTTTAACCAATAAAATTGCTGATTTAAGCATTGATGGTTTTACACTTAATTTTTTTTTGCCTTCATGTCTTTATTCAATCTTAACTAATTACTCAAAAATGGATAAAATTTGAACAACGGTATAGCTTTAGATTATTCAAGAAAGTGGTTAATCGGCTGAAATTTGATTAAAGCAATAAGCACCGCCAGATAAGCATTTTCCCTTTGTTGTGACTCGTCAGCGACTGAGAATTAAATTACTCAACACTTTCAATCATTTCAGGAGGTTGTTACTCGAAAATTCAATTTCTGCTGCAACTAACAACACATTGTGCAGACTAGCAAAATCCTCACAAACAGGAAACGCTTATATTGCAATATTATGTCAAGTGTCAGTGTCCCAAACAAACATAAATAAATAATAAAAACTACTATTGAGTAGTTCCAGAATAGATTCGACCAGGTGTAAAAGACTGTTACGGTTTGTCACAATTTATGAGCCGACTAATTGGCGGTAACGTTAATATTTCTCTTTGTCATTTTTTTCTTAAAACTCGTAAAAATTATTCATTCTTAAATTAATAACGTTGACAAACAAACGAAGTAAAATAAGCTTTTTCATAATATTTTTAGAGTTACAGAAAAAGCATACGTGTTTATATTTGAAAGTTCCAAATAAATGTTTTAATTTTAAAACCTCTTCATAATCACCAAACTATAAAATAAACTACGGTTGTGAACTAATAATTTTTTTGCGGCACATCAAATGCCACTTCGTTCTATATACTCATGAAAATACATTAAGAACCTCTTGGCAAGATATTATTGAGTTCAAGGTATCTATTTTGGACTGATGTAACATCTGGACCGAAAATAATGTCAATGCGGTTTTTTGATGTATTTTTGTGTGATGATTTTTTATGGGACACTCAACAGCAAGTGTGATTCAAATTGTGACAGAATACAATTTTAAATTATACTAATTTTAGGGCTTCTGTAATTACAAAGTCCGCTGTTCTCATTATAAACTTTTCTTCAATTGATTCTATTGGTAGATTAAGAGAAAGTGCCCTTAAAAAAAACAATTTTTTACTGATTTCAAGACATTTGGTTTTGCTTAAGTTGAGAACCATAATGCTTATTGATAGAGCTGAACCCAAATTTTTTTTACAAATTGTAACATTTCACCTATCAATAATTTTTTCTCAACCCAAACAAATACATCTTAAGTGTTCTGGTTTAATAAAAACTAAGGAACTTTCTACCTTCCACCGTTTGGTATGTAATTTGTTTCTCAAAACTGGAATTTGCTGACATTTGAGTGGAAAGCTTAAAAATGAGAAACCGGGGTGTTATAAATTACGATGATGGAATGGAAGAAGAGGTTTGATTTCTTAAACCACAAGTGAAGTCCGAATCTTTGCGACTCAAATTACTACTAATCAGTTATATTTTTCCGTACACTTTGCGATTCGAAGGATACTCTTGGGAAAATTACTCAGGGGTAGCATTTCAACGCCAATGCGTCCTTTAATCAACTCAAGCCACACATCGAGTTTATCAGAATTTTAGATATTTTGTTTTTCAATTTTTGCTTTACCTAAAATTAATCATCACATAATTTTTAATAAGAAACTATAAACTTTACACAAACCGTTTTAAAATGTGATTTCTTGTCCGGGAATGTTAATTTTTTCGAAATAATTTTCCTTTTGACGTCAGCAGGAAACTCGTAAATTCAACGAAAGAATATTTTAACAACTGTTAGTAATATCCTGTTAAGTACTTGAAAACTATGTAGTCTAAATTTAAGCTCGTTTTTTTTAAATTAATATAAAACATATAAATCTCTTTAATTTAAATCTTAAAATGCAATAAATTAGTTGGAGATCTTCCAATCTCTTAATTAAAAAAATCTAGTCAATTAATTGGAGAATTTACTACTAATTATAAAAGAAAATCTACATAAATCATCAGAAGACGGAAAACTATTGGCTGTTAAGCTCTTGCCTCCTCCTCCTCCTACGAGCCGGAATAAATACGATACTACGACCTACGTTCTTCCAAAATTGTAACATACACTTTTCAACAACTTTAAAGCTATCTCTTCGTTTGCCTGAATCTAATTGTTTATGTTTTATGTACTGCTTAGTGTTATATCTACCAGACAGTACACTTCATTTTTATTTGTTGGTAAAATACTACAACAAATCAAAAATATCTACATACTTTTATAGACGATGAATTTAGATAATATTAAATGTCAATGGCAATAAATTTTTAAATAATTAAACGTTTTTTCTGTAAATAATACGAATGTGAAACTAATATCAAACAGGGAATATCATTTTTCCAGCCGATTATGAGTTACTGTCTTTCATTAACACTTGATTAATTGAGTTTTGATTGCCAGAATTCTCTATGATTTCTATCAATATGGAAAATAATTTCTGAAAATTAAACACAATAAAAATTCTTTACTACAAAAAAAATAAAAAGTTTGCCAATAAAAATATAGAGAAGTTCTAAATACTTAAATAAATATTTAAATATTTTGAGAGTGTCAGGTAGGACAATAAAATTTACAAACGTTTACCATCGGACAGAAATAAAAGTAAAACTATAGTAACAATTTCTTTAAAAGAACAGATTGAAGGAAGAGTGTCAAGAACACGCTGGATTGCAAGGCTTAAACGTTAAGTCAAAAAGAATCTTGAACGATCTTCATTGGATACATGTTTAACGACTTCCTAAATCATTTATAAAAGAAATGTCTCAACCGAAATAGCAACGGAGAAGTAGCCTTGATTGATTATCTCTTGAATTTAATTGAGCAGTTTTTTTCAGCAGCACTTCCCGGTTTCAGCACCAATTAACGTACATAACAAAATGAAGAGTGCACTACAAATGTAGAATCCCAAAAAAGATCTTCAATTTTTTTCTTCTGCAGCCTATACGCTTCTTCGTCCTGTATTTTAAGAGAGTTTGGCTAAACACTTACACGTTGGTTAGACGGGTTGGAGGTAGCTGTGATGTATTGTAGCGATTACCAATGGTGTTAATATGATAACAACTTAACGTGCCCTCCGAAGCACGGTGGGAGCAAACCTTGTGAATTTGGCTTAAAAAAATCTCACGCCGTCACTGGAATAGAACCAGCGCGGCTGTCAATTTACTAAACCAGCGCTTATACCGCTAGGCTATGCTCTCTTGTCCATGGAGTTAAGGAATCACATTGGGTCTTTTGCCCCAGATCTTGAGAAATCGCTGGGTTCTAATCTAGAAGAGTGCTTTTTCAAACAGAAAAATTCATGAATACATTTACTTGCTCTCCTCAATGACCTTAATGAAGTTAAAAAACGAGGAGCTACTGCATTGTCAGCTAAAAAAGTGTCCAACTCCTCACGTGGAATAGCATGTAGCCAAGATCTTGATGGTAAAGTTTGTGAGGCCAGAAAGTGAACTTAGTCAGTATCAGAAGAAAACTTGATATTGTCGACTATTTTTCTTTTATTGACCAAATCCCAGTTCTTTTGAAAAATTGATTCGGTTGGAAATCCTATTGAAGTCAGACGACACAATTGCTCATAACTTTCACCAAATCCACTAATGATGGAAAGGTCGGCTTCTTGAGTAATGGGCAGAACAGAAAGGAACAATCCAAAAGTAGAAAAAACAGATGAAATAAGTCTGAGACTGAATGGGTTGAAAAAACTTTAAATTCAAAATGGAGGATAATCCCGATTCCAGAGTCTCATCGAAAGATTGTAAAATATTCCGATACCCATACATCGGTATGGTCCGTAGAATGGTGAATTGCGGTATTCTCAAAGTAAAAAGAATGTAGAATGACGATTGAATACCTCCACATTAGAAATTATAAACAGTTCAATTCAAGAAACTTCTTCAACGTCCATAAAAAACTCACACTGGCTTACTAATGGTTTAAAGTCATTCAAAACAACATCTGGTTCCTCTCGTAGAGGACAATAAATAAAACTACATACTTCAACATTAATTTCACATTAGGCATCCATTTTTTTGCGATAGATTATTGTAGAAATTGGCGGAGCATTAAAAAACTCTGTTTTCGTACACAGGTAAATGAAAACCTATGATTTTCCGTAAGACAATAGTACTGCGTACTGGACTACCCAACTTGGAGTCACAAATTATTCAAATTTTTTGGAGTAACTTATTGGGATTGAAATTATTGTTTAATTTTCGTACGCAGATAAATAGAAGGTTTTCATTTTGCTCAAGAAGTTGATATTGCGCTTGGTAAAAAAATTTAAAACCATACATTTTCTTTAATTTAATTAAATAATTTGTTTTAAATTATTTAAAAGCCATATTTTTTTAATTTTTAATTATGAACATGCCACCGCACTATATCAGAAATTAATTTGTTTCACAGAAACGTCAATCAAATTCAATAGCACATTTCAGTCAAAGTGATGTAAGAGAAAAAAGTTCCGCCCTAGTGCTATCTTTTTCTGTCAGTTTTACCGACACGAATCCTCTTAAATACTATAAATTTTAAATTATCACCAAAAATCAACCCAAACCAAGCTAACCTTAAAATTTTTAATTATTCCTTTGAGTTTTGTGTTTGGGTTTTGTTCTGCGTGGTTTTTATCTTCTTTTGATTGTTTTGCTGCTTTTTACAAACAGTCTTTTTCAAGACTAAATTGTTTACTATTACCTCTGTCTTCTGTAAGTATTTAAAATTGTTTTATTAAGCACCTGTAATTTAGTTTTTATTAAGATATCAACATGGCTACAGAAAGGTTAATAATCTGTGGCTTGGGTTGACTTTAAGTGATAATTTAAAATTCAGAGTATTTTGAAGGTTCGTGTTGGTAAACTGATAGAAAAAGATAACACTAGGACGGAACTTTTTTCTCTTACATCGCTTTGACTGAAACGTGCTATTGAGCTGTGATGACAGGTTCACAATCACAAAATGTCAACGCCAACGTTCCCATACATATCAACGACCCTGTATATGTATATTGTAAGAGGAGGTAATTTTTCCGTTTAAACTTTTTCCTCGCACTCATCCAATTTTCCATATCAAAGGAGCCTATAATTGAAAAAACTTTTTATCAATGCTCGGTTTTTCTAAAAAAAAAAAATTTCAGAAGCAGACGACGGGATAATTTTAAAATTGCTTTAATAAGATGATTAACATATGAAACCAACCAGCAATTAAATAAATTGTTCAAAATTATTCAAAATTATTTTATGCCCCCGCATTAATTTATTCAAATAAAGCTGGTTTGGGTTAGTAAATTGCGTGGATTCTGTTTTCTTCTCGTAATTTTTACGCACATTTAAAATTATAAATGTGTGTCGAGTTATTAATTAAATTAATGCGAGGATGTGGTTAAAACTTTAATTAAAAAATCCATTAAGCAAAAATATGTTAATGATAATTTTGATGCAGTTTACGGACGATGCTGTTTCAAGACTTGTGAAATTACTTAAATTAAATTTGTTTTTTTTTTGCATAGGAATTTCAAAATGTTTTCTGTTACGGCTCTTGACAGTTTTGATAACTACATGAAAAAAATATATTTGAACTTTGAATCTTACTTTATAAAATACTATGTCCGGTTCCGTAAACGCTAGTTAAGTCTGTTGTTAAGTACTGCCCTTCTAATTGGTTAAAATTTATATTTTAAGTCCACTGATTGGCTAACAAATTCTTAACGGCTTGTTATGCAACCGAATGTGTTTTCATTTAATTTTAACGCAAGCTTGTAATTGGTATTTTTTATACAAGTGTATAAGCGAGTCTTTCAAGCATCCGGGTTTAGTAACACTATCCGAAGGCGCGGCGCAAGTGCTTATGCAGGTCAATTATAGTATTCTAGTTTGGTTAAACCTACACTACCTATAATGAAAAAATTCGAAGAAAAATTTGTAATTTTATTTTTAATGAATGTTCTTCTGTATGAATTGCCCAATTAGAGAAATGTCAAACAAAACGTCAAACTAATTTTAAACAATTTTGCGTGTTTTAGGAATTCGTGTAGAACGAAAAAATGAGTCATCAATTCGTTCTTGAGAAGATTAAGCTTTTTTCACTTGTTTCGATACTGTTTTGTTGTTACAATGTCAACTTTAAATCACGTCGTGTTTTAATCATCCATCATTTCAAAGATGTACAAAACATCCAGCGAATAATAGTATTTTCATTTTATTTATTATAATATCAGATTATTTAAATCATCTAACAGATTACATTGGACAGAATTTAAGTTTTTAAATATTTTCAAAACTGTCCTTTTGTCTATTTTTAAATTAAAATAATTTCCGACAAGTCTGTGACTACCATAACCTTTACTTTTAACAATAACAACAACAATATTGAGTATACAAAAAACAATATTTTCTGTAACCAATCAGTTTTCGAATTTTTCAAAAATATTCATTAAAAGATTTTTTTTTGAAGTACGTTTTTTAACTGTACATAATGTTTGAGCTGTCAATTTTGAGTTATTAATTATAAAATGGCAAGTTTCTTACTAAATGAGCAATGTGATATGTTTTGTTCTACGTAATATGTTTGTATACACGTGTATTCATAGGAAATAACTCAAAATTGACAAATCAAACTTTTATTTAGTTTGAAGGCATAATTCCTAATGCATTTGTTTTCATAGTCCACTTGTATAATAAAATAACTTATTACGTGAAACCCAGATTGTTGCACAACATTGAAAGTAGAAAAAAACTTGATTTTTTATTATAAAGCCAAGAAAAATAATCAAAAATGTGTACTAACCAGGTTTCTACAAATTATTACAATTTGATGAATCTGAGTTCATGGCAACTGTCTATAAGGTAGCGACCGGCTTAAAAAACAATAATAATAGGATTAGTAATTCGAAAACCATGTCAGTAATTCTTTTTTTGAAAATTATCGTAAGTTTACTTTAACGAAACAAGCAACTTTTATTTCAATTTTTTTCCATGATATCGGGAATATTGAACTTTTTCAAAAATTTCGAGTTTTTCGGAATTTACCGGTTTTCTGAGCAGAATCGGAAACCAGCATAATACATTGTACATTTAACTAAAAAATTATCTTTATTAATGATAAAGATAGTAAAATAATTCTACTCAATTTTAGTATATTATAAGAAACTATAATATCAAAGAATTAATTGGTTATAATGTTTGGACTTAATTTTGACTCGTACCAAAACAAAAAAAAAAATCCGGAAATTTTTTCAGGTAGAGGCGACACATTAATTTAAACAGTCAGATTTAATTTATACTTGCCAATTCTACCAAACCGTAAATTATTTTGGGATATTTTTTTCGACCAGGAATATTCTCCCTCGTCGCTTAAACAACTCGTGACCGCAAAATAATTTGCAGAACCAAAACCACTAAAAATGAAAACATCAGAATTTTTTGACATTTCCGTTGAAATTCTAGAAAAAGGGAGTTAAATATATCTACCATGGTTCCATTAGAAAATAGTTATTTATGTATCAAGGCACTAAAGTTTTTTATGACGAATGTGTTTTAGTTGCAGAGGCGATAGCCGAGGCAAATGTCCAATGTTTCCAGCGCGAATGCGCGATTCTAAAATTTACATACATTTTACACATCTCAACCGGCTAAAATGTGAACTTAAAAACCGTCGTATAGTGAATTACTTTAGTGCCGATTTTATTTACTTTACTGACGATTTTGTTGTACTTTATTGACGATTTCGGAAAAAAAATAGTTATTATAATTAAGAAACTCAATTTTGGTATTTTTGGGTAATTATATAAAGGGTGGCGCAAACTTGTGACATCGGAGAATAACTTGGTTGATAAAAAATATATAACTTTCACAGTAATTAATTACCCTCATTATAGGTTTATACTGATTTTCTAGGACACCATATATAACAGTTACATCACAATACAATATTTAAAATGTACCATACGAATAAATAAATAAATAAATAACCGTCATTATTACCTAGTTTTTTAAGTCTAGGTAACCAAATTCCAAGTGTTCCATTTACAAATTGAATGTTATGCTCACTTCAGATAAAACCCACAGTGCTTTGATACTGAATATTGTCTTGCAAAATTAATATTTATGTCTAGTATAAGTCCTAATATTTTCAATTTCATAAAGTATTGCCGTATTAAAAAATTGTACGCACTTTCTGTTGTCACCCTGTATAAAATACAATTTTGGAAAGAAGGTTAACTGTTTACGTCATTTTTGTTTTATTACACCGTACACTTTTTGTTGCTCCGTTGTTCAGTAACCTCTCTGTGATCCGAACACCTCTATTTTCACATATTCTCAGAGAACATACAGGGTGTCCAGAAACTCTCCTGACAAACGAAGACCGGAGATTCCTCAGATAATTTTAAGACAATTTAACCCAATTCACCTAGTCCGAAAATGCTTCCTAAGGGAGCTAGAGCTCTTTGAAGATGGCGCCTTGTAAATAATTTTTTTTAAATACCTCAAGAGCGCTTCTACTTAGAAAAGCAAAAACTGGTATGCTTGTTTAGCCTTCAGAGATGAATCGATTCCATCAATTGCGAATTTCTAGTACCGGTCATAGGCGTCCGGTTTAGGTAGGTCAACGGTTATTTTAACGCATAACTTTTTTGTCTTTAACTTTTAAGCATTTGTGACACTAGATTACTAAATTTTCAGGTATTCTAGTACTAAAAGGTACTCTTACTTTAAGTCATTAGGATACACCGTTTTCTAGAAAAATGGATTTGAAAAATTTTTTGTTTTTTGTCATTAGAGTTAAATTTATGTT
Source organism: Abscondita cerata (assembly GCA_030710515.1). NCBI lineage: Eukaryota > Metazoa > Arthropoda > Insecta > Coleoptera > Lampyridae > Abscondita > Abscondita cerata. The sequence goes on from JALBCR010002565.1 coordinate 130,604, forward strand.
TTTTGCACTAGTTGGCTCTGAACTACCAACAATAGTAAAACCTACGTTTTTCATTATCAAATTGTTGTCAGTTCGCGAAGTTTATCTTTTAATTTTTTTACTTTACCAGGCGCCATCTTCAAAGAGCTCTAGCTCCCTTAGGAAGCATTTTCGGACTAGGTGAATTGGGTTAAATTGTCTTAAAATTATCTGAGGAATCTCCAGTCTTCGTTTGTCAGGAGAGTTTCTGGACACCCTGTATAGCCTCTTTAATATAAGTACCAGTCAGTTTTGTTTCTTTTTGCAACAATAATTTATTTTCCACCACTCTTGTCAATATTCTTCTTCAATGCTTCAATCTCTTCTACCTCCTTTCACAATAGAAAACATTTCACCAAACAAAAATGTTTTCTCATCTTCACACAAATCTTCTTATTCTTGTCAAAAGTGTCGCTGACCATTTAAAAATTTCTGTCCTAGATTTATGGCTTTTTTTTTACAACTCTTACCTTTTTTTCCATTACCCACCCCGATCATTTTTCCTCTCGTCGTTGTTTGATATTCAAACAATATCTTCGAAAAACTGGTTAGAAAAACTTGTTGAAAAATGTAGACTTTCACGGACACCGAGTCCATATTTATACTATAAAGTTCCGGGATATTAAGCCGTGATCTATCGGAGCTTCATCATCTTCTTCGAAACGTTTCGTTTGTTGCTGCGGCATACATCTTCAATGTAGCAGATCCAACAAATTGTTTGGAAGAAGAGGAAGAAGTTCCAATAAACCATGACTCAATAACCCGGAAAATCATAGTACAAATATGGTCTATTATGGTGTCAAAAATCAAGTAAACATGGTTTAAAAAGCTTTTTAAGTCCAATTATCTTGGTCACTTAGAAATTAAATTCTTCTCTTCAAATGGCTGAAGTTTTACCCATAACCATATTAAAGTAACTTTTAAATATTAAAAAAATTTAATTTTTTTGTTTATTGATAGTACAAACTTCGCCATAATTTAATTGTTCCTTAACGTTCCGTATTAAAGTGTGCCCATTTATTACGAATTGTTATCGCAAACAAATTCAATTCTCAGCCAAGAGAGAGTGAGAGAAACAGACTTAAAATGTTTTTGGCAATAATTTTCTTTATTAAATTTCATCAAAATTTGTTTAATTACGGCTGTTTTCTTTTCATAGCATTAAATTTTTGTATTTAATTAAAATTTCAGATACTTCTTTTATTATCTTCATACTTTTTGCATCAATTAGTTAACTCTTTTCAATTTCATATTTTTCTTGTTTATCCACTTTTATTTTAGTTCATTTACAATATTCAACTTTATTATCATAACTTTGACAATTATTAGTACTGTTTATTTTCCAATTCACATTTTTGTTATGTAGAAAAAAAATTCTTGTATTTTGAACCACCCTGTACCTCTTACCGTTTTCAAGATCCCCATGCTATTCATTCTTATCTTGGATAGTATTTACTATCTAGTATGACGCATCGTTACGCGACAGCATAAATTTCAAGGCTAAGGACTTATTATTTATTATTTCGTAGTTGTTCATTCATTCGTTAATTGATAGATAAGCTTGAATAATTAGGAAAAACTAAAAATTTCCAAGATTTCGTCAGAATCATACACGTTTTTATAACGTACTTTTTAATTAAATTAGCACAATGTACCCAATGATAGTTTTCTAATATGGCAACACTGCCATGTGACTTATTAGTTTAACACGGTTTAACATAAACCTTTGAAGGTAAAATTTATGATGTAGGGTAACGATACGTCATTCGTAAGTATCATAGTAAGATGAGAAATCATTCATGATCAATTGTTCATCTTATGTGTATAAATTTAACTAATTTTAAGTTCCGACAATCAATCCTTTTAGCCAACAAGCCTTGACCGAGACGTCGACCAGTTCTCAACTAAAAAAAACAAAAGTAAAACTTGTAATTTTTTATTTTGGTATCGTTCGTAGCTGACGGTGATAATAGTTCACACATTGAAAATTTTATAATTCGTCATTTTCTTATCATTATTTCAATTGGTGTGTTAATCATGTCATGAATGACTTTTGATTCCTCCCTGGATTTGAAGCATGTAACCATCAACAATTCAGTTTTCTACCCATGTGGCGGTCCCAAAATATGTATTGATTGTTATTCATTGATTAAACATCATTTTTAAATTATACCTCTCTGATAATTTTTTTTTGCATGAGGGGTGCTAATTCCTCATCGGAGCATCCACGTCCATAAGTTCAAGGGTGCAGAAGAATGACTTCTGATTAGGCTTGCTACTACACACCTCAGATAAACATGAAATTATGACTACCCGTCTGTAATACTGCGATGGAGAAAGCAACGACAAACTACTATTTTATCTCCCCAGTACAATAAACACGCCACTCAATGATGATGGAAATATTATTACTGATCACAATCACTAAAACTAAAACATGTACGAAAGTTACAAATAGGTATAATGGGTCTCAGTAAAATGTATTGGCCGAATACTGAAAATTCAAAATACTCCACTACATGTTTACCACTACCGTAATAAAGGTTCCCCACACCAAAATGGCGTAGGAATAATAGTTGCAGTAAGTCCTTCACCACTCTTTCGGGCAGAACAATGTTTCTTCAATTTCATGAAATCCCAGTGAATCTGAAGATGTATGTACCAGCTGGAGATAAAGAAAAGGTGATCATCGAGAACTTCTACGAACAACTGGAAAGTATGCTTAGAATGACAAAGAACATAAAATTACACTCGTAATGGGCGACTTCAACGCCAAAGTTGGCAATGTGCACACGTTCTAACAGGACAAACTAACTTCCTAATCGCAGATTTTACACATCGAAGTCTCCAACCGACTCTTCAGTAAAAACAAATCCAAGTGCCGATGTTATTTTAGACCATAATCCAATCGTAGGTAAAGTTCGCTTGGAAAGAATAGTTCTTCGAACAAGTGACGGAGTGGCAATGATAAATCTACTGAATCCAATCTATTTATGGAGAATTTTGAAAATAAAAATCGAGACCGCGGAACGTAGATAATGCTTTTGTGGTTTGGAAACACGGTATAGAAAAGGTTAACCAGTTTCTTCGACACCTGGTCCAAAAATTCGGACTCATCATAATCCTAACGGAATGAGCTCAAAGAATTTGTGAATCAGAGAATCTTCTCCAACATCTGCCTTTGAGGCTAACGGTACACCAGGAAAGATCAAAGAAGTCCAGTATATTCAATAGGTCCAATACACTACCGACGACGCATATCTTCCATACATATCCAAATTTATAAACCGCATAGAAAGAATTTTAAAAGGACACAATATCAAAATTATCTTCAAACAATCAAGAAGATTCAGAACACTATAAGATGAACAAAAGACAAACAGGACCCTCTCTCAGCAGTCGGAGTTTACCCGTTTATGTACATAGAAACCATCAAGAGATCGAAGAGAATGAGGCTCAAAGAACACCGAGCAAACTGCCGTCTGAGATACACCCGAGAGCTAACAGAATATGCGCTTAGCAATGGGGATCACAAGCTACTTTACGCCAGCCCCAGGTTGCTATCAACAGTTAACGGTTATCACAACAGATTAGTTAGAGAACCCATCAAGATCCACAAATATCCAGAAACCTTAAATAGAATGGAAGAAACCGCGAGGTTCAACTAGATCTAGAATCCAATGCTCAAGAACATCCGAGCGGCACCTAACAAAGATCTGCATTTGAACGGTACGACGCAAGCTCCCTCAGAACCAGTATAAAAACAAACAAATCAACCGTTATCCAACATCGGAAATGGACGGACCTCTAAAAAAGCAAAACAATATGAAGAAATTCCTATCAATGATGGCTTTTAAGACTAATGAAGTGTTAGGTTTTACTCTATGGAACAGAAGCGTGGACGTTGACTGAAACTCTGATAAAAACCTAGACGCATCTGAGATGTGGTTGTACTGACCCATTCTCTCAATATCCTGGGTCAACCACGTTACCAACGAGGGAGTAACCGAGTAACAACAGTTGTATAAAACTCGGTTTAAGTTAACCGTATGTTAAAAACAATCGTTGCTAAGGTTAATCCTTGGATACAATTGTATTTAACCTACGGTTGAATTGAACCGTGTTTTATACAACTGGCCGTTAATCTGAGTTAATCATATAATAGAGTAGCGCCACAAACAAAATTAAAATTGCCAGTCTAATAGCTAATGTTCGAAACGGATAAGCACCTAAAGAAGAAGACATTTTATTTAATTATCTGTCTTTTTCTCTAGCATCTGTCATTTAAACCGTAAAATCTAAAATTCTTCTAATCTCATTTCTTCGCCCCCAATCATAACGAACAAGTTTTCAATCAGTCTGTGTTTCCTTTTAACAATGAACTACTATAAGTTTACAAGGTTGGAAAATTTTATTTAAATTGTATATTCTACAAGGTTTTGTAAACAATTATTATATTTTTACATAATAAGAGATTAGTACGTTACTAACGAATGTTGTTGTTAGTCAATATTTTATGCCTTTATGAAAACATCTACCTTGTTTAATTTATTTAATTGCAAATTAAAGTGTCTCTTTTATTAAAAAAGATAATTAATGTGGTGGTAAATTAAATAAAGATAATAGCAATCAGCAACTAAAGTAATTATAAGTTGATTTGCATATAAGTTACTGTTTGTTATACCGTCCAGTAAAGTCCGCGAATTTTATTCGAAAATTAACTCTGGTATCAATTTGCGCTTCAATCTACTTTAGCATTGTTGCAATTGTTAATTTGAAGGAAGGTAAATTAAATTTTTCTAAAACTATTTGATTCTGTCGATGTAGAATAAACTGAGTATTATTAGATATCTGCGTTGTTAAATTTTCGACCACACGAAGTTCCGTAATTTTCTTTCCATTGGGTTTTTCAATCTGATCATTCGAAAAAGCGGATGTTGATGGTACTTCTTCTTGAATTTTTTCAGCCGTCTTCAACTCGTTCTGAACACTATCTTCTACACACTATATATCTATATACCGCGTAGTACTTCTACTTATGAGTTGCGTGGAACACTCCATTTTGCAGAAAACAAAAAAAATTGTGTTTAGTATGTGGAAACCGTAAAGCAAAGTCCTTGCGAAAAAGCCCAAACTATAGTAAATCGTCTTCGACGTTTTTGTTTTCGTTTCAGATAGTTTTATCACTAACCCAGAACCTCAATCCTCAATGTTTTCTGTTCTTTATATACAGTGACCGGCAAAGAGTTTGCAACAAATGGGAAAAATTTTTGTAATTGAGAGATAAGAAAATTTCTTTTGGCAAATGAATTCAGCATATCGAATGACAAAAAAAAGCACTTTGACAAATGTCATGTGACCACTGTCATGGCGGCAAATTTAAAAAATATCCCTTAAATATGTAAAAAGTGAGGTTAGATGACAAGATATTAAAAATGCCTAAGAGAAAAGTTGTTCAGAATTAGATTATACGTATATGTGCAAATTTTCAAAAGAAAATAACGACTTTTCAAAAATATCAGTTTTCCGGCATTTTTTCCGGAAATTTTTTGTATGAGCTTATTATCCAGGCAATATTGTAAAAAATTGTTTAAATTGGGTTTAGAATGGAATAATTGATCATTTTAGGACTATTTCAAAATAATTCTAAATTTGTAATTTCAACCTTGTTTTCTGTAGGCCATTGCAACAAAGTCCGTCCTAAAAAAACAATGGTTTTTGTTCTTTACCGTCCATTGGTAGACTATAAATAAAAATTACTGAATTGTGAAGTTTATTTGTTGGTTTTATTGTGTTTTATGCAAATCAAACGCAAAAAAATGTTGTTTTCCCAATATTTCCAAAAAAAATGCCAGAGAACTAATATTTTTGAAAATTCGTTATTTTCTTTTGAAAATTTGCACATAGACATATAATCTAATTCTGAACAACTTTTCTGTTAGGCATTTTTCAATTTCTTGTCATCTAACCTCACTTTTTACATACTTAAGGGATATTTTTTAAATTTGCGCTATGACAGTGGTCACATGACATTTGTCAAAGTGCATTTTTGTCTTTCAATATGCTAAATTCATTTGCCAAAAGAAATTTTCGGATATCTTAATTACAAAAATTTTTCCCATTTGTTGCAAACTCTTTGCCGGCCACTGTATAATCAGATTATACTTCTACCTTTCGGTGTAGGATATATATATATTACATTAGATACATATTATTACTATACATTTAAATTTACAATTTTTTTCCATTTTTTCTTATTACACGCCATCACATCTGCTTCTTTCCATGTTTTTCCTTTTTCTTCTAGTGTTCATCCCACTTCTCCATTGCATGTTTTTCTTGGTCTTCCTCTTTTTCTGTTTTTCATTATTCTTGTCTTCCACATCTGATTTACTAGTGATTTTTCGTTTATTCTTACTAGATGACCCCACCACGACAGTTGCTTCTTCTCTATAAATTTTAGTGTACTTTCTATTTCCAGTTCCTTTCTTATGTCTGTGTTTCCTAATCTATCTCTTCTTGTAATACTTTTTATTTTCTTAGTTTCGACTGCTTGAATCTTGCTTTTTTGTTGCTCTGTCAGTACCCACTACTCGCTGGTTAATATTGGTCTTAAAAAGCATAATTTTGGGATCTAGAAGCTCCGGCAATTCCGACATTACAGCAATCTAGAATGATTACGAACTGAAATATTAGAGTTACGAAAATTAGTAATTAACCTTAATCATTAAATAAATGTCATCTAGTGCTTCTGTGATAAAATTGTCGATGTCGCTTTTTAAGAGTACCTTTGGTTTCTTAGTAGTGCAGTAAATAGAGATATATTTTTGACAAAAATAATAGCAGGATACCGCCTGTGCCATGTTATTGTAAATAGTATAAAGTACTTTATATTCATGTTTTAAAACCAAAAATGAATTGTCATTATATTGTTAATTAACATTTACATGCAAAAAAAGTGTTTTTTCTCAACTTTTCTTCCTGAGTAGAAAGTAATGAACCAATGTTAATGGTGTAAAAAGAAAAGTTGTAGAGGATAAAAATACAAATGGAATGAGCACAAATTCGACTCGATCAGGAAATAACTTTCCGAGAAAAATCGGAAAAAGTAATATTTTTGGGTTTTTTTTTAATTCGTAGAACCGTCATTTTTTGAGATGTAGCATAAATCTTTCAGGAAATAGTATGTAATTCAATCGAGGCTGAATGCTTGTGTGGTCGTCCAATGGTAAAGAATATAAAAAATTGTGAAGTTGAAATAGAAAAGAACAAAACGTATATTCTCATTTTTCGATAAAATGATATTTAACACGCAAAAAATGCATACAAAGATGACTGAAAATGACCGAGTGCGACAAAACGGAGGAGTAGTGGGAGTTAAATATCATTTTATCGAAAAATGAGAATATATGTTTTGTTCTTTTCTATTTTAACTTGACAATTATTTTTATTTCTGACAATCGGACAACCACACGAGCATTCAGCCGCGATTGTATATATTTCTTTAAAAAATTTAAATCGCAATTTTGCATAAACTAATTGCCCGACAATTGCAGGGTTTTGCAGACACCAAGTACGTATCATTACCTATTTCCTGAAAGATTTATGCTACATCTCAAAAATAACAAATCTACTAATTTTAAAAGAAAATCCCAAAAATATCACTTTTTCCGATTTTTTTTGGAAAGTTATTTCCTGATCGAGTCCAATTTGTACGCATTTTATTCGTAATTTTATCCTCTACAACTTTTCTTTTTACACCATTAACATTGGTTCATTACTTTTCACACAGGCAAAAAAAGTTGAGAAAAAACACGTTTCTTTGCATTTAAATGTTAATTAACAATATAATGACAATTCATTTTTGGTATAAAACATGAATACAATGACTTTATACTATTTACAATTACATGGCGCAGGCGGTATCCTACTATTATTTTTGTCAAAAAATTGCTTATTATTTTCTCTATTGACTGGAGTATAGGTTTATAATGGTACCCTTGTCGTTGCAAAAACAAACATCTCGAGTGTATTGTGTCGTTTTTTAAATTTTACACCATTCCTTAAAAACACTGTTGCCCATATTTCTCTCCTATTTTGATGGTAGTAAGGTCGGCCACACTCCACCGTTGAGCGGTTCAAAACTCACTTTAAAATGCATTAGTATCGTTATTTCGACATGCAAGTCACAGATGGTACTGCTACACATGCGACAGTACAAGACGATACTGATCATTACTCAATATATGAATGCTACATGTTCTATGCTCATTCAGTCAATAGGTCAGTACAATCTTAACCTAGGTGGGCCTGGTCGACCTGTACAGATCGACGAGTCCAAGTTTGGTCATTGCAAGTATAATCGCGACCGACTCATTGAAGGACATTGGGTTGTAGATATCGGTGAAGATGATCGCGATGACGTACTTTTTCTTGTCGTTGATAATCGCGGTCAAGTGACTCTTGATGGCATTATTTTAAAATATGTTCTTCCTGGCACTGAAATATATATCGATACGTGGAAAGGTTATTTCGGAATTCACACAAACTATCATTGATTTGTTGGTATGTTATTGACTTATTGTTTACTGCTTTAACAAATTGTTATAGCTGTAGACGGGACTCACACTCAGAGAATTGGTTTCGTCCAAAGAAAGTGCCAGAAGATGATTTAGTTGATGTTAAGTAATTATTTCCTCCGTAATGTAACTAATGATTGGTAATTAGGCTTCTTGAAGAAGGAACACCAAAAACCATTCAATTGTTTATTTCGGCAACGTTTCGTAATAAGGAGTTGAAAACGTCACAAAATAAATTAACATATAAGATGAATAATAAATTATAAAACACAAAATCTGTTCAGATATGCTCTTCGGCGGTTGAAACCGGTCTCGTTAGACTCGTCTTGCTATTCTACGTCGGATACACATGTCGTTTTATTCAAATTTCCATTTCGCATAGGAAGAGTCTTAGCGTAAGGTTGAACTTTCGCAGGTTCTTGAATTTCTCCAGATAGACCATTTCCTTCCATTTTCAGGTAAAACACACAATCTTCTCCACACAATAGTTATTTATGTACCAAGGGTGTAAGTAACACTTTTAAGCCCGAGCATGAAAATTGTTGCACGAGCCGGAGGCGCGGGCCATAATCATGTGAGGGCTTAAAAGTACTTTACACCTGTGGTGCCATCAAAATTTTGCACTTCTTAGTAATACTAAGTCGAAACAGATTTACTTTTTAATTACATATTTTATTTTAATTTAAAAATACAATAAAACCTTAAATTAATAATACTAATAAGATTAGTTGTTGTTATTTTAAAGGTATTAATAACAATAAATTAATTAAAAGTTTAAATTTACGAACGTAAATTGGTCGCGACCTCTAGGGTAGCTTACAAGAATTAAGAATAAAATGTTCTTCTTTACCGGTATTCCTAAACGTCATTAAAAATTTAAATTACAAAGCTTCCAAAATCAGTGGACATGGAAACTGATAATGAAGAACTTTCTAAAACTCCTCCCGGTATTAAAGAGGTAGCAGATAACGTGGTTCCGGATTTGTTACTTGCTAAATCCAACAAAATATATGAAAATACATACGATTACTTTTTAAAATGATGTCGACTTAGAAAAGCAACGGAAAATGTGCTTTTATTATATTTACTCAGTTCTACAAGAAAATTTTGCTTTATATTCAGATTCTACAATTTAATTAAAATTTGATTTTTAAGAATAATTTGTAGTGATTCTCATGTCATTTCTCATGCATAATTTCGTACCGTTTATTCTTATTTTGTCAATGATTAATCGTAAATTCTCGGATCAATTCGGTATTAACGATATGCGGGCCTAAAAGTAAAAGTGGGCCTAAAAGTAAAAATGCGGGCGCAAAAGTAAATCGAGCGAAAAGAGTCGTTTTACGCTTGCGGAAGCGGGTGTAAAGTGAATCATTAAATATAGGAAGTGCAAAAAAAAACAATTTATTTCACAATGTATGCCGCTTGTTTACAAAATTCCATACCTAGTTACTAACAATTACTAATTTTTGGCTATTTTGTGAAACTTCCAGATTAACTTTATTCTGTCTTTAAAATGTTTAAGACATCATATAACATTTTGTATACATGTAGAGCATAATTTGCAGTTTTCTGCTCTTATCGTCTTAGAACCCTCGGCTATCGCCTCGTGCATTAATATCACGATGCGAGCAGCATAACAAGAAAACGCAAAAATATACATTAGAATACCATAAATTGACACCGTTTTTAACAACTGTTTTAATCAAAGATTTTTTGTAGGACTGAAGGACGACTTGGGTGTTAGGGTGAGTCATTTTTTATTATTTTCTAAAGTTTATAGTATTCTAAGTAAGTAGACTCATAACGAGGGTACTTGTGGTATTACGGTTCTTAAACAAAAGAGAACGTGCTTAACCGAAAAATAAAGTTATAAAATTATAACAAAAGAACAATAAGCTCTAGGGATAACAATTAGGTCCAGCGTGCACGTGCTGTTCAACCATCCTGTAAATGAGTCACGCCCTTAATAATTTGTCTTCAATATAGTGCACCCCTGTTGCAATATTATTGCTAATATCGGTTACATCCTGTATAGCCAAAGCATGTGTCTAAAGTGCATCATCAAAAGAAAAAATTCTCTCTCATTCTCTCCATGGTTGTTAACTTTTCCTTATTTTTTAAATCCACATTTGATTCGTCACCAGTTATTTGTTTTGCCAAGTTTTCTAAACTTTAGAAATTGAGTGAAGTTTTTTAGCGAGGAAGTTAATAGTAATTATTTTAAAATTTAAATCTATTTTAAGCCGCCATGGTTTGTATCAAAAAATTCAAATATTTAATACATACCGTAAACACTGACTTAAAAAACGTAACGATATTCCGCGCTTTTTACTAAACAACAATTTTCTAAATTTTTCAACACATGTTTTTAAATAATCAGACACGCAGGTTGCCGTTATAATTAGGTCGTGATGTATTTTTAACATAAAAGCTGTTATTGTATTTTTTTCTTACCCACCGAGCTCAATTTCTGCAGAAAGCTAATCATGATTTATTGGATTAATTAATATAAATATTATTGTCAACCGTTAACAAAGAATCAATAACTAGTTTATTATCAGTTTTATAACAGCACGTGTTGGTTTACGAATGGAATTTTTTTAGGTATAATATAAATAATTAGCGATCGTGTTCGTAAATTGTTTATCAATTTTTTGCACTGATTAAAAACTTCAACGTGCATCCTTCAATTTTATTTTGGTAATCATTATAAACACAATCAACTGAGCTTTTCGACATACCTCAGTGATAACACTAACCAAAATTTTTTATTATACCAGTAACCATTGAATAATGTAGATGGGAAATGTTTAGCTTTGACGAAAAACTATTGAGATTATAAGCATATTTTTTTTTTATTGTAATGTAAAATAATTACCCCCCATAGTTTTTTAACCTAATTTTCTCCAGGTAACGTTTATTGTAGAAACTTTAGGCAGAGTTGTAATCATTTTCGGGTTTATAGGATTAGTGTTATAGTTTATAAGTTTAATAAACATGCTCCAATTAAAAATTGTCTGGTAAAAAGTTTATTTATACTTAATCTCGGACTCTTAACATATGGATCCGCAAGCGCACCGTTTCCGAGTTACAGGGTGATTTTTTTGATGATATCTCAAAACTACTTGTTCAGAACTAAACTTTTTAACAGTTTTAAGAGCTGGGTTAGGTTTTCTCCCTGATTTGTACACAATTGGGAAACATTGCCATTATGTAAGCACATTATGTAAATGGCAAAAAACTGAAAAAACATGTCTGTGCTCATTATTTCATGCAATTGTTTTACTTTGTTCCACTTCAATTTGAATTATATAATTGCACCACTTAAAGCTTGATATTGATTATAACTTCTATAAGGTGCTCGTTGCTTTTGAGGTAAGCGGCTCCGTAACGCAAAAGTTGCGATCCTAAGTTCAAGACCCCTGCTATGCATTTTTTTTATTGTTATTTATGCTATAAATATTTTTAAAATCACAGTCAATACAAAACTGAGCTTTTTTCTAGATAGTAAATAAATAATTAATACTTTTGTTTTATGAAAGAAAACTAGCGACATATACAAGTTGAAAGTTCTCTATTCCAAATTCTCACTTCCGGCGGACTGATTTCCGCCACAATTCTATACATAGCCGATTCCCATTGATTCAAAAAAATTCCTGCAATTTCAACGATCTGTGCCAAATTTATCAAATTAATTTTCTGCATTATTTGTACATTCCAGGCAAATCAGTTTTCTAAACACTGATGAAATTACAGTATAATAATTGACTATTCGATACAACTTTGGTTGATGGACAAGTAAACTTCGTTTTATTCAAAATGGATTATTTGATTGAATTAATTTCGAGCACCCACAAATCCACCAGAAAATTGTTTATAAAAAGCTCAACGCCACTTTTTGTGAATAGTTTGACCTTCTTGTTTCGTAAACCTGTGCGTAGCAATTACGAATAAACCTCCATCAGAAGAAAGTATCTCATTTGTTCAACTCGTTTTTTCAAGTTTTAAGCATTTGAACAAACCACGATCTATTTTTTATATATAAAGATTTCCGTAAATTTTGAGATTTTCCTGATTATCAATCATCTTCTTCCACACAGCCCATACAGTTGCTTATTTTCCCGTAACCACGCAACGCCGTGAACTTTAAATTTGATAAAAATGACGAGAGTTGTTGTCCAGTAGTCCAACAATTATATAATCTTTGAATTCAACAAATTTTTAAGATACGTTCGATACAAAAACTAGTTTACCAAGAAGTTCTTCTGAAAGCCTATTTTGGTCTTTTTAACTCTTTACTGGTTTAATTATCTGAGTCATAGTGCCGCCGCTAAAAGAATTTGTATTGTTTTTCACTTATTTTTGTACTAATAATGTTCTTCAAAAATTTCAAAGTAGCTTTTTTTGGATGTCTTATTTTTTGACACATTTTGTAGGTACCATAACTAATTAATAATTATCAGATGTGGGGATTCTCAGTTTTCTGAGCCTTCTTAGTGTAAGATGAACCCCTAAAGGTTCATTAAAACCGCAGATTATTCTTGATATGTTTTTCACTATAAAGGGTGTTTGTGAAATTGTTGCTAAAAGAATTTTCATATAAATCGAAATGAATAGAATATTTTTAGGGTTCATTATAGAACAAAGAAAAGTTGTTTTATCAACTGTAGACCACTAATTATTTTAAACAGATGCTGTTCTCTCTAACAATACTTCGTAGAATTTGAGACTAATTGTGTCAGTTTACGGTTTTTGTATTTATTTTTTAATTTGACATGTGTTCATGTTAATTGATCAAAATAACGTGCCATTGAATCCTTAGTTATCACACCCTAATTGAGCGGTTTGGAAAATCTTAATTTTTGATTTCCTCTAATGTTTGTACACATTTTTGTAGGCAAATTTTCTTTCCATCACAGTTCGATAAAAATTTTTGGTGATGCGCAGGGATAATCATGTGATTTCTGTGATCCTTGCGTTTAAAAGTGTAGAAAAAGCTTATTTTGGGCCAAATTTAACGAGCCGTATTGGCAGGGCGACGGGGGCGCTGACGAAGGGTGCAAAAAATCGGTTTTTCCACTTTGGACACTAACCGCAACTTTAAAAATGATCGTATTCAAATGAAACAAAAACAGAATTATTTAGAAAACATCTTTCTATCATTTTGGTATCCTATTTAAACAATTCTGCCGCACAGTGAGCTAAAAAAAGTAATTTTGGGGTAAAAAAAAGCACTTTTTTTTTCTCGATTTTTACATTTAATTGGTTTTTTAGAGGTTTTTATAGGAAAGCAATTTCTTTCATTTTACGTTCAAAAGAAAGGTAACCAAATGAGCTTTTCATAGGTTTTTGAATTTTGGAAATGGGACTATTTTTTGAGAAAAAGGGTCCACTTTTGTAATATCACTACCCACGGTTTGACGTAGACAAAAACGCTGAGAAAACATGAGATCACGATAGGGCTACCTGCAGCCTTAAAAGGGTAGTATCCAATCGAACAAAAACAGAAATATTTATAAAAAACATTTTTATCATTTTTACAACTGATTCACGAAAATGCGCCGAATAGTGAGTCAAAATTGGCTAATTTAGGCTGTTTTTGTTTGGTAAAACGCCTCTGACTCATCATAATTTTAGGAACTGCTGGATGGGATGGGAAGGGGTGGTGGTGGTCTGGAGACAAAGATCCGTCGCCATGCTAACACCATTCTCAGGGGGTGGGGAAACCATGCAGCTCCAGAGTACGAGTACAGTGAGCGAGCGAGCAGTGCCGACGTAGACGGTTCCAAGTGATAGTGTTTTATAACTGTCGCCAGATTCGGTTTGCTATGTTTGTGGTCAACTTATGAATCAGAAGACTGTCCGTATATATTCGCTATCTAAGTAAAACGCTTTTCTGTGGCTGTTCGCAGGTTGGGCTGCGGGTGAGCAGCGACACATGAAGTTTGGAAAACCCAGAATATGGAGGGAGCCTATCGATCACATCACTGACTGCTTCTACTGCATTGTAAATCGTCGAAACCAGAAGAACCTCAATATACGATCAGCGTCTGCAACTGTAGCCCATAGTGCTGAACTTCTTATTCCCGTCTACATCAAACCTCAAAAGAGTCCCAATACAACGTCTCCAGGTGGGTCCGGACAGACGACCCCGGCATCGTCGCAAGGTGTCTCGGGGCCAGCGACTCCAGGCGGCTTCGGATAGTCCACCACAGCTGCGTCGTCGCAGGGTACCTCAGGCCAATCGTCTCAAGATGCTGCGTCTGCGGGAGCCTGGACATCCAGTTCAGAGTGGATATGCCAAGCATATCAAAAAAATCTCAACGTTACTTTCCGAATTAGAACCTTGAGCTTCAAAAATATAAAGCCGAGTTTTTGGTTTAAAGGGATGGAATTTGGTAGATGAAAGTGTCAAAGTATCCACTTACAGAAAACGGCACGAAGCTTTTGTGTCATTTTTTTACGGAAGATGCTGAATTTTGCTACTGTCACGATGTGAAAGGTGTATTTGAAGCCGTAGGCATTGAGTGTAAACCGCAAGATTGGCGCCTGTTTATAGACAGTTCTTCTGAAAATCTAAAAGAAGTTTTGTTACACAATGGGAATGAGTATCCGTCCGTACCAGTAGCTCACTCAACTAAACTTAAGGAACACTGTGAAAACATACAGGCATTACTTGCAGCTAGAAAGTACAATGACTTTAGGTGGGAAGTTATAGGAGATTTTAAAAAAATATCTACATTACAAAATCATGAAAACATTTTTGTTTTTGGTAACACTACGATACTGAAAATATTTTTTCTTTGAAACACAATTTTATCTCGTTATCAATTTTTTTGAGCTTAATTAAGAAGACTACGTCTACAATGTTTTTCCAAACGACGCTAAGGAAACATGAAACAAATATAAGAGTATTACTAAAATAGTCACTGTCACGGAAAATAGTCCGATTTCCATATTTTACAAACCAATAAAAAAGTTATAAAAATATCTTTTTTTTTTAATGATGAAACGGATAGACTTTTTACAATGTCCTTTCAGAGACTATCAAATTTCGGGAATCGAGAAAAATGCATCTTTTTGCTAAATTAGCCAATTTTGACTCACTTCGGCGCATTTTCGTGAATGAGTTGTAAAAGTGATAAAAATGTCTTTTATAAACATTTCTGTCTTTGTTAGAATTGGATACGACCCTTTTTAAGGCTGCAGGTGGCAGGGTGGGTAGTGATATTACAAAAGTTGACAGTTTTTCTCAAAAGAATAGTCCGATTTCCAAAATTCAAAAACCTATGAAAAGCTCATTTGGTTGCCTTTCTTTTGAATGTAAAATAAAAGAAATTGCTCTCCAATAAAAACCTCTAAAATACATTTTTTGCCCCAAAACTACTTTTTTGGCTCTCTGTGAAAAATTGAATTTTTGCACCCTTTGCTCCCGCCTCCGTCCCTCTCCAAAAAATATGCTTTTCCTACAATTTTAGACCCAAGGATCACAGAAATCACATGTTCATCTCTGCGCAACACCAAAAATTTTGTTTTGTCGAACTGTGTAATCTGTTCGAAAGATTTGAATTAAAAAAAAAACAACAAATTTTTTTTATTTGTCAAATTAGACAATTGTTTTCAAAATTATTGTTTCATTGTGCAAGATAAATAATAATATTTTTCAATATTTCTTAGATTTTTGAGTATGAAAGTCAAGTTTTCGATGGGAGGAGTTTTGAAAATTTCTATTGAAGTACCTAATATGCCGGTTCACCAATTTCTAATCCAACCCGATTTTCGATTATGGATTACCTATTTAAAAAAAAAATTAAATTACGATTTTTTCTTGTTCGCTGAATTAACGTTTATGTCTTAATTATTTTTATTAAAATCAAACCATTAATGGGTAGACATTTACTATAAATAAATAACCGTAAAAACTTTTTAGTTAATAAATTATAAACAAATAATATCAAGTGTTAACTGTTTTACTTATTTAAGTCTTAATTTTAAACTACCTAGGGTCATTTCATTTTTTTTTTCCTGGTAATTTATAGAGAATTTTAATATTAATCTTTAATATAATATGGGTCAATCAACAGCAAATCGTACTTCTAGATTTTTTATTAATTTTTCTGTTCAAAACGATCTCAATTTATGAATGAAATCACGATTTTTGTATTAGCTATAGGTTATTGAATAATATACCAAATTATACTGTGCTTTTTTAGAATTTTAAAGGATTTTATAAACATTTACCTAGATAAGGGTGATTTATGGAATAAAAACTATAAGGAAATCAAAAATTAAAATTTTCCAAACTGTTTGATTTGGAGTGACGCCAATTTTAGACAAAACTTTCAGTTTACTAGAGTTACAACAAAACACCCGATTTTTCAGTACAATCCTCAGTCATAATTTTGTTTCTTAAAGATACACCTTCGTGTGTCAAAACGTTTTGTTTTCCAGCAATAATGTATGATTTTTTAAATGGTAACTCTAGTCTTTTTCGCGCTAGTAATTTTTTTTTTCCAAAATTGATTGGATTTAAATACATTCTTAAAAACATTTGTTCAAGATAAAGTTTATTCATGAAATAAAACGAAACGACAAAATTAAAGAAATCAAAAATTAAATTTTTTAAAACATCAGATATGGCGTAACGTCAAATTTAGACAAATTTTTTATTTACTAGAGTTAGAAAAGACGCCTGGTTTTTCAACAAAATTTTGTTTATTAAAGATACACCTTCATGTGTCGTTTTGTGTCATTTTTTTAAATAACAGACCTAGTCTTTTTCGCGCTAGTATAGTTTTTGTTGATAAAATTTGAATGAATTATTACAAATATTTGCTAAAGTTTATTGATCTACTAAAACAAAATGTCAAAAATTTTCGATTTACTAGACTTACAAAAAAAAACGCCTTGTTTTTTTCAATATAATCCTGAGACAGAATTTGTTTCTTAAAGGTCCGTCTTCGTGTGTCAAAACTTCGTTTTGTTTTTCAGCAATAACGTGTCATTTCTTTAAATGGTAACCTTAGACTTTTTCGCGCTAGTAGTTCTTTATTTTCATAAATTGATATAATATGAATGTATTATTAAAAACATTTGTCTAGTTAAGGTTTATTCATGGAGTAAAACGAAATATCAAAAAATCCTAAATTAAAATTTTACAAACGGTCCGATTTGGCGTGACGCCAAATTTAGACAAAACGTGTCATTTGTTTACATTTCATTTTTTGTCAAAAATTGATAGAATTTGAATGGATTATTAAAAACGTTTGTCAAGAAACAATAAAAGTTAAAATTGTTCAAACCGTCCGAATTTCCGATTTACTAGGATTACAAAAGACGCTTTGTTTTTCCGCAGAATCTTCAAATGGAATTTTGATTCTTAAAAACACACCTTTGTGTGTCAAAGTTTTCCAGCAATTTTAATAGACAATCCTAGTCTTTTGGCGCTAGTAGTTCTTTCAATGTAACTGTCAAAATTTTGACAATTTTAATTTTTTTTTTTTTAATGTTTGTAAGTGTGTAACCGTTAATTTTAAGACTATAGAATACAATTAAATCAGTTTTAATCGCCGTATAGCCAGTTTTAACACTAACATTTTAAATTTGAATTCTAACATTGATTATTTTAGTTACTAAAATTAAATTTATGTATAAAATAGGCATAATGGCCAACTAAAAATATAACAAGTTTGTAGTTTACCGTTTAAGTTTTGTAATGCGCTGTTGCCAATTTACTATTATTTTATTTACTATAATTAAATTAAAAAAAAATGTTTAGCACTTAGAAAGTACATATTCATTTTATGTTTTTATTAATGTTTCATTTTTTTTCATGAAATTAAAAATTTTAAAAAAAAAAAGTAAATTAGTTGCCGCGTTAAATTTTAATTGAAACATCGCTTATTATAATTACTAAAATTTTTAACATTTTTTTAAAAGTGTTTAATCGCCAATTTTTAATCAAGTTATAGCCAGGTTTATGTCCAAAAGTTTAAATTTTAATTCCAACATTGAATATTTAGTTCTTAAAAATTGTATTAATTAGAAACAGTGATGTTTCAATTAAAATTAAAAAACGTACCAACAATTTTTTTTTCATTTGTTCTGAAATTGTTAATTTTATCAAACAAATTTAAAACATTAATAAAAAAAAAGTATAAAACGTATACATTCTGGGTGCTGAACATTTTTTATTTTAATTAAGTATAGTAAATAAAATAAGAAATGTTTTAATAATAAATTAGCAACAGCACACTTAAAAAATTAAAAAATTAACAACAAACTCGTTGTATTTATAGTTTACTACGATACTAATTTTATATACTTATTAGTTTAATTTTAGCAACTACAAGAAATAATCAATAAACGATTAAAACTATAATTAATATTCTATCGTCTCAAAGTTGGGATTTAGCACTACCAACTTAAAAAACGGTAGATTTTAGAAATTAGTAACTAGATAAGCAATGTTTAAATTAAAATTTAGCTTACTAGCAAACTGTTAATTTTATCAAAATGTTTTGAAACATAATTTAGAATTTGATTTCTTGAAATAAATAATAACCTAATGTAAACGAAAACAAAAAAAAAATTTGAAGATTTTAAACTGCTTAAAAATATTAAAAATAAAGAAAACCTATTTGGTAGAAAGAAAACAAACATCAATGCGCATCGACTTACTTCTTACAGTTGCAATTAGAGGATTATCCCTCAAAAAAATTTTTACTTTCTTGTTGTTAGTAATTCGTAAACCAAATAATTACTGAAAAAATATTTTTGAGCGTGCTTACTATTAATTAATAATAATAGTTTGTATTAAACTTCTAAGTTATTTCTTTTTTACTTATTCGCTTAAGAATCTTCATTTTAACAACCAGCCAACAAATATTGTTAATTCACCTACCAATATAAGTCAAACTTGCTATCGCACTGATTACATTGAAGAATGGCTTTTAACATTGAACCACTGTCCATTCAGAATCTGGTATTGTTCTAATACTGATACTGTTAATGGGCAACTATATAAGTTTCTAATAACGTGCCATTACAATTGGTTCTTCGAGTCGAATGAAGTCTGAATTAACTTAATTTTTTTAATTAGATTTATTCGCCGCTAACGACAGCTATATACCTGTCTGTTTATATGTCGCGATGTTAAAAGAAGTAGGAAATCATTATATAAAATTTCAAGTAACTATTTCAAATTGTCAATTTTTTTGTGAATCCATGCTCACTATTTGAAATGGGCAAATTGTGTATATAGAAAAAAAAGTGCTTAACTACGATATTGTATCAATTTTACGTTTGAGCTTTTCTTTTACTATTCACGTTTTTTGTATTCAGCAACAAAATTTAATCGAAATCGATAATATTTATAAGATAAAAATGACATCCGCAATGCTGTTAAATTTATTTGCGTGCATGACATCCGAAATTTTCGATACGAATTATGCGTAAGATTAATGGTAATAAATTCAAACATATTTCGTGCCTTTCGGTTTACTGCATTATTTTAATAACGCTGTTAAAACGTAAAATTTATAAACCAATAAAGTTTTTTTTTTTAATATTTTCAGTTCAAATAGGAAGGAAACCATTGATTATAAAGGAAACTAAAGTTAAGTTTACTAGTGGCGGTGGTATGAAATAAAAAAATTAGTCAAAAATAACTCACCTACTGAACACATGCCCGTTGGCATCAGTTTTTGAACCTATAGAAACCCGAAGACTTTTATGTAACGAACCAAGCAAACTAGTGCTGGATCTTCTTCGCGTTTCCATTCGAGGCACAGATAGTTGTTGGGAACGCAAAACCGTCGGGGTTTTCCCGTTTCCCAACAGTTTTTCCCATTGTTCATTTATACACGTTTCGGGCACTCTTTCACTTCTCACTTCTTCAAGCACGCTATCTTGCAACGAATCGTTCGTTTCACTCATGATTTATAATAATTGTTCGAGTTGGGAAAATCGGTGTGTAGGTTGATCTAAAAAATAAAAAGAACAACTTTGATATAAAAAAGCAATTGTATGTCGAATATAGTATACAATCGACTGAGAATATAAAAGAGTGATAATGTTTAAATACATAACATGATTGTGATGACCACGACAAATACTGCATAGTGTAATAAAAAGTATAATAAATAACACGTAATCATTTAGTAATTTTCATTTACGTTTCACGTCTACCATAAATGCTGAAGAAATGTACGAAATGCGTGCTTTATGATTTTAATCTCTTAGAAAATGATAAAGAAAGTTGCGCACTGAAAAAAAGGTAACGAAACATTTCCAAATCAAAAAAACACGTTCTATCTTTTTTTATTACAATTTCTGAGTAATTGCCTAAATAAAACAAAAACTTAATGGACAAACACTATCAATTTCTGTACTTAAGTAAGTTAAAACCACATTGTTTAATTTATTTTATTTTTTTAATAAGTGAAATGTAGCAATTCCCATTGACTTTTGTAGATTTGCGTTCGAGCTACCCTACACTGATGAGCCTCAAATAAGGCTAAACACGCAGGAATTACGTTAAAAATGCGCTTAGCTTAGAGTAATAGCACAAAATTTTAAAATCATTTAATTTCATGCAGTAAGTTACACTATAAAACTGAGTGACCAAAATGCCAACAGAATAATGCTATTCAAATTGAGCACGTATTTGTAAAGAGTAGCTTAACTCTTTCTGTTCACTGAACAGATAATAGATAAAATTTTCTTAATTTTTTTATTAGGTTTTCAATTTGGGATATTAACAACAGTACTTTTTTTCAAAATTTTTCTCCCATAAATTAATTTTGTTTTTAGAATGTCAAAATTAACTACCGATAGTATTTTAATATCCGAGTAACACCACTAAATGTTATTCATACACCAACATTATAAACTGTAACATTTTAATCAAATCGAGTAATGCTTAATTATTATAAAGATAGTAACATAACCATCGCGCGAATTAAATTTAAACATATTCCAATTCAGTACTTGACAAAATTTGAAAGTGTTTAGTATGTTACATGTGACTGTCACGTTCTAATTTGAAGTAGCTTTGAAAAAGCTCTGCATAGGTTGGGCGAAACGTCGGCATATTGAAACCAGAGTAGTGGTTTTAATATCGTCCCTCCACTTCCTCACAAGGATAATTTATTATTTTACTTTTTCTTTATAGTTGCATCGTTAGTAATCACATAAAATTCAGGTTCTTAATTTCCCTCTAATATTTGACATATTTTTATAGGTTTCGAGTTTTTGTTTTGGTTATCAGTTAAAAGTATTTTAAATTTAAAAAACATTTTTTTGTTAATAGGGTAAAAATTAGACGGTTTTTTTTTCAAACTTCTAATGAAGATATTTATCTCTTCCATCCGAAGATCCACAATAGAGATGTCTGGTTTGTTCTAATGTGGCTGTAGAAACGACGCAGAGACAAAACCCTCAGGCACGTCAATTTGGTTTTTTATAGCGCATATTTCCTGAAATTCAAATTAGTTTTACCCTCTCTACTTCTTGCAATGACGTCATCGATAATTTTTTAAATGGCACTACATAAATTTTTTGCAGTTTTGGGTAAATTTAAGAATTCTGAGTTCAGACATGTGCCACTTTTGACGTTGAAATTGACAGTTCCGAGATATTAATTTTAAAATAAAACAAAAATTAGAGATTTTTGTAAGTTTTTTTGAAACAAGTAATAAAAATTTCTGTAAGTCACTTTATCAGTTGGTAATAAAAATTTTTGCCTTTATCTTAAAGTGAATAGTTCCGAAAACAAAAAACCCAAACTGCAAAAAATTTAGTTAATTTGATTAAGGTATTCTCCGTCAATAATATATGTTGTGGTTTCTCCTAATGGGTAGGAGCCTTCGATTGGATTAGTGTGAGGATGACTTAATGAAAACCCACGTAATTCATTAAGGCCTACGTTTCGACGAAAAGGGTCTTTATCAAGGCATTCATTAAGGTTTTCATTAAGTCATCCTCACACCAGCTCCTACCCATTAGAGAAACCACAACATATAATAAAAATTAGGTAATGTAATTTAAAAAAATTGCCTTTGACGTCATTGCAAAAATAGAGGGAGTAGACAATTAATACGAATTGACGTGTCCGAGAGTTTTTGTCATAAACGATCTGGAATTTATACAGGGTGATCCACGGTCGATGGTACCTTAGACATTTCCGGAAAATGAGACATAGGATTACTCTGAAAAATTTGGTTATTTAAATAATTGTGAATGATCTATCGACCTAAAATATTTGCAGGAATGCAACGTTGCCACTTCCCGTGAAAATATGTGGCAACTTCTTTATTTCAAATCGTGCATCCTGTACATTTTGGCTGTATTAGATTCACCATTATTTCAGATCATTTTTGTTTAATATTGTCCTACAACGGTTTTCGAGGTCTAATTATTTACTAAAATTTTTGTTAAAAACATTGTTCAAATTAAACGTTAATTGCTGCGGTAGGTATTTGGATTCGTCAAGAGCTAACATTTTGAGTGTGGCTGCGTAGAGAAGTTTGCTTTGCGATATACAGGGTAGTTAAAAAATCGTAATTTTACCGCTAGATACAAAAATGCCGAAAAGTGAATTTTTCAAATGGAACACTCCATATTTTATCAAATATCCTGAAAGACGATTAAATACCTTTCAAATGATTTGTCATCTTCCTATACCTAAATAGCAAGATTTCGAAAATAAAAGCAAGTTTCTCGAAAATCAGAATATGTTAGTATTATTTATTATAGGTAGCCATGAAATGTCATTATGACAAATATTCTTAACGAAAGTGTCTTGGGAATAATTAAAATAGAGGGAAATCACTATTCAATGTTGAAGTTTTAGCATTTTGCAATTTATCTTTTATATAGGTGTCTCTAAAATGTGTGGATATCACTAACACTGATTCTGGGCTCAAAAGAAGATTTAACCTTAACTTACCTATATCCAAAAGTTTTTCTTTTGAACTTTGAATCAGAATACTAGCTAAACGAAGCACTTTTGGATATAGGTAAGTTGGATTAAATCATCTTATTTTGAGCCCAGGAATCTGTGGTTAAGTGATGTCCACACATTTTAGGGACACCCTGTATATATACACCCTGTATGTTTTTATTTTAATGTTGTCATAGTAACAGTTTTGTTTTGGTTCAGTCAAATATACATTCAGTTATCAAAAACTCTTATTTTAAAAAGCTAAGTTCTTCATTAAAGGGTATAAAATAGTTTGAACCTCAACCTTCAAACAGAGTTTTAATGAATTTGTTTATTATTCATGGACAATGTGACTAAATTATAGCAAAACATGTAGAAAATTTGATGAAATGTACCCCGATTTACAAGCAATAAACAGGAGAAAAAATTTCATTAGTTATGGGTCGAAATTGAAAGCGACAATACATTTACCGAAACATGTAGGTAAGTTTTCAGTGAGATAAGAAAGGCTACAAATATTTGTACAAATAACCAGATTTTAGAATGTTTGGAAACCAATCGTAGCTATTTTAAACATTTACTGTGGATGTTTCTTTATAATGTTATGGTACCTTGTATAATGTACCTTGCTATAATTTTGTCACATTGTCCATAAATAATAAACAAGTTCATCAAAACTTTGTTTGAATAGTTATTTCCCTACATTTTAATTATTTCCAAGACATTGTCTTTAAGAATATTTAGCTATTTGTCAACTGTTCATAATGACATTTCATGGCTACCTGTAATATTAAATAAATTCCGATTTTTGCAGAAACTTACTTTATTTCCGAAATCTTGCTGGAAGATTGGAAGGTTGGAAGATTTAAAAGGTATTTTAATTGTCTTTCAGGATATTTGATAATATACGGATTGTTCCATTTAAAAACCTGCACTTTTGGTCATCTTTGTATCTAGCAGCAAAATCACAAATTTTTAACTACCCTGTATATCGCAAAGCAAACTTCTCTACACAGGACTAATGTACAGGAACTTGGTAAGCCACACCCAATACGTAAGCTTTTAAGAATCCAAATACCGCTGCAATAATCGTTTAATTTGGGCAATTTTTAGAAAATAATTAATATCTCAAAACCTTGACTGATAGGTATATGACAATATTAAGCAAACATTATCAGAAAGTAATGTTTAAGCAATATTTTAGGTCAATAGATCATTCACAAATACTTAAATAACCAAATTTTCAGAATAATCCTGTGGCTCGTTTTTCGTAAACGTCTAAAGTACCATCGACCGTGAATCGCCCTGTATATATCCATTATTCCAGACTAAAAGTTCGCACTGTATACTTAATCATCTTACATATACTAAAGCGAGTAAAGTTTACCTCGGTTGACAGGTTTAGTAATTTTTCTAAATCTCAAGCAAATGCTTTTTCAAGATGAACCAATCCACCAATTGCAAGCTTTTTAGTGTTATTAGAATGTGATCTTTTATGTAGATCAATGAGTAATTTTAGTCTATCTTAAATTATTACGTTTGAAAGCTCTTAAACTAAGATTTTTATTCACTAGTTCGCCTTGCGTTCTAGTATAACTACGCAATACAACCCGCACACTGCTCTGATTCACACTATCACTCGTTCACTAACTCAAAAGGCTTTGTCATCTTGAGGCTTCTTGCACGACTTGTGTTGCCTGGGAACTGGATGGCGTCGACGTTCACATGGTTAAGTTCAAGGCTACTGGCAAATTTGGCGATTGGTTGGTCAACACTATCTATTTAAAGGTCCCAATGGATATCCATATTTCGACAGTCCTAGGGTGCATCAACGATGTTCTGAAAACGCTGGATTACTTGTATGTTGATTTGGCTGGCATATTCCCAGAGTGGCATGCCATAGGTCCAGACCGATTTCAATATTTGCTTAAATAGAAGTATTTTGTTGTTTGAAATTCGTCTAAGTCGTCAATACATTTTTTTCAATTCGATTCCAAACTCCTCGCGTTCTTTTTTGACATGAACTCTCCAGCAGAGTCTAACGTCTAAGGTCATTCCCAGATATTTAGCTGAATCTAGACATAGTGATGGGTAGATGTTGTTTTTGTTTATCAGTAAAGTTTATTTGTTTATACTTATTTTCATTTAACTTGATACGGCAAGTTTTACTCTAGGTGTTGATTTTATTACTGGAGGTTTCTCAGCAGCCTCTTTATGGACTATGACTGCGGTGTCATCACCAAATGTTGCTATTATTTCATGTCTAAAACATGGATATCACCAGTATATAATAGCTACAGTACCGGACCTAGTACACTACCTTGTAAAATCCTTTCTTTAATTTCCCTTAATTCTGAATAAACATCTTCTTGCTTCATTCTCGAGTATCTTTCTGACAGATAAAAGTGTAAAAGATACGAAAATTTTGTGATAAGCTTCAGTTCAGTTTGTGAAATGAGCACATTCATGTCAAAGGCCTATGCCACATCGAGAAAGACAGTGGAGCATACTTTCTTCTCTTCTAGAGATTTCAATCGTATTAGTGACCCAAACTGGTGACACGGAATTATTCTTGGTACTAGACAAATATCATCGATAAGGAGATTATTTAGACACTGTATTAGACAACGAAAGTTGAAAATTCCAACAAAACGATTTTGGGAAGCTAAATAGCATATTCTGAAAGAAAAAGAAACATGACTATCCTTGAAAGTAAAAACTTTACAAGCAAAACATGCATACTAACAGTGAAATAAACATAAAATGGATAAGAAAGAGATAAGGGGAAAAGAAAATGAAAGCAGTAGCAGAACTAATGGCAGAAAGAACGTTGTCCAAACGGAAAATGATTAACCAAAAGTGAATTGGAAGGAATTATATGAAATGTGATCGAAATTAATGACAAATGCTGAATAATAGAAAAAAGTCAGTTACTAGTAAAAATATTGTATGCGAATAAATTAACCACTTTTTTTTTAAAAAAAAAAAAAAAAAAAAAAAAAAAAAAAAAAAAAAAAAAAAAAAAAAAAAAAAAAAAAAAAAAAAAAAAAAAAAAAAAAAAAAAAAAAAAAAAAAAAAAAAAAAAAAAAAAAAAAAAAAAAAAAAAAAAAAAAAAAAAAAAAAAAAAAAAAAAAAAAAAAAAAAAAAAAAAAAAAAAAAAAAAAAAAAAAAAAAAAAAAAAAAAAAAAAAAAAAAAAAAAAAAAAAAAAAAAAAAAAAAAAAAAAAAAAAAAAAAAAAAAAAAAAAAAAAAAAAAAAAAAAAAAAAAAAAAAAAAAAAAAAAAAAAAAAAAAAAAAAAAAAAAAAAAAAAAAAAAAAAAAAAAAAAAAAAAAAAAAAAAAAAAAAAAAAAAAAAAAAAAAAAAAAAAAAAAAAAAAAAAAAAAAAAAAAAAAAAAAAAAAAAAAAAAAAAAAAAAAAAAAAAAAAAAAAAAAAAAAAAAAAAAAAAAAAAAAAAAAAAAAAAAAAAAAAAAAAAAAAAAAAAAAAAAAAAAAAAAAAAAAAAAAAAAAAAAAAAAAAAAAAAAAAAAAAAAAAAAAAAAAAAAAAAAAAAAAAAAAAAAAAAAAAAAAAAAAAAAAAAAAAAAAAAAAAAAAAAAAAAAAAAAAAAAAAAAAAAAAAAAAAAAAAAAAAAAAAAAAAAAAAAAAAAAAAAAAAAAAAAAAAAAAAAAAAAAAAAAAAAAAAAAAAAAAAAAAAAAAAAAAAAAAAAAAAAAAAAAAAAAAAAAAAAAAAAAAAAAAAAAAAAAAAAAAAAAAAAAAAAAAAAAAAAAAAAAAAAAAAAAAAAAAAAAAAAAAAAAAAAAAAAAAAAAAAAAAAAAAAAAAAAAAAAAAAAAAAAAAAAAAAAAAAAAAAAAAAAAAAAAAAAAAAAAAAAAAAAAAAAAAAAAAAAAAAAAAAAAAAAAAAAAAAAAAAAAAAAAAAAAAAAAAAAAAAAAAAAAAAAAAAAAAAAAAAAAAAAAAAAAAAAAAAAAAAAAAAAAAAAAAAAAAAAAAAAAAAAAAAAAAAAAAAAAAAAAAAAAAAAAAAAAAAAAAAAAAAAAAAAAAAAAAAAAAAAAAAAAAAAAAAAAAAAAAAAAAAAAAAAAAAAAAAAAAAAAAAAAAAAAAAAAAAAAAAAAAAAAAAAAAAAAAAAAAAAAAAAAAAAAAAAAAAAAAAAAAAAAAAAAAAAAAAAAAAAAAAAAAAAAAAAAAAAAAAAAAAAAAAAAAAAAAAAAAAAAAAAAAAAAAAAAAAAAAAAAAAAAAAAAAAAAAAAAAAAAAAAAAAAAAAAAAAAAAAAAAAAAAAAAAAAAAAAAAAAAAAAAAAAAAAAAAAAAAAAAAAAAAAAAAAAAAAAAAAAAAAAAAAAAAAAAAAAAAAAAAAAAAAAAAAAAAAAAAAAAAAAAAAAAAAAAAAAAAAAAAAAAAAAAAAAAAAAAAAAAAAAAAAAAAAAAAAGTAGTTTTTGACAGACAAGAATTATTATCTGCATGAACCATTACAGTGCACATCCTACACTACGGTGAGAAGAACTTTGTATTTCAAAACTAGAAGAATAATGTTTTACGATTATTGTTTCATAAAAACCGTTGCTCAAAATCAAATATTACATCACAAAATAAATATTGTTTAACCTTTGTATTATTTCAATGTTCAAACGTCCAGTTTCTTTTTTATGACTGTGTTCACACTTAATGCAATACACAGAATAGTCATTTGCTATGAACAAATTAACATAATATTTGCATAAAACACTGTTAAATTAAGAATGATTTCATTATCTATAAAATATTGATCTTAATTTTTTGAGTAGCTACTAAACATTAAAATTTTAAATAAAAACTTCTTGGTAAATTGCGTGGACGTCAGTTACGTTTTATCTTATTTATATATGTATACCTAATATTTGTTTTATAATTAGTTTTTTTTATTTAATATTGCGTTTTTTCAATTTGTTTAATTTTAAGTAGCAATGAGCGTTTGCTGTGTGCGTCATTCACGTTTCTACTTATTTATAAATATTATTAATTCGTTTGAAAGGTACAATTAACCTTTATGAATTAAACACCACGCTCATAATACGTGTTGTTTTGGATTCAAGCATTATGATCTGTTTGGGTTTTTCTTAGTTTTTGAATAGTCGTTTACATTTTTCTCCAATTTTCTCATAAAGAAAATTTGATTGTGGGCAAAATTTAATTCTTATTTAGATTTATATTTTGCTTTTAAGTAACTACAGAGTTGTGATAGTCTGTGACCTTTATTTAAGAATATCTTGAATTGTGATATTAATTATACCTACCAGAAGAAGAGATAGAACTTTTGTGTACATTTTGTCACTTTTTATTGTTAATCTCACATTATAAATATTTCTTGTGTACTTCGATGTAAAACATTTCGTAATGCTGGAGTTCCAAAATGAGCAACTTTTCGTAGTCATCAAGAAGTCACTCAATTTTTGTAGTAATAGATTCTGCAAAATGTTTCCGAAACTCTGTCATAGATCAAGACAAAAATTGCTGTTTCTTTTAATAATAATAATGATAATTAATGCTCATTTCGATACGAATTAGAAAATTTGGGTGACCATACAAACAAATTAACTTCAACGGTATAGTTTTGAAATTATCGTTTTTAGTTGTACTTAAACGACATATTAACTAAAAACACAATTACGGTGGGTTGTGAAACGAATTGTTTTGAACTGAAGCTATAGCCACATTCATAAAATGACATTTTTGACGTGAAGATTTCAAAATGAACTCTTTTATCATTTTTTAAAGTTTGGCGGAAAATGGTATTCACTACTTAAAAAAAGTTTCAATTTTAAATTATGAACTTTGTTTACAATAAGAATATCAAATTAGAAACGTTTTATACAGGGTGTATTTTAAAATCACCGACAAACATAAACTGAAGATTCTATGATCCAAAAAATACAAAAATTTTTATCATTGCTTTTCCGAAAATGCTTCGTAACCGAGAAAAAAGTTGAAGTTTTTTTGAGATATCCCAGAAACTACAAAAGAAGAGACTTTGTACACGTAAATATCCAACTAAGTACAGTTAATGAGGAGAGTTTGATATTAGCATTAACATTTGTGTTGTCGTTAATGTTTAAATGAAAATATCTCAAAAACGAAGTGCCGAATAGAAATATACTAAATATGCTTTTATTTGCCGAATTAAGTGCTGAATCTCAAATCCTCCTCATTAACTGTACTTAGTCAGATATCTACGTGTACCAAATGTC
The DNA here is from genome assembly GCA_030710515.1 of Abscondita cerata. Taxonomy (NCBI): domain Eukaryota; kingdom Metazoa; phylum Arthropoda; class Insecta; order Coleoptera; family Lampyridae; genus Abscondita; species Abscondita cerata. Next base: position 160,368 of record JALBCR010002565.1, read on the forward strand.
AGTTTAATATTTTGTAATTTATGGGATATCTCAAAAAAATTCAAAAAATTATTTTTTAAACACCCTATGTCTCGGTTACAAAGCATTTTCGGAAAAGCAATGATAACAAGTTTTGTCTTTTTTTGGATCATAGAATCATAGATTTTAAAATACACCCTCTATATGTCATGTGGATATGGCTACAATTCCAATTCATAACAATTAACTTTCACAGCCCTTCCTAATTAGTTATTGATTTCTTATTATTATTATTATTTTATAATGTTTCCACGGATTTTTAATTAAATTTTTCTGACAATGAACTTTATTACTATGCGTTGTCTAACAAATTTGTAAAGTTTCAGGTTCAATAAAGTTTATTTTTTCTTCAAAAATGTTTATTACTTAGGAACTTTTTCCTTTGGGTTGAGATTGGTTGAGTTTTTAGGCCAATTTTTGTCTCCATTTTTTTTTCTTGTTGGTGTTGTACGTTTAGATCAACATGGTGTTCGGTTTCACTTTATCCATCTAATCGACTTTCTCACGAGTACCTACCGGGTGTCTTTCGTTCCTGATTTTGATCCTATTTAGTTTTATTTATTTTTCTGAAATTAATAAAACGTTTTCGGAGACTTTTTAGTTCAGGTAAACAGTCAACAAAGAGAAAAACTTCTATTCACTTTTTTGGGGTTGGTTTTCTCATTATCGGCGTTGGTCTTTGTGATTTTATTATTCATATCATTCCTACTGGTGATTCTACATCGATTGCTTTCTCGTCACCGTGTGCTTCTCAATATCCTTGAAATGGTTTGGCTGTCAGAGGTACCAAAAAAATTTATTTACGACAAATCCTGTTGCTGGTAATCATGATGTGTGATCAACCTTCGGCCATCCGTCTTATTAGAAATCTTGGAACAGTAGTCCAGTGCATTTAGGAATATTTGTTACTAATTTATTGGTACAGTGAGAAATTCCTTTTTTTAAACGCAGAACTGTGTTTATATCAAAACACTTAATATTTCGACAGGTTTTAGCTTTGTAAACATATTTTTCCTGCTTTTTCCGAACTCAATTCCACACCATCCTTGAGGTTAAGTTAGGCCTATTTTACAGTTTTCACTTTTTTTTAGTGAACTTTTTCTTTTCAACGAAGCGGTTGATCTGGGTAAAAGTACCATTGTTGGAAGTTTGTCATCAACTTCGTCGTCTTCGTCATTCGGGTCCAACTTCTTTCGCGGTCGTGCATATCATCAAGTGCAAAAGTGGATCGGTGCAGAGATAAATGCACTTGGAGCTAATGACAACCGATCAGGAACCGATACCACGCATACTTCTAGACTTTGTATCCTGAGGATGTACAACCTACTGTAGCAGGGCTTGAGGATGTCGAAAAGCAGGTGTGAAATGTTCTACATTGTGCGAGATTTGCTGTGGTGATACCTACACGACCGCGAAAGAAGATTTAGAGGACTCGAATAACAAAGACGAAGAAGTGGATGACAAACTTGTACTGATGGTACCTTTATCAAGATCAATCTCTTCATTGAAAAGAAAAGCAAACCAATCACCTGTGATAAGTGAGAACGAAAATGACGATGGTTATCAATATCATGGCAGGGTGAGAAATACACTAAAGAAAAGTGAAAACTGTGGAGTAGGTCTATCAGGGAAACCCCAATAAAAAATAAACGCACCGTGAACTCAACCTCAAGAGTGGTGCGGAATTGAGTTCGGAAAAAGCAGATAAAAATTTCTTCATAAAAGTAAAACCCGTCGAAATATTAATTGTTTCAATATAAACACAGTTCTCCATTCAAAAAAAGGAATTTCTTACTGTACCAATAAATTAGTAACAAATAGCAATAGTGTAATTGAATACTATTTGAAAAGAATAAAGTCATTATTAAGCCCATCGAAATGTTCATTTTTAAATGAAAATGAAAATTTTTATTAAACAAATAGGTATATTTAAACAATGTATGATGCATAACAATCGTTTATTTTAATAAATGAACGGGGGACGACGAAATGCAGCGCGGAGTATTTCGAAATCCCGCCCGGAACATAGTAACTTTGCGCGTCGATTGACGGGCGAGAAATAGTTGTCAGGATAATTTTTTTTGTACATACTGGAAATTACTTTATCGTTTATCGTTGCCACGAAGAAGCGTCAGGTGGACGAGAAAAAAGATAGGAACCGAAAAGTACCCAGCCCAGTTTTTTATTTGAACACGCGTTAAATAACTGTAATCGAAAAATCGGACTTTTGTCCGGATGATTTTTGTGTCGTCTCTGTTTTCCTTGTGCGTCAAGATTTTGATCATGATGGTTCTTTCAAAAGTACCAAATTTAGGTGTCAAATGTCAGTTTGCGAGTACTACGCCTGACCTATGCGAAACGTCAGCAAATTGAATCCGGGGTAGTAGTGTTTGATTTCGTCCCTCCACCTGAAATAATCCTTACATGGATTATCTAACTATAATTTTGGAAGATTTAATAAATTTAACTCAATCAAAATTCTAAAAATGTATTGACACCCCATTTCAACTTATTTGACACATCCCTGATAATGTAAGCTTGTCGTTGTATTTTAAGTAACACCATCTAAATTTCGGAGATCATCGTGAATTTAAAAAAACGTTTTGCAGTCAAACTTCATCTTCCTTTAACTACAGCATTCTTTAAAATTTATTAACCAGCGTCTTCATCATTGCCAAAAATCCCTGATGATGTAAGCTTGTCAGTAGGTGCTGATATCAATGTATTTCATTCAGTTTTTCTTTGAAAAGGTTTCAAGAGGTTCAAAAAATAAACAAATTACATTTTTTAAACACAGTTTTGTTAAAATAAATGCTAGTCAATCAGAGGAACCATCAACTACAAAATGTTTTTTGTTATCCGTAGTAATAATCCTAACCCCTTTTAATTTTGGGATTCTTGGGAAGGATGCTGTCGTCAACTTCATCTTGTTTTAACACAGTATTGGTAATCCATCGATAATGCACCAAATATTTGCTGCAAACCAGCAATCTTTGGGAGATTAACAAATTAATTTTGTCAGCTTGCTATCAGACTTTGAACTTCTTTGAGATAGTATTCATTAAAGTGGCAGAATCTTTTCTGCAAATCCACATGCAAGCTTGTCAATATACTTCTCGCAACACATTCAAACCTATCCCATTTTAATTTGAGGTTGCTCGAGAGGACCAAAAAAATGTGTCCTGCCATCACATCACACCTCAATTTCTTTAACATAGTATTCCTTAAAAGACTAGTAACATGATTGCAGTAACCATTCAGCAAAATATATTTAAGTATTTAACAGAGTTAATCAGTTCAACAGACTGTACTTTCTCCATAAACTGAAATTAATACTTTCAACTGCTTTCACAACTGACACTGACTGAACATACAGTTTGGAAAGTCATGACAGTGTCGGCAGGGTTTAGAGGAAAGCACTAGAATGGGATGGGTTGGTTAGGGTTGAACGCGGAGCGCGGGATCTTGTTCCGGTTTCTAGTGAGGATAACAACGTTTTTTTGTGGCTAATTCTAGGTGTGTATTAAACCATTATTAAACAAAGACATTAAATTGTGAGGTGATCTCTTAGTAACGTAAGATTAGTAATAAGTTTTTTTCTTTGCCTCCTGTTTTTGTGTACTAAATCATATACAGATTGTGATGCATGTATACATAGTTTGATCACGTGTTTAAGATAGCTGTTTTTGTTTTTGAGTAAGTAAGGATCCCGGGTAGGGGTGTAAATAACTGCAGAATAAGACCGTACACGAATGTAAACGTTAATCACTTTTTTTGTTTTCTTTGGAGTGTTTTGTTTGAGTAGGGAATAATGAGAATCCAGATGTGAGAGTCGGCCTTGTTGAATTACTAATATTTTATAACCTAAGGGATGAAGATAGGAGAGATGATACAACAGCCATTGCCCTTTGGCCTTTGCTTATTTGATTTTTTGTATGTGTAGAATTACAATGTCTGAAATTTGTGCTTCTCATTCTGATGCTTCCCCAAGTTCTTAAGAACATTCGCAGTGCGAACCCGAAAAGTAGGGCCACTGTCGACCCACCTTGCAAACCAAGAGGTTTGACATTAACGTTCTTCAGTTTTAATCGCATTGTGCGACAAAATGGGCTGGATTACATTATCCCTGATTAACGCCAACCCTGTGTTTTTGGTTTTATATTTGTCTATTAAAAACTGGTATGATTCTTTTTGTTTGTGTTATGTCGGACTTAACCCGAGGTTTTCTAACCTCTCTTTCGTTGGGTCGTCTAGGCAGAGTTTATTTTTATTACCATTTTGTTACAACGTGATTAGAAACGCTATGAGATTGGATGTGACGTCATAACTTTCTAAACACCTTTGTTGATATCGCGTCTAAACATGGTGCCACCAAAGAATATACTTGCGTCATTATTTTTGATGTACGAAATAACGTATCAATCATTGTGTGAGTAAGACATACATATGTGTGAAATAAAGAGGCAATATTTACTATATGCGTTATGAATAAAGTTAATCAATTGACTTCAATTTCATTTAAGTTGACATTTTGTCAATGTCTGTAGCTGTCATTTTTGCTACATATCTTGGTCAGTAATATCTATAACTTTATTCTGACTATCGGTCGGTACATCTTTTACTGTATCTACTCTGGTCCGCTTCAAGGAAATCTGTCTTATTTACTAGAGCTGAATTTCGCTTCTTAAACCATTTAATAATATACACCTTATTTCTTTATATATTTTCCCCCATCATCATGAATTTATGAAGTAGTTCTCCGAATCTTCCTCAAGCAAAAATCAGAAATATGAAATCATAATTATCGCGGAAAATAATTTCAAAATTCCACGTCTTTTAGACTGTTGTTGATGATCATCATTCTAAGTTTTATTTCAAATACTTGTATCGATAATGTATTAAATGAAATCCAGAATGGTAATTATTAAGCTGTTATAGGTTAGGCTAGGTTTTTATTAGAAAATATTATTGTGAGAGATTGATCGAAAAACTAGTTTCAAAACAATATTTTCTACTAGAAAAAAGATTTTAACGAAAGCTAAAAGGTTTTTCATTTTAAATGCTAAAATATCTTACTTTGAAGTGATCTTCCCAGAATTTTTTAGCTTGCTATTATTAAAATTATTTCAGAATTACTACAATCCACTAATGATTATGAAGAAACACTTTTCAAAATTTTCCTAAAATTTTGAATTCGAGATTTTAATGGGAAGAACAGTAAAATTAGTATTAAGATTGTGCTACGACGAAAAATTATACAAATAAAAATAAAATAAATCCAAAGGAAATCCTCTAAATTAACCACCGGAAATCATCAAAATGCATGAACTACCACCGCACGGCAAAAATAAATAAACGAGACAGAGGGATATTCTTTTAACGAGAATTGAAGAATATGAAAGTGTAATTAGCATCGTATTAACAATTTTATTTGCAAATTCCGATTGGTGTAAAGTTCAAGAATCTTCGCCAAAGTACATTAACTCAGCAACATATGCACGGCGTATCTTAAAAGTTGTATTTGAAAATGCATTAAGCATAAATCAAACGATATTCAAATACGTCACGGACTATTCATTGAAAACTGGGAAGCGTCTTGGGGAAGTGCGTTTAAGTTCGTGTACCATAAATTGCGAATATACGCGTAACGATTTTATCTAAAAATAACTGGATAGCAATTTTCCTTTATTTGTCAACATGGACGTAAACAAATTATTTTGACAAAGCTCTTGTTAATCACTGTTATGTCTGAATTTTAATGTTTGCGTTTTGTCTAAGAGGAGATTGGTCGTTTACCTTTAGGTACGTTTATGACTTGAATTTAAATTTAGCCGATTCTTTGTGAAACTAATTAATAATAATAATACCTAGAAATGTTCATTTGTAGAAAGAACTGGTATATCGATCACTGAATTCTACAAATAAACGATATAAAACTTTTAGTGAAATAAAAGTTTTCAAGTGTATAATGTACTTTGGAACAGGTTTTAAATAAATGTTTTTCTATTTTGTGTTTAAAGCAAGTCCATTAAGGCACTCAAATGACATTGAGCGTTTAATAACTCGATCTCGTACTAGAATAGACTGGTAGAATTGGCTGTATTGACGTTGGTAGCATTGAATTGTCAACTGTCAAACACCATGGTTTCACAACCTTTTAATTTTCTAAATTATTATGAAATCAGTAAATTATACAAACCTACAAATTAATTTTTTCTAATTTTGACATGTAAAGTGGCATTTTTCGTAATCAAAGTAAGTGTTGAAATCATCTACTTTTCGTAATTAGTTAGGAAAAGTATAAAATCAGTTGGTATTTCTCAAACCATGTTTACTGTTTGAGGTTATATGGATAACATCCGTTTAGCTTTTTTAAATTTATATATACAATATACACAATGGGAATATGTTAATATGATATTGAATTAAGCACGTTTACTCTGTTTTTGTCAAAATTAGACAAAATCTTGTATGTAACACGTAAGGAAACATAATTTTGTAACTCATGTTACAATAAATCATGCGTTTCGTCACTGATTACATAAATAGCTATTATACACTAAATGTATTTTACGTAATTTTTTAATTCAGGCACGTCAACATTAATAAGTTTTGCACTGCCTACTTCGAAAGTTCCGAAATAGTTCAGAAAATATACAGGGTGTTTAAAAAATACGTTCCGATATTTGGTCCACTTATAGATCTCATCAGTACAAACAAAAAAGTCAAAATAAACATAAGTCCAAAAATCGACCGTTTCCGAGATACAGGCAGTTTTTAAAATTAAAATTACTAAGCCCAGTTGAAGTGATTTTTATCACGTCAGCTATGGAAATAACAAAACAAAATTTGTTCGTTTCTGTCAGTCTAGTTGCAGCATTTTTGTAATCATTGTGTGGCTGTCATTGTTAGTGTTATTGTGGCTATTGAAGTCGTTGTTGCTGTTGCTCATTGTTGAAATTTTCAAATATGCCGGAATATACCAACGCAGAAATGACAGACATGCATTTCATGTATGGCAAAGCCGATGGAAATGCTTATGAGGTACGTCGCCTTTATGCCGAAGCATTCCCAAACCGGGTACTTCCGTGTGCCAAACTTTTTACAAATTTACATCAACGTTTATCCGAAGTTGGATCGTTTAAATTAAATCAAGGAACGGTGATGATAGTCGGCCTAGATCAGATTCTACTCCTGAGGCAGAACTTAACATTTTAAGAAGAATTGAAGAAAATCCCGGTACTAGTACTAGAAGACTCTCTACTGAAACAAATATTGATTCTTCCCTAATTTGGAGAATGTTACGCGAGCAGCAATTGCACCCATCCCATATTCAAAGGGTACAGGCTCTTACTGTGTCTGATTATGCCGCACGACTGGTGTTTTGTCGAAGGATGCTGACAAAAGTTGCGGAGAACCCAAATTTTTTTACGGAAATTTTATTCACTGACGAAGCTGGTTTCACGAGAAATGGCATTCTAAATTTCCATAATAGCCATGCTGAATCGAATCATCAACACCGATTTTCAATCAACGTTTGGCTTGGTGTGTTGGGAGACCATCTGATAGGACCTTGTTTTCCGCCTAACCGTTTGACTAGTCAATTGTACCTTGGCCTTTTGTGAAATACCTTGCCACTGCTGTTAGAAGATGTACCCCTCAACCACAGAATTAATATGTGGTTGCTGCACGATGGAGCTCCTGTACATTATGCAGTCTTGGTCAGAAATTACCTAAACGAAAATTACAATGGCAGGTCGATAGGGCAAGGAGGTCCAATTGCATGGCCACCTAGATCTCTCGACCTCACTCAGCTCGACTTTTGCATTTGGGGGTATTTAAAGACATTAGTTTATTCAAGTCTTGTGAATAATTTAGATGAGTTACGAGAACGAATTGAACATGCCTGTCAGACTGTTCGTACAAATCCGAGACTCTTTGAAAGAGTGCGGCGTTCACTTTTACGGAGATGCGAAATGTTTATACAAATGGAAGGAGGACATGTTGAACTTCTTCTTTAAGAGATGTTGTATTTATACTGATATTTGTTCTATTGAAAACTTCGTTGAAATAAATATGACCTTTGGTTTACCCACTTCCTTAGCTGACTTGATAAATACGACGAATCACTTCTACTGAGCGAAATTATTTTAATTTCAAAAACAGGTTGTATCTCGGAAACGGTTGATTTTTGGACATTTTTTGGTTTTTGTTGCTGAAATCGGCTACAAATATTTGGTTATTGGTCTATCGACAATTATGTGACTGGAACTATTCTAGGTTTTAAGTATTCTCGTGGCGTTGAACGATATACGAAATATGGATGTAAACATCTCTCATTCGTCGTTAATGCAAATTTAAGCCTTTACTCCAGAATATGAACCAGACGTACACAATTTAGAAATATAATAGTAAGTTTGTCATCATTCTGCTATATATACACTTTTAATCCACACCTTATTAATAATAATAAAGCAAAAAATTTTATCTGGAGGATGGCTATGACCTAATCAGTAACTACGAGCAAAATTCTAAAAGAACTACCAGAAAACGGTTGCAAATTCTTAACAATGCTGTTTAATGTTTTTCTCAGACTGGGTTACTGACCTGATCAATTGAAAGTAGCTACATTAATATTGATATTAAAACCAGGTAAACAGGTAAACTCTTATAGACCAATAAGCCTGCTTCCACTGCTCTTGAAAGTGTATGAAAAATTGCTGTTCAACAAAATAGGACCTATAATCCTGCAAAATAATCTGCTTTAATGGCCCCAGTTTGGCTTTCGTAAACATACAAAACAAAAAGAACACGTTAGAAACAAAACAATATTGCTCTGCAGTAATCCTCGATGTTAGCCAGGCTCTTGATAAGATCTGACATAACGGACATACACACCTAATCGTCAAATTATACCTAAATAGCAGACACTTTTTAGTCAAAATACAAGGCGAGCTTACTACTTTACACAGAATCAACACAGGAGTCCCACATGGAAGTGTATCGGGTCCGTTGTTGTATCTGTTGTATACTGCAGACTACGCAAAGAAGAATTACTACATATGCCGACGACACGGCCATACTATCATGCCATCGACCCCAATACAGTATCTCAGCGGCTACAATCTCATCTCAGTAAGTTACAACGCTTTTTTTAAAAAATGGCGAGTTAAAGTCAATGAATCAAAATCCACTCAAGTAACTTTTACAATGAAGAGAGAAACCTGGACTCCAATAGTCAACAACTTTCCCAAAAAAAACAGGCGTCTCATCTGGAAACAACATATTTGGCCCAAATGAATACAATTAGAACTGAAATATAGGAATAAGTACTTGTTACTAGGTAGAAACCCCCAGTTATCAATTGCCAACAAAATACTGCTTTATAAAGCAATCCTTAGACCGGTTTGCAGTTATAGGCTGCAGCTGCTAAATATAATCAGACGAATTCAGTCTGGAGTACTACACCAAATAGCGAATGCTCCTTGGTGATCTTCGAATTAGTTCGGTCAATGAAAAAGTCAAAAGAATCAAAAACAATTTAGCCAGTCTCTTGAAAGTGTGCAAAAATAGAAATACAAATAACTACGGAACTAAACTTGAAATTGGAAATTAGGAATAGAATCGAAATACCTAAAATTAAAAATCAGGTAATCAACTTGTCAACCAAACCAGATTGTAGACTAAAAGAAAGTCTGAGTAATTAGAAAAATGTAGAGAATAAAAAACGTTATGGACTCGGCGCTGATTTGTTTGAATTTGAAGAAAAGGGGGTGGTGTTAACGATAATAATCCACAAAGACAAAAAACTTGTATGTGATTCCCATGACTACTTTTAGATTGGTTAATGATTTTAAAGATCATATGACCTAATTCTAAGGCAACCGAATCAATAATTATGTGCAATATTGTTATCAGGAGCAAGAACGCCGAAATACAAAATTTTAAAAAATAGCAAAACAAAAGAAAACTATTGCTAATAACGGGTATTGCCTCCTCTTGCCCGAATAACAGCTTCCATTCGTCTTGGCATTCTCTCTATAAGATGTCCATTGGAAATCGCATCCCAATCTTCAACAACTGCTGCAGTCAGGTGTTCTATAGTTTGAAGAACAGGAATTCGGGATCACTCCTTGCAGGTCAATTCATCGTACGAATTTCGACTGCGCGAAGTTAGTCCTGAACGATCTTATTTGAAGATTTGACCCAGAATCTTGTTTCATCCGTAAACAAAATTTGGTCCCATTGATCCGTCTAGTTTTGAAAATTATGCTCAAAATTAAGCCTTTGAAGGCGGTGTCCTCTGGTTAGGGCTGGACCAGTTGCTGGTCTTCTTGCATGTAAACCATATTCTTTGAGTCTTCTTTCGACAGTCCTTTCGCTTACCTTGACACCTCGTACCTCATAGAGGTCATTTCGAGCAGTAACTGCTGTTATGTCTATGTTCGTTAAAATTCGTAATGTTAAAAAACGGTCATCGAGAAATGTTGTGCACCTTGGTCTAACTCTTCTACCGTAACTTCCAGTTTCACAAAACTGATTGACAGCCATTGGACACTATATCGCAAAACTTCTTGCACCCAAGCTGCGTAGTAATAAGATCACACGTCTTCAACCAAAGCGATAGCTCTCGCGGCGTCCGTTAGATTCAATACCATTTTGTTATTCAGTAGACACCAATTCAAAACAATAAAAAAAACAAAATACTTAAAAGGACGTCTATGTAAAAAGTGTAACGATTCAATTTGACAGCAGCTTGTTGGAACATACAATGTTTTGAAGTGGCCATAGTTACCAAAGCAAATATTTTCTTTTTAACATAAACATTTAAATAGTTATTGAGGATTGAATCTATGGTACTTTCTACTTATTGAATTATTCCCTTGAATTTTCTCGAATCTGCTTGTTCCTCTCAGTATCTCCCACGGATCTCCTTGTAACCTTGGGCCCCAAAAATTGTACCAAATCATTAAAATAAAAATATATTTTCGGGAAAATTTTCTAAATACAACATTAATTCATGAAACAATTATTTGTATTGGCCCGTAAAAAATCTGATCAAATTCTGAACATCTTCGGATTTTGGCCAGATGAAATCGTTTAGTTCTTCTTTCAGAAATTTGATTGTCGCATTTTGTTTCTCTGCTTTCACATTTATTGCACAACCTATGTACCAGATATTGCCATATGACACCGCGTAATATTCTTCTTCTTCTTTTATTTCTATTTTTGATTCATTTTCATCTCCACTGTCGTCGCATGAAATTTCAGTGGATCGTCTAAGGTGACGCTTATATCATCTGAATCTGCAGTTCAAAATTCATTGTTGGGGAGGCATTTTGCTTTTTTTGCTTCAGTGTTTACGGCTTGGCTCTTAATTTTTCATTGCCCACTTGTTTGGTACTAAATCTAGCAAACCTGTTCGAGCTAAGTTTCGCAGAACCTTTACTAAATAGCCAGCATAGAGAAGTCTTCTTTACTGTTTTTGTTGTACCATTCTCTAGAAGAAATATGGTCCATTTGTGAAAAGTATGTCTTCAATGCCTATTTTCTGGCACATTTCAACTGCTTCGAATTGGGTTTTGAAAACGATACCTTCTATTTCTTGGTCACTCATTGCGTTACAACACATTAAGATAATAATAACAGAAAATAATGCACCAAAGTACACGGTTATGGACTTATTCTATGTTTTCAATTTGCACCAACTGGATTCTGGATCAAACTAGTCCGGAAACTAGTATCAACATGCATTTGCCGTTCGTATTCAAGTTTCCATATAATTATTAACGAGAACCTCCCAGTATCTCCTTTGGATCTCCTCTCGATCTCCATTGGATTTTTTCGGAACCCCCCCTTATTTTCCTAGGATATTTTTAAATATACCCCGATAGAACGTTTTTGTAGCTATTAATAACAATACGTACTATAGAACGAAATTAACTTAATTAATAACGAATAATAAAAAGTATTTAAAAATTATAGGTGTGGGATAATTAATGTTTTAAACAGAACTCGTACTTTAGTACTTGCCCTTGAAATGTTATCCACAAAATTTATATTTAAATACATCACGTCAAATTTGTGTACAAATTAAAATCGGTAGGTACGGGTATTTACATTGCAAAATAGCGATAGAACTTAGACATTCATCAACAACCACATTCTCACACTAATTAATCAACAAGTTCTTACATAAAAAACCTAAAATTTATGAAACTCATCGCGAAAACTTCTACTTACTATTATAGTAAATAAATAGACTATTTCTAAAACATTTAATTCATTGCATATAGTTCGTGGCCACCTGTTTGCTAGGATATTATTCTAGTTCTCTTAAAATATTTTATCTTGTCGATTTTTCACAGCATTAAATTTAATACATCTGGTGAATTAATTATGAAAAACTATAAAATAGTCATAAATTTTTTCTTATGCTAATTCATTGTTTCTAGCACTGCGGTCTAGAAATAATTCTCAGTTTGATCATTTCAGAGAAACGTAGGGAGAGTGTGTACAAAACATTTCTATTTTAGAGTTCGTACTTAGTACTGTTGAAAAACAATTAATGCATATCATTTCCTGTAATGGGTTTTTGCTGAGTAACTGCCCCCTTTTCATAATATGCACATTTAATATTGAGAAACTTATTTTAGAAATCACATTTCTACAGAAGAAAACACTAGTTGGTAAATTGTTCACTTGAAAGTTGACCAACACGAATATACTTTCCCGAAATGCGAACATTAATTTTAACAGGGTGTGTAGAAAAACAAAATTATGGAGTTTAAAAAAAAGTTAGAATAAAGGGAGGGAAATGGAGAGAGAAACAGATAGAGATGGTGGATAAGTATAAATACGTAGAATATACGGTGAGAAACGACAATAAAAGGGAAATTTTCGAAAAGAGAAAAATATAGAATGTATGGATCAGAGGTGTGGGGATGGAGAGAATGTAGAGAAGATACAAGCAAAGTATTGAAAATTGACTAGGTTTGGAGAAGGACACACGAGGTTATATAGTCGAAGAGGAATTGAAACTGGAAAAGATACGGATACAGACAGGAAAAAGGTAATAAGGTATGAAGAAAAGATGGAAAGCAAGAAAGTTGGAAGGAGGTAGAGACGCAAAAATATGGTGAAGAAGAAGAAGTTATTATGAAATAGGAGGATATACAAGAGAGAAAATAAAGAAGATAAGATATGAGGAAGAAGTATGGAAGAAGAAATAGTACAGAGAGATAAAGACACAGGCACAAGAAAGAAGAGAAGGAAAAAGAATTAGAGAAAGAAAATACAACACGAAATACGAAGAGTTAATAACAAAAGGAAAACCGAAGTACATAAAGGTAAGAATGGCATTGGTGGATAAAAGGTTAATCGCAAGAATCAGAGTAGGAAACGAGGAAAATAAAACAAGCACTGGTTGAAGAAGATAGGAGATGTAGAATATGTAAGGAGGGATGAGAAAATATAGAGCATTTGAAGCTAGAGTGCAGTGAAGAAAGATCAAAAAGTGTTGTTGAATTGTATGGATCAGGAAGGTGGTGGAAAAGAGAAAATGGATAAAAGAAAGAAAAAGAGAACTAATAAGGTAAAATGAAGAAATGAGTAATAGAAAAGTTTTTGTTTTTTGTTGTTGTTGTCTTTGCTGTTTATTTTGTATGTTAAGAAGGTACCGAATCATTTGTTAATGTAATAAGTTGAATTAATTAATAAAAACTGGGCGTGGTTAGCGCCAAATACAGCTGATTTACAACAAAAATTGCATTCAACTAATTGACAATTTTTAACCGTGTCTTCTTTGCCATACAAATTAGCAGAATTTCTTTATGTAGGTCATTTACCCAAATTTCGTTGATTCAATTTTCATTTGTTCCAGTCTTTATGATACTTTACTAAAGGCTTTGAACTTGGCAGTAACAATTAATAATTTGTTAACTTAGTAAGAAATCAAAGAATAAACAAGGATGTAAAGTTACCATGTTCTAATTTTCTTATCAGGTGATCGTGATTAATGTAAGAACATAGTCATAGCTAATCAAATGTCGCGTGAACTTTGAAACGTGATTGCGCACGGACTCCCGACCTGCCTTGTTCGTCAAACACCCCCATTTCCAATTCTATTGTTGTTTAGAGTGCCAGTTCGAAATGTTTAAAACATTTGATCAGACCGCCGATTGCGACAGACTGTTAGTGATTCGGTTTTTAACAGCAAGAAACGTTTCAGCGACGGAAATCCATCAATATATAAGTGAGATGTATGATCCCAATGCGATGAGTGACAGCAGTTCGTAAATGGGTGAGAGCTTTCAAGGACGGACCGGAAAATGTCCATAATGAACCGCGATCACGCCGACCATCAGTAATCGCAGATGATTTGGTCAATGCTGTGGACGAAAAGATTCGTCAACACCGGCGATTCCAAGGCAATTCTCAATTTCAACTTTAGCATTAAAATTTCCGAATGTGGGTACAACTGTGCACAAAATTCCGCAAATTGTACACTCGTTGGGTTCATAAGCTGCAGACTGAGGAACATCAAATGAAAATAAATGGCTTGTGGTCTTAATTTTTGGGTCGATATCATAACGAAGGTGATCAAAAGTTTTTAGATAAGGTTGTACGGCATCACACGACATCACCAGTCAATGCCAAGCAGACAATATCAACACGCAAGGTTATGGTGTATTTTGGAATAGACATGGTTCGAGATTGAACAAACAGTAGTAGTCTCCAAAAAAGCCCCAATTTGTCAGGGGTGAAACTAAAAGACAGTGTTTTCTTTTTTAAGCTCCACCTTGAAGATCCTTAAAATGTATATTATAATCAAGAGTAGTAGCTTATAAAATGTCCATTTTTTTAATCCACAAAATCTATCTAATTTTTAATGTCGAGGTCATTCAAACTCCACTCATTCTTTAACAATACCGAAACTATTTTCCTAAAAAACTTACAACTTCGTTATTTTCAAAAATTTATTATACATTTTTAGCAAATCGATTTTACTTGACTACTACTACTACTACTACTCCCTACTGCTTATAGTTCAAACGCATCATCTTAACATTTTGTTGTTTCTTTATTCCTCGCTTGAATTCTATCTTCACTTTAAATTTCTCCCTAACATGGAAGAGAGAAAATTACGTTGTCTTAAATTTCATAGTTTCTGAAGATGCTCAAAATAAGGAATTTTGTCAAAATTAAATTCCTTTTCCTACTATTTTTTTAATGTATTTGATGACATCGTCTCCTACTCAAAATTTTAAATAGTACAACCTTGTGGCCGGCTAACATTTCAAACACATTTCGAAAAAAAATTCTTTTGAAAAATTATGATTCTCTGGTAATTGTTTCCGGTTTCTGAAGAATTTTCGGTCACATTCAATTTAATTTTTTTTTTCATTTCGGATAGATATTTAATACCCAAATAAATTACATTACGCGTGTTCATTTCACAAAACCATGACTTGCGTTCGAGCTACCTTACACTGATGAACCTCAAAAAAGAAGAAACACGAGTATGTAGGTGCCGTTCGTAATTCTGCAATTATCACTTACTGTTTTATTCGGTACAGATTTCTACAAATTATTTCATATTCTGTTTGTACATAGCTGTGCTTTTCGGTTCTTCGTTTGTGAAATGCATTGTAATTGCCCCGCTTTAGACACCAACAGAGTCTGCTAACAGTTACTACCCACCTTTCTTGGTATCTTTCCTCCATTTCTTGTATGCCTTGATGGAACGTCTAGCTTTGTTCGTCACTTACGTTGCCAAAAATTTTGAGGAAAATAATCCAATAGAAATTCACAAAATGGTTAAAATAGCCATTTTTGACCATTTTGCTAATATTAAAAAAACATAACGTGCTGGGGCTATTTCAAGATCAGATTCGTTTTCAGCCCCATCACTCCTCTTATTCTTAAAACTGAGAAAAGTGCAATTTTGTAGATCTGTGTTATTAGTCTCTCTTTTGCATTCTTCAAAATGCATACGTGCCCATTTTATGCGATGCCATTTCTAACACAAACAATGAAACATTTTGTAATAAAATTTTGATGAAATGCGATGTATTTCGATGAGTGCATTACTGTTTTTAATCTTTTCAATTAAGTGCATTTTGTCACTATTATAAATAAATAAAGTACTAGTATAAATAAATGAAGTAAATTTATGTACAGTCTTTATCGAACCAGTCTGTGTCTTCTATTATTTTCTCTAATTCGAATTAATTATTTGGTAAGGTGCTTTTAATTTACAATTTAATTATTACAATAAAAGCCACTTCATTGCCGCAAATTGGTACAATAAAGTATGACTTTAGTGGCGGTTGGCGATAAACAAATACGCATCAATAAAACCTAGATATGGGTGCCATACTTTATAGTGTAAATTGCATTAAGCTATAAGCGAGTGAAGCCAATAATACCCTCGTTTGATAAAGATTAAAGACACTTTACTGAATTGGTGCATTCAAAAACTTATGCTAACATTAAAAATGTGTCTGCTTCCATTGGTTGCTATAATTAATTATTTGGTAAGGTTATTGATTTTAAACTACAATAAAGTGCTACTTCACTGCCTTTAGTGGCGGTTAGCAATAAACAAATAACAACAATAAAACATAGATGTGAGTGCTTAGGAACACAATTACTAAAAACTGGCCATACTTTGAAATGCAGAAACTTCAGGATTTATTTTATATATTATAAGAAATTTGCATTTTATGAGGGAAAAATCAGTTGCAATTTACAAATTAAATTCCCATTTAATTCCCACAGTATTTAAGATTTTGATATCAATACTTACTTACTTCAAATAAAGCTTTTAATTCTAATCAATTCATTCTTTTACATGTTTTTAATTCCCATTTTATTCAACAAATTCCGTGATGTATTCTTCCAACCCTTAAGTTTCCGTTGCCAATTTATATACAGTAAACGAGAATTTTTAAGCAGTTCATGCATAAGGGTTACAACTGCATGTACTTTTTAGAATTTGTGAAAGAGTAATAAATAAAAATACTGCTCAAAAACTCCAAATTTGAACAACAACTTTTACTCGCCATTATCGATTCAGCAACAAATGTGACTTCATTTCTGATTAAGGGCTCCTGCTAATAATAATTATAAAGAAGTGGAATAATTTTGTATAAATTTCTGTTTAAATTCAATTTCCTAATAAATTCCCAATGAATACCACGAATTTCCCTCGAAATTCCCAATGAATTCCTATTAGAAAATCTTGCAATTACAAATTAAATTTCCATAATTCTCAAGATTTTGTTATCAGTACTTTATTCTTAATTCAATTAATGTTTTTAATTCCTAATAAATTCTGCAAATTACTTGAAATTATATTTAAATTATATGTAAATATTTATTTCAATTCCAATTTTAATTCCACAAATTCCCCGACCTATACCTTCCACTCTTCGAGTTTCCGTTCCCCTTTTTTAACAGTAAAATTATAATGAAGCAACAAAATTTTATGTTCGACGGCCGGCCGTCCGTCCGTATGTAAACCAGATATCAAGAAAACCACCCGTCTGATTTTTATGAAACTAATTAGATTTTAGGCATATTCTATGTAGCCAAAAGGGACGTTAACCTACACAGATTTTCAAATTTTTTAAATATTTAGAAAAATATTCATTTTACACATTTTTGTTTAAATTAAAAGGTGTTTATAATTTAATTATACACAACTTTTGTTTAAACTATTTTTTGATCCGATAAGTAATTACTGAGATATAATGATCACGTGACAATAATTGTAACAATGCCTCCACCAATATAAATTATACAAAAAAAGTTGAGGGAAAAAAGTTGTTGGAAATTCTATTGTCTATAGCTTTTGTTTGAACCAATTTTTTTCTAAAACAGAATTTTATTTTCGTTTATCAGGGTGTAGTGGGGTTCTGCGGTTTTACAATTTGTGAAAGGGAAATAAAAATACTGTTCAAAGAAACTCCCAGTTTGGACATCACCTTTTCGCCTTTTATAGAAATTAACATCTGCATTGCAAATTAATGAACTAACAACATACATTTGTTTACCTTGTTACTAAAGCTAAAAATATATTGTTTTCATTAAATGCACGCGCAGGAGACTAACAGTATCGATTCAGCAACAAATTCGACTTCATTTCTGATTAATGACCCCCGCTATTTATAATTATTTATAAAGAGGTGGAATAATTTTCTTCAATTCAATTCACTTCAATTTCCTAATAAATTCCCATTCCCAATGAATACCACGAATTCCCAATGAATTTATATCAAGAATTTTTACTTACTTCATTCAACTTATTTTTAATACCTAACCAATTCTGAAAATTCCTGGAAGTTATATTTATATTATATGTAAATATTTTTTCAATTCCCATTTTATTCAACAAATTCCTCGACGTATTCCTTCAACTCTTGAGTTTCTGTTGCCAATTTTTTTACAGCAAACGAGCAACCGTAGACAGTTGAGCATGAGGATTTTTACTTTTACAGATACTTTTTTTTTTAAATGTGTGAAATAGTAAATAAAAATACTGTTCTAAAAACTTTCAATTTGGACAACCACCTTTTTATAGAAATTATCATCTGTATTGCGAATTATTGACTAACAAGCCCTAACAATATGAATTTGTTACTAAATGCTAAAAATATATCGTTTTCATTAAATGCACGTACAAAGGAATAATAGTATCGATTCATCAGCAAAAAATGCGACTTCATTTCTGATTAATTACCCCGCAAAAAAATTTACTATAAAGAAGTGAAATATTTTCTATGAATTTCTGTTTAAATTCAACTTTCATTTCCTAATAAATTCCCAATTAATACCACGAATTCCCAATGAATTCCTATTATAAACTCTTACTTAATTCTAACTAGGTAACGCTTTTCTAATCAATTCTGTAAATTCCTTGTTTTTACTGGATTATATTTTTAAATTATTATATATATATTTATAATATATATATATAAATATTTTTCAATTCCCATTTTAATGAACAAATTCTTCGACGTATTCCTTCAACTCTTGAGGTTTTCGTTGCTAATTTTTTACATCAAACGTGGAACCGAAGTCAGTTCACGCATGAGGGGATTGCAGAAACTTTTTACAATTGGTAAAAGAGTAATAAAATTAATTAACTCGCCGTTAACAGAAATTAACATCTAACAGTATCGATTCAGCAACAAATGCGATTTCATTTCTGATTAATTATAAAGAGGTAAGAATATTTCTATACATTTCAGTTTTAAATTCAACTTCAATTTCCTGATAAATTCCCAATTAATATCACGAATTCCCAATGAATTCCCTATTATAAACTCTTACTTAATTCAACTAACGCTTTTCTAATCAATTTTGCAAATTCCTTTTTTTACTGGAATTATATTTATAATATATATATATATATATATAAATATTTTTTCAATTCCCATTTTAATGAACAAATTCCTCGACGTATTCCTTCAACTCTTGAGTTTCCGTTGCCAATTTTTTTTTACATCAAACGTGGAACCGAAGTCAGTTCACGCATGAGGATTGCAGATACTTTTTTTACAATTGGTAAAAGAGTAATAAAATTAATTAACTCGCCGTTAACAGAAATTAACATCTAACAGTATCGATTCAGCAACAAATGCGACTTCATTTCTGATTAATTATAAAGAGGTAGAATAATTTCTATACATTTCAGTTTAAATTCAACTTCAATTTCCTGATAAATTCCGTTAATATCGCGAATTCCAATGAATTCCCTATTTAAACTGCGTAAATTCCTATAAAATCGTGTAGATTGATGTAGATTACCGATAAATTAAATCATTTGAATTCCTTACAGAAAGTCTTTTATCGACACATTTGTAATGAAACTTGGGTGATTTCACGATAAGGGAATTTTTGGCTTATTTTCACTTATTATGAAATTTCGATGAGTATACATATTGTTGTTTTAACGAAATATTTTGTGCTTTTGCTTTTCAAACTGTTTATTTTCCATTTCTCAAAAAAATAAAATGTACGATATATTCTAGATGCGTGAATTACCGTTTTGAAAAGCGTTTCTCCAAATATATACGTGCAGAAAAAAAAATAAAACATTTCGTAATCAAATCGGGGTGAAATATGATGCATTTCAATCACGCACACTACAGGTTTGTCCCGTTGCATAACCGCGATCGATTTGCGGAAACTAGACATCTGATCATTCTGAAAACTTCGTCACATGCTAATTAATCAACAGGGCTAACTCAGCTAAAATATTTTAAAGATGGTAAGACTTCCAGGTTATACCGGAATACTATCAACTTTGTTATTGTAAATAGAACACTCTTCTTCTTGCATTTTGTTCTACGAGGAATTTTGAACATTTTCGATGTATAATGTTCTGTACCTAAGTCTACCTTTTTGACTTATTCGATTTTATCGTCCAAAAATGACATTTCAAGCCAACACAGAAGTATCATTTTACCTATGGGAACTCGTATTGTTTAATTTGAGGTAATCTTCTTGTAGAGGTTCACTAACGATTCTTCTGCCATTATGATAAATATTAATGCAGGGTGGTCAAACAAGGTAAAAATTTTGTTGAAATTCGATTTTTAAATGGAAACGCCCTTTTTTATAATCTATCTCGTTTATCATAAAAATAACAGTGACTTCTGTAAGGTAGTTTATTCCAAAATTTGTGTTTTTGAAATATTCGCAATTTTACAATTTCATCAATAGAAACACAGGTATCAGTTAGCAAGGCCAGCCACAGAATAGAATGAAGTGGTATAGAATGTTTTCAAAGTTTTGTATAAATCATTTAATACTGTTGGGTGAAGGTTTCTGTTTATCAGGATATCTACGAGCAAATATTTGCATGTTCTTGATGAAACTTTCTAACATTCGCATACATAAATAATAAACAAATTTAAATAATCTTCTGCGCGTATTATTCATTCGCCCCGACATAATTGTTTGAAAGCTGTCAAATTACAAGGAACAAGTGACTAATTGACGTTTGTTGAGCACTTGACACTATTTTGTGGGTGGCCTTGCCAACTGATACCAGTGTTTCTATTGATGACATTGTAAAATTGCGAATATTTCAAAAACTACAAATTTTTGGAATAAACTACCTTTACTTTAAGTCACTGTTATTTTTTATGATAAACGAGATAAGATTATAAAAATAGGGCGTTTCCATTTAAAAAAACCAATTTCAATAAAATTTTTACCTTTCCTTTTTTGACCACCCTGTATTAATATTTATCATAATGGCATGAAGAATCTCCCGTTAAAGTAATTCTTCTACTCTTTTTCTAAGAAGTTACGCTACATTAAAAATAATACGAGTTCCCGTATAGGTAAAATTGATACTTTTGTGTTGGCCTGCAATGTAATTTTTGGCATAAAATCTTGAATCAATCAGAAAGGGCTAAACTTAGGTATATGAACATTATACTTCGAAAAATGTTCAAAATTTGTCGTAGAATCTAAAAATGCAAGAATATCATAGGGTGTTCTATTTAAAATAACAAAGTTGATAGTGAGCTTCCACGATGCAAACTGAAGTACACCGTCTTGAAGAAATATTTTAAGCCGAGTTGGCCTTGACGATTAACGCACGACCCCAAAGTTTTCAGAATGATCCAGACGTCTAGTTTCCGAGAAATCAATCGCGGTTATTCAACGTGGGACACCCTGTTAATTAATGCCCTTTCCATACAAATTCTGAAGGTGCATTTTTACCATTCCTCAAACTGTGTTTTAAAATTTTGATGGCACATTACTGTTTTCAAAACTCATTTTTATGCGTGTGTAGGTGTGTGTATGGGTGTGTGTGTTTGAAATAAATAAAGAAATAAAGATCATGAAATTATAACATCATCCCTCAGAAACTCAAAATATTAATTTATGCAGTCAAACTAGAAAAGCTATAATCATAGAAGCAGATTACAAAATTATGATCACGCTAGAAAGTGCATTGCACGTTATTCATTTACTGTTAAATGTATGTACATTGGGGGGCTTTACGTTGATAGGAAGTGGTTTAATTATTGATTTTCCAGGAGAACCCTCTTTAGATGTACAGCAAGAAATATATACATAGTGTTGTTTCATTTAAAAAAATTACTTTTGAATCCTACTCGGATACTATTAAAGCAGTTGTTGCTGTTTCCGAAACAAATGGAAAGGAACCAAAATATTTTACCCCATTAGGGAGAAAATTGCGATTTTCGTAAGGAAATCAATTTTCATTGCGCTTCAAACGTCAGTTGCTGACAATAAGATTTTATACAGAATTTAAATATAACATATTGACACATTTTTATTTTAACTTTTGGCGGTCGCATAATGACTAAATATAAAATTTTGAAAAATTATTGAATTATGAAGAACCGCGAAATTTGTACGCTCTAAATGTATGATTTTTTTATCGTTTCTGATTGCGCATATTGCATATCCACATTCAATGGGTTAGCTGTAATTAACACGTACGTACATATGAACAAACAATGGTTTTGTTAATGAATTTTTCGTAACTCACCATTCATCACGTTTGGAATACAAAAAGACAATTTTTTCGCAAAAGTCGCGATTTCACTCGCTCGCCAAAACAAGAGTACGAAAAAAAAAGGTCACTTGTTTAACATGAATCACATAATCACAGTTAAATACGTTGTAAAGTGTAACAAACTAACGTAAGGTAACTTACTGAATGGCTCTCCGCCAACATACCGTACGTTAAAGGCGAGAGAGCTTGTGGCAAATCGCGGATGTTTGAAATTCCGCGATCAACTAAACTCATCTCGGTCTACCGTGTCGCGTTTCTACCGGTATGTGACGTCACACGCCTTCCCATGTAATTTTTGTTAATTTCGTTTACGTCTTTTAACGGCGATGTAAATAAAATATAACTACTCGGAAAAATGATCAA
The DNA here is from genome assembly GCA_030710515.1 of Abscondita cerata. Lineage (NCBI taxonomy): Eukaryota > Metazoa > Arthropoda > Insecta > Coleoptera > Lampyridae > Abscondita > Abscondita cerata. Next base: position 183,319 of record JALBCR010002565.1, read on the forward strand.
ATTTGATTCGTTAATCGCAAGGTCGTCCTATTAATTATGCTGACTAATTACATTATGTAACTTTACACACTTCTGCATTTTTAGTGGTAACTACCGCCACGCTTTTCTAAAATTTTGCGGCATTTTCAAATTTGAATGTTGATTTATGACGCATTCTGATAAAATGTCACTTTCGTTGCCGCCGGAAGTGACAACAACCTTCTTATTGTAATTGGAACATTCTGTATAATTTTGCATATTTCATTTAAATGTGTCCCAGATAACGCAATTTTGCAACGTGCATCGCTTTTCGAAAAAGAGCTGATGGCTTTAATTTGAGGTGAAGGATTGATGGTGTAATTGTCCATGGTAATTTTAACGAGTCGATGCCACGATTTAACCCATTTTCGAAAGTATTAATTTTTTTCAAAAATTTTCCATTAAAAAAAAAAATTTTAAAAAAAACTAAATTTTTTTTTTTTTTTTTTAAAATATATATAATTAATTATAAACTCTATTTATTATTTTTTTTTTTTTTTTTTTTTTTTTTTTTTTTATATTTTTTTTTTTTTTTTTTAAAGGAGACCGGGGTTAGTTTGGATAGTTTTTATTCAAATGTGATTTTTTACAAAGTAATGTACATTTTCCACAAATGATTTCTCACACACCAAATTAATATAGTATTCGTATATTATAGAAGCCTGCTGTTTCAAAATAAGTTTTATAGTTTTGAAGTTATAGTATAATTTCTATATAGATGTCTTTTGTCCACTTCGACCCCAGTCTGGGGTCATTGTGGACAAAATTATTTCTTGGGGCTAAAGTTGACAATGAAGATAAACGTCATTTTTAATACTTATTCTACATAATATCCATCAAGTTGTATGTCAAATTTCAAAAGCCGTCCTTGTCTCTGTGTCATCGCTTCTCTCAACAGACGACGTATCTGGAACGTCGGGAAAGTGAAATCAGTCACTTTTTTTCCTCAAAAATGTTTCTCTAAAGTCACTGAAATCCTGCGACGACTCTACTTTGCCAACATAATATTTTACACACTTCTTTGAAGCAAAACGAAGCAGTATGTAATGACCAATTTCAATTGGATTGTCATCAGTTAAAAGATCGAGTCCCATATTCTCATTACAATCTTCGTCGTAACATGCCTCGTCTTCAGAATCTAACACCATGCTGATATCTGATTCAGAAGAATCCGTTTCTTTGGACGTTTTCTAGTCCCTGAAACATACCTTTCTCTTCACACTTTTAGCTTACTTCGCATTGATTACTTCGCATTGATTGCCTCTTTCTCGGGTGTGCTTGTGTGAATAGTAGATTTTTTTTGTCTTCTGGGTTTCGTTTTTCGTTTTGCTTTTTGTAGTGGTTAGCAGGCTTCTGGAGTTACTGCCTGCATCGGTGCAGGAGAAATTGTCTCTTTGGGATGGCTTGAGCCAGGTATCATATGTGCAATGGTCATATTAATCGATTTAGGTTCTGCTGCTTTCAGTTTGATCATGATTGTTTTCTAAGGAGAGTTGTTTTTGGTTCACATGGATTAGGTTGCTCTGTTACCATAGATGGAGCTTTCCCCAAGGCAAGGCGATTTAATGGCCAATTCACAGAGAGATGCAAGATCAGCAATAGTAACAGCTCTTCCAGTGTGTGCTCGCATCCAGTCAGCCGTAGCTACTGTCATATATCCCTTGAAGGGACCAAATACTGCAACATCCAATAGCTGTAATCTATGGAAGCAGTGGAGAGGAAATGAGACAAGACCTATGCCAACCTTTCTAGCAAAATTTATCGCTTCTAGACTTGTGGGTGTGTGATTGTCCATTAAGATCAGTAAACGACGACCAGCTGAACAAGCGAAATGATTCGCAATATGTTTCAAAACATCAATAAAAAGCTCGCTAGTCATGTATCCAGTCTTATGGGCTAATCCCAAACTTCCAGCTGGCGCACTATCTAGAAATCGATTCTTCATGTGAACTCGTGGAAAAATAAAAACAGGTGGTACCGCAATATCAGTTGCTGTAACAATTGCGCACATAGTAACGCTTTCACCTCTTTCTTGAGATGCAACGGCACCAACTTGCTTTTTGCCTTTTGTAGCTATTATTTTAGGATGTTGCATAACTGTGGGTATACCAGTTTCGTCGAGGTTAATTATTCTGTCAGGTGCAAAGTTGTATTTTTCAAGCATTTCAACATAATTGTCGAAAAATTGACCTACATTTGTAGCATTGAAGGCTGCATCACGAGCTAGACTGGTATTTTCTGGTCTACGACATGATAACTCCGTATGCCGTTTCATGAATCCCAGTATCCATTCTTTGCCAGCTCTGCCATTTACATCCCAAACACTTGGATAGTTTTTTTATTCAATGACTTGGCATATTGGTAAGCCAGCTCACGGCTTTGCCGATATGTTAATCCATAGTGTAGATTTGAAGCTTTCAGAAAATATTTAACTAGCAGTTCTTCTTCATCAGTGAACACTTTTCTAGTGTGGTATTTATTACCTCCTTTGTTCAAGATACTGATGTAATTTTTATCTTCTGGACAATCTAAATCAGACAACCGTTCTTGAGGTGTTAATATGTATTTCCTTGCTATTTTGACCCTTTTTGGAGCATAGACTTCTTGAGTCCATATCGTTCAGCCGTTTTTCTTATAGTACCTTTTTTTGTTATGACCTCCTTGACAGCTGCCTTAACTGCTTTCTCGTCTATCAGAGCTCGATCAGTTTTTTGAACATAAATCCGGACCATCTGTACCTAAATAAACCACAAGTATAACTAGGTACATTGTTTAGAAAAGGTTGGCTAATCAGCTGCTTTTTGTGACATAAAGTTACTAAGAGTTCAAAGGTCTTGAAACATTTGAAATGACTGTTATCTAATCAGAAACATAATTTTCAACTTGCAAAATTTTCAGGGGTTAGTGTGGACAGTGTCCACATTAGCCCCATGGCAACTGACCACACTTGCCCAGATGCACATTTCACACTTCAACCTTCTTAATCTCATTTTCACTCTTCAGTATGTTTCCATTTCAACTATCAATAAATTCGCCAAAGACCATGCCATCAAGTGGCGTTATGAGATATTTGAAAATATAACTTATGTTTCCAAGAATAAATATGTTTTGAACCTTTCAAATATACCAATTCAACACCAACAAACACAAAATGAATTATTGCTAGCTGAAAACACAACTGAATGCCGCCAATTTTACTAAACCGGTAGATAAGACAGAAAGACAGTTAATTATGATATTAAACGCAATTTCGCAAAAACCCAGTGACGATAATTTTCAATTTCTTTAATTTATGACGATTAAGTTAAAAATCTAGTAGGTGTGTGTCAATTCTACTGTAAAATAACGATTTGGAACAAATCTGTGTTGTCAAATTTAGAAAGAAATCAAAATATTAAAATTTAATCGTTTTCAAAGTCGTGAAGTGTGTTTTAAAACCACTCAAACGAACTTCGAATTTGTGAGTAAGATGTTAAACAAGATTACTGGGTTTTTGGAAAGCCTATTATAAACTATTTCTGTCTCGAGTTCAGTTTGGCCCACACGATGAGACCTATATATTTAGAAGCCCATGAGCTGGGAGTACGAATATGCAAGAATTTAAAAAAAAACAGTTGTGGAACATGGTGAAAAAAAATTATTTTATAAAAAATATTTTTTATTGATTTTTCAATAAAAAGCCGCCGTGCACAGTCGGGGGTTAGGTTTCGCCGTGCACAGTTGTTCAAGAAAGGCCCGTCACTCGCTTTTATTTAATTTAGGATGGGTTGCATCGCGGTGCACAGTTGTTAGGTTAGGTTATATTGAAACTATCGAAACAACCCCTCAAATTAGTCATTGTTTTTAAGTAAATTAAAATGTGTGACAGTGCTATTCCTTCATTTCCTTCTACTTCTTCTTCTGTTTATTGTGCCATTGAATTTCAAGCCAAAATGGAATCGAAAAAGACTCATCGAGTTAACTGGAACACGGAATCTGACAGTAAGTTATGAAATTAGAAGTCATTTATTGCCCATGTTTAAAAATTGCCGTAATTGCAAGAAACAAATGACTGTGTTCCGCAACGTTTTTTTCCAAAATTCTTGGGCAATTTGTGCTCCTCAGGTTATGGGCTTTCTAAATATACAGAGTGGAACAAAAGTCTGGAAACGCTCAATTATCTCACAAATGGGTAGTACGAATTGTACAACATTTTGGATAAGTATATTTTGGGATACGAAGATTCCAGATTTGACATCTGCAATGTTGCCAGATTTACCGTTTTTCTGATATTATCTACTAACTTTAGTTTTTAAATAGATCACCCCGTATATTGTATCATTATTGGAATTCGTACCTCCAATACGAGTTCAACCATAACGTAACACTCAATATTTAATAAAGTCAGGAAGGTCTTAAATAAATAAAACTGTCCGTGCAAAATAGAATTCAAGTAATTAAATCTGGCAACATTGCAGATATCAAATCTGGAATCTTCGTATTCCAAAATATACTTATCCAAAATGTTGTACAATTCGTACTACCCATTTGTGAGATAATTGAGCGTTTCCAGACTTTTGTTCCACTCTGTATAGGTCTCATCGTGTAGGCCAAACTGAATTTTGTTAGTGATGATCGTCTCCCCGAAAGTGCCCTAAAAGTTGCGGTTTCAAAAAAAGGTGATAATTCAGATGAATTACGGACTTCTCCTGAAGACTTGATATATAAGCCTCGCCTGGAGAAATATAATTTTTCTCACAGCCAAAATTCATCAATAAGTCCTTCTCCTTTCTGTCCAACTTTGACAAAACTTTTTAAAGGGATCCGTGGACTAAAGATACACTTTAGGAAGCCACATCTTAAGAAAATGAATGAATTTAATTAATTCATTATGTCTGATTCTAACGCGGACCTTGACACATGCTTACTAAAGAAATTAACAAAACCAAAAGAGAAGTGTATTTCTAAGAGTGTCGGATAATGTACCGCAAGCAAGCTCTCAAATGTAATTTTAGAGGTGATTGCTAAAAATGATACAAAGTCCTGGAAGGATTTGCTATGCTTTGCCTACCTACGATTACGCTCTTCATCACAGAAATCTAAGTCTTTATACCATTCAACATAAAGAACTTTAGCCTTAAAACTGCTCATGAGTAATTCCATTTAAGAAGAATTTGAATTTTTCTAAGACTATTAAATTAAAAGCATCCGATTGCGATATTAAAGGTGCTGTGAAGTTGCTTTCCAGTTCCGATGTTCTTGCCCCAGTAAACAAGGATACTTTTCAAATATTAAATTTGAAGCACCCTCAACCATCTCGAGACCTACATTTACCAAGAGAACCACGTTTGTGTTGTTGCTTCTGCCATCAACTCATTCCCTAACGGATCTTCTAGTGATTTGGACGGGATTCGTCTTCAACATTTAAAATATATCATTTCGAAGTCTGCTGGCAAAGCTGACTCCCGTCTCGTGGACTCTTTGACTAAACTTTGTAACCTTCTTCCTTCCGGAAAAGTTAACAAAAGGATATTACTGCCATTTTAAATGAAGCAAACCTCTCAGGAAAGATGGAGGAATTCGTCCCATTGCTGTGGATAATACTTTCCGAAGATTAGCAGCAAAAATTAGGTTGTAAAGGATATTCTTTAGAATATCGATTCCCTTATAGTTAGAACCAAAGGTGGTTGCAAAGCTGCAGTACACACAGTCAGAAGCTTTTTTAATATTAATCGGTCAACGGAAAAATATTGTTAAAGATCGATTATAAAAATGTCTTTAATTTTGTTGAACGCGACACAATCCTTAATGAAGTGCTGACTAAGGCTTTTCCAAAGCTTTTTCCCTTTCTTAAAAATGTTATGCTGCGCCTTCGTACCACTCTTATGGGTCAGATAAAATAGTTGATGTCAACAGAGAAACCCTATAGGATCTAGTTTTTAGCTTTGCTATCCAGTCTATTATAAATGAACTCAAATCTGAACTCTTTGTTTTTATCTTGATGACGGGACTATTGGAGTTGTAGCACAATCAGTATTAGAAGACTTTCAAATACTCATTGCTAAGAGTAATGATATCGGTCTGAAAATCAATCCTTTGAAATGCGAGTTATTCTTTTGCTCTTTACAGGATGAAAAGATTTAAAACTTCAATTTGATATAATCTCTCCGGGCATTTCTATCTTAAGCACTGATGAGTTATTTCTCCTGGACGCTCTATTGAGAAAAGGAACAATTGCACCTACTTGGAAATCAAAATCAGCCAAACTAACACTTTTATGCAGTCGGTTACACGGTCTCAATTATCATGTGGCATTTTACCTCCTAAAACACTGTTTGACAGAAACTTATGTACCTTTTGCGGTCTTTGCCCGTATCATTGCTGGATAACGAAATCTTTAGAATTTTAGAGAAAGTACTTAACTGCAAACTAGATTTGAAATCATGGTCTCGTGCTTCTCTCCCAGTAAGATTTGGAGGTCTTGGTGTACGCAAAATCAAGGATATTTGCCTCTCGGTGTTTTTGGCTTCAGTTAACTGTTCGGTAGTTTACCCAGAAGCAAAAACATTGTGAATGGAAAGTTTTTTAAAGAATGTTACCTTACTTATGAAAGGAAGGGTTTGTTTACTGGGATCAGTAATTAATTTCTATCCTGAATAAATAAAATTGCTCACCCTTACAATAAACGTTAATGTTTATTAACATGAATCTAAATAAATATTAAATTTATATATGGTACCGAGTATGATACTAAACGCATCGATGGTGTATGGTTTGACAACGGACTATCTTCTATCGTTTGTCCGCGACCTTCGGATTAGGCGTTGATGTTCAAATCGACTAGGTAGAGAACCCTTTGATCCCGCACATGACCCAGTGCTCCGGAATTTATTTCTTGGGATTAATTTAAGTCCAGAGATAATGTGGGTGTTCTTAATTGATAAAACCATACGGGCACCGGATGAAATGCGGTTCGATTTCAACAAAATTTTTATAATCTAAAAGCGATACAGAATTAAATATAATGTAATGAGCATTTCCGAAGTAATTCATTCTTAATTGTTAAGCGAACTGATAAGTTATTATCTTTGAATTACTTTGAGCAATGTGCGCGTTATCACCAACAAAACAGTTAAATGTTGAAATTCTTTAACAATAAAATAATTAATTTAGTGAATTAATAATACATAATTTTATAGATACTTGTATCCTGGTTTGCAATTTTAAATTAAATGTTGAAATGAACGTACAGTTTGAAAATGATATTCTATTCTAGTATTTTGAGAAGTGAAAGTGGGAATTTTGATATGTTACAGCGCAAAGCGCAATTGACTTATTATTTAAATATGCTACATAACAAGGAATAAAATTATCTCCACTAGTCAATTTTATTGGGATGCAATTTCTATTCAAGATTGCCTTAACAAACTTGTATTTGAAGATGGATCGGAAGAAAATAGATTTCTTGCTGCTACTGCTAAAGAATCAAGTGGTTGGCTGACAGTTCTTCCATCGAAGCTCTTGGGAACGTTACTTGCTAACAATATTTTTAGGATCTCAATGGCTGTACGACTTGAAACTAAAGTAGGCATTCGTCACACAAGTCTATGTGGTTCAATGGCAGATGAATTTGGTAATCATGGCTTAGTCTGTTCTAAAGGAATTGGACGCTGGTCTAGGTATTCTTCTTACACGAAATTATCAAGACAGCCCTCCATTCTGCAAGATTTCCTTCACTTTTGGAACCAAATGGTATTAGTAGGCTAGATGGGGAACGACCTGACGGAATGACTTTAACCCCGTGGACTAATGTAGTAAGAGAATAATTTGAAAGCCACGCAAAATATTATACTTACAATAAGTTTTGCGGGACCTAGTGTTATCAGTCACGTACGTAAATGCATTCGCATTAAGCTATCATACTTACCTATTGTTGAAAAGAGTTGTTTCAATTGACAAAGAATTATTTAAAAAAGAAAGGTTGCTGTGCGATGTTATGTTAAATTGTGTCATTAATTTTTTTCAAAAACGTTCCAGGCTTCAAACTGTGCGTGCGTGTGTATTTTTCATGGAAGTTCTGACTAGTTCTTCTGGGGTTCCGCCTTCTATTACTCTAGATCAGCCATGTCAAACTCAAAGTCACTGGTGGGCCAAAAGCATGAAGACCATAGACTAGGTGGACCGCAAAACCTAATCTTAAAGAAGACAAACTACTGAAAATCTTAACGAAAAAAGTACTATTATGTTAGAAGTATATTTATTAAATTTCCAATAAAAAGGACATTACAAAAACTTACAAACATTAACTTCTTTTTGCCAGATATTTGACATATTTTGTCTTTAATTAAGTTGTCTATTTGTGGCGTGAATTTATCGGCGGAAATAACTTTAAAACTGCGTCCAAGTGTGCGTCCGTCAATCGCGATCTTGCGGGAGATTTGTTTCCTTTCATCAAAGAAAATAATTGTTCACACTTATAGGTACTTCCAAACATTGACAGGATTTTACAGGCAAGTTTTTCTCATTTCTTGGTATTGAAAAGGCAAGTACTTATAAAATTCGAATGTACCAACACTATCAAATTTTTCTTTTAAATGGGTTTGACACTGAATCTCAATCACTTCCATCTGCAAGTGAGGGGAACTTTATCAATATCGATAGTGAAAAGACCAGTAAATAAAGAAAAATTGTTTTCTTGGGACTTAAAATCCTGAAAACGCTTTTCAAATTCTGACAGAAGGCTTCCCATTTTCTCTGTATACATTTTGTATGATATTGGGCCACTTGTACTTTCCTGATACGCCTTGCAAGTCGGAAAATGTGACAGATTATCCACCGCTAACTGGTTTTTCCACAGCATCATCTTACACTTGAAAGCTTTAACATGATCATGCATATCTGTTATAACTTGACGTGGTCCTTGCAATTTCGTATTTAAGTCCGACAAGTGTTTTGTGATGTCTACCATAAATGAAAGATCTTGTAAAAAAGGTACGTCGGATAATAAGCTGACATCTTGTTCTTTCACTTCCATGAAAAGGCGTATTTCTTCTTTGAGTTTCCAAAACCGATCGAGAACCATAGAACACGAAAGCCATCGCACTTCTGCATAATAAGGTAAACCAGTGTACTCATTTTCTAAATCACGTAAAAACGCACAAAACTGTCGCTGATTCAAGCCACGTGACCTTATGAAGTTTATCATTTTTTTCACTGACTTTAAAACGCTTTCCAACTTGATCACTTTTGAGCATAAAACTTCTTGGTGGATTATGCAATGAACATGATGAAAATCTGGTTTGTCACTGCCCGTTTCTCTGATATTTGTTTGTAATATTTTAATGAAGCCATTATTTACTCCAGTCATTGAAGGAGCTCCATCTATTGCAACGGAATACAGTTTTGACAAATCTAAATTGTACTTTTGCAGAAGTCCATAAACAGCATTGAAAATATCCTCCCCAGTTGTTGTATCATGCAATGGTACTAATTCCATCAATTCTTCATAAACGTTGATATCTCTATCAACAGCACGAAGAAAAACAGCGAGTTGCGCCACACCACACACATCTGTACTTTCGTCACAGGCAATAGAAAATGCAATGAAAGAGTCTGATTTTGTTTTTATCTGTTCGCTTATATTGGCAGCCAACTCGGTAACTCTTTCAGCGACAGTATTCCGGGACAAGGATATATTTTGAAAAGCCTTCACGCTCCGGGACTTACAATTTCCGCGGCCTTTACAAGGCACTCTTTTATAAATTCATCTTCAACAAATGGTTTTGAGTGTTTTGCGATCAACTCCGACAGTACGTAGCTCGCTTGAACGGCAGATTCATTTTCTTGCTTTGGACGTGTAAACATAAGCTGTTGATCTTTTAACCGTGATTTTAACTCTTTTAACTTTTCGTTTCTAATCATGCCTGTATACTTGTCAAACTTAGTTTTATGACTATCATAGTGACGTTTTATATTATATAATTTTGGGACACCGACTGTACTGTTACAAATCAAGCAAATAATTTTGTCTTTCACTTCACAGCAAAAAACTCTAATTCCCACTTTTCTTGAAAGATACGATGCTCATCTCCAAGTTTCCTCTTACTTCCACTTGGTTTTGAAACAGACATGTTAAAAACTTTACCCGAAATAAATAACAATAAGTACTGTTACGTGTTGTAACAATAAGTACGCAACTAAACTCGCAATTCTATCGCAACTGACTCATAACTGACTGAACAACTGAACTGAATCGAGCGGTATTGGCTTATATACGGATTGTGATTTCTCGACAGTTCTTTCCAGAATGTTCAGGTAGCGTCATCTGTGTTCTCGCGCGATAGAACTTTCCGGAACAAGCCAGGCTTTTAGGTTGAGCGCGCATCTTAGTTCATCATCACAGTACTTTATTTTCGGTTTTTAACAGGCTCGCGGGCCGCATTACATGGCTGTTTTCAAAATTGATTCGGGGCTGCAGGAAAATGCATGTTTGACATGGCTGCTCTAGATGCCCAAGGAGCATTTTTGAATTTACTACCGACAAAATCAAAAGAAGTACAATGTACAACAAAGAATTTGCTGACTTCAATAAATGGAGAGCATCAAAATAGATGGAGATCATAAATGAAAAATGTGCTACTTTCGTACTTCTTCAATGCTCGAAAAAAATCTGCCTCGTCTTCGTTATGGAAGAAATAGTCAATGTTGAAATCAACGCTAAATGAATATAAAAATGTTGATATATCAAAATATGGGAAACTAATCGCTATGGAACAATTTTTTAAAAAAGCCCCTGACCGTGACTATTTAATGATGAAGGTATTTTATATAATTTTGTTAATTTCCGGACACTAAAACCAAAGACCACTATTAAATTATCTTTGCTAAAACGTACGTCCCACCCAAGTTTACTATTATTCAAGAGGTTTATCCTGTGAATGCAGTCGAGTTGTAGCAAAAATATGTGTCGCTACATTCTGTTAACACTGGCCAGTCATATTGTTTCTTGGCATGAAGGTGTACAAAATAGCCTGTGGGAATGAACACATTGTCAAAAATTCCAACAAAAATTGCATCATATGTAGAGTATTACCAAAAACAAACCAGTTTACTGACCACAGACTGCCCAGATCGTCCGCGACTTTACTGGCAAAAGGTGGAGGTGATCTCTTAAGTTTGAAGAGATTGGGTGGCTGGAAATCGTCTACTACAGCCGAGGGCTTAATTACCGATTGTGTTACTAATGAACTCAAAATAACCTAAAAGATCCAAGGAGTAATGTTTCAAGACGAACCTTCGACCTCATCTTCTGGAACTGACATGCAAACGACAACCAATAAAATCACATCAGCTTCAACTTTTTCGAATAATTATACCCTTAATTGATTGAATGTAGAAAACAACAATGGTACATTATCGTTTAACATAAATGTTAATCTTATTTGAATAAATAACTAATTATATCTCAGATCGCAAAATTGGATAAACTTTAGTTTACAGTAGTGTGGAATACTTCTTACCCACTCAAGAAAATTAGGCCACGTTTTTCAAACTCGTGGTTTAACTTTTTTTTTGGGGCTAATATCGTACTAGTGTGGGACTAGTATAATAAATAATCATAACAACATATACCTAGTTATTTGTAAATGTTTACTTTTCTGGTTAGTCTAATGCTTATTGAGTATTATTCGCATTTGCTTTCATATACAGAATTTTTATCTGAAACAATCAGAAATATGTGAAATGTTAACCATGCGAATTTACTATCAACTTTAGCCCAAACTACTAGAACCATTTTCATCAATTTTTCTTTTTCTTTAACGTATGATACTTTCAAATTGACCTTTCTTCCCTAAAATTATTCATTTAAACTGTGACCGATAAAGTTGTAATGGGTGATTCACTTTTTAAATTAAAATAAATGAATAAAAGCATTTTTATTTTTTAATCTTGATTATCATATAAAAGAACCATTCTTTACAATTATTTCTCAAAGACAATTGCTTACAAATGTTGTCCATAACTACAGTTAACATGGTCCATTCTGAAGCTCCAATGTTCAATGACGCGTCATTGTATTACGAATGACTTGAGTAATATTGGCCTCAATCGTAGTATACTTTAGAGCTTATATAGTTCCAAAGAAAAAGTCAGGAGGTGTTATGTTCACATAATCACTGATTCATTGGTCCGAAACGTGAAATGATCTGTTCACCGAATAGTTCTCGCAGTAAAACCATAGTTTGACGGGCTGTATAAACCAAATTTTGTCAAGATCACGGGTTTCAATTTTAGGTATCAAATGGTCTGTTATCATGGCGCGATAACGATCACCATTCACAGTAACATTCCGGTCGGCCTATGTTTTGAAGAAATATGGACCGATTTTTCCATAGGTTGTAGGCGCTGTGCCGGACTAAGTATTTCCATTATGAAATGTCAAACGCTACTGAGGAAGAATGCCACTTCAGTTAACCTGGACGGATGCGCGATATGCAATTAAATCCTCTTTAAATAAATCACCCGATACAGCTTAAAAATCATTGAAAAACGTTTCAAATGAGCGCATAATACACTGGGTGTTCCATTTAAATAAAAAGTTAATTTGAAATAATAACACTATTCTGGACTTCCATTGTCTATATTTTATTTTAATTGAATAAACACAACGTTTCAATTGCTATTGAATCTGCAATCGTCTTCAGGTGAATACTAACAAACTTAAAGACTACTGTAAATTATATACTAATACAAAGTTAGTGAAGCGATCAAGTGTACAAAGTTAATGAAGGGGGACGTTACCGTAACCTAAGATTAGTCAGGCGTCTAATTAAGGGTTTCCCACATTGTTAATCTCTACGCTGGGTTGACTAAAGACATTCTTGTTGTTTTCGATAAACGCTGCTTCTTTAAATTTTCTCTTGTACCAGTGCTCTTCTCGGTGTATAATTCTTGCCTCCGACCATTTCATTTTGTGATGTTTTTCCCAGGAGTGTTGGGCAATGCCGGATTTCAAAGTCTTTCCTCTCTGCGTATGGGTTTTATGTTCCTTCAACCTGATATCTAACGGTCTTTTAGTTTCCCCTACGTATGACTGGCCGCATTCACATGGGACTTCGTAGATGCAATTCTTGGAGTCACGACTGTTGTCTGGTCTAGTTTTGGAGATCATGCTACCAATAGTTCTTGATGATCTGAATACCGTGTTAATGTCATAATTTCTTCCTATCCGTTTTATTTTTCAGATAATCCTTTGACATATGGAATGCTGAGTAGTGTTTTGGGTTTCTCTTCGGTCATGGCTGGTTGGTTCTTAGAGAGTTGTAGAACAGTTTTTACCACTCGTTTCGGGTAACCATTTTGTTTAAGGTCTCTTCTGATGTTCTTGATTTCTTCTTGTAGTCCTACCTCTGTATTACATAGTCTGTGAGCTCTGTCGACTAAAGATTTAATAATCCCTTTCTTTGTTGTTCCACTGTGATTGGAGTCGTAATTCAGATATTGGCCGGTATGAGTTGGCTTTCTGTAAACTGATGTCACAATATCCTCATTGTTTCTTTTGCGAGGACGTCCAAGAATGGTAGTGAGTTTTCCCTTTCTTTCTCCATGGTGAATTTGATGGATGGTTTAATGTTGTTCAGGTGGTGTAGAAAAGGTCTAGCTGACGGTCGCTATGGTTCCAAATTATGAACGTATCGTCTACATATCTGAGCCATAATTTTGGTTTAAATCTCGCTTTTTCAGTGCTTGGACCTCGAACCAGTTCATGTAGATGTTGGCGATTACCGGTGACGAACCCATAGGAAGACCGTCGTCTTGTGCAAAGAATTCGTCCTTTAATTGGAAATATGAGTTCCTGAGGCAGCATTGTAGAAGTTCCATTATCCCTTAACCGGTAGCAAAGTTCTATTATGTAATTCCTCGTCCTCTTGCAATTTCTTCTGAATAATTTCTAAAGATTCTTCAACCGGAACATTAGAGTAGAGGCTTTCTACATCGAAACTGACAAAACGATCTCGTTTTGTAGTTCTATAGACCCAAGAATCTCTACGAAATGTCTGGAATCCTTCACAAACGATGGGCTGCCATCTTGAAGTGGTCGTAGAATTGGAAGTAAGAACTTGGCTAGTTGGTATGTGGGTCCATAACGAGAGCTAGTTATTGGTCGAAGCGGCATGTTGTCTTTATGTATTTTTGGTAATCCATATAAATGCGGTGGTTTGCTGTGGTGTGGCGTAAGAGTTGTCCTTGTTCTCGAAGGAAGGTATTCTTCGTATTTCTTCAATATCTGGTAGACCTTCCTCTCCAGGCTGGAAGTGGGATCTTTCTTCAAGCGTCGATAGTTCCCTTGTCATAGAATCTTGTCTGTTTTTGGTCGTACGTATGGGAATCCATGATTACTGTTGCTTTTCCTTTGTTAGCTGGCAGGATTTTGATGGATTTATTCTTCTGTAGTTCTTTAAGGACCAATATCTCCCGTTTTGTTATGTTGCTTTGTTCTTTTCTTTTCTTCTCCAGTACACTCCGGACTTTCCACTTGAACTCCTCTGCTTGTACCGGTTCTAACTTTGCGGTCTCCACAGCACTCACAATCTTAGGTTACAGTAACGTCCCCCTTCATTAACTTTGTACACTTGATCGCTTCACTAACTTTGTATTAGTATATAAGTTACAGTAGTCTTTAAGTTTGTTAGTATTCACCTGAAGACGATTGCAGATTCAATAGCAATTGAAACGTTGTGTTTATTCAATTAAACTAAAATATAGACAATGGAAGTCCAGAATAGTGTTATTATTTCAAACATAACATTGTCTAAACCATTCAAACGTACGTTAAAAAGTTAATTTGTTTCGCTTCTCTTTATAAAACACAATGAAAATACAAATATTTAAATTTTTTTATTAGAAAACCAATATCTACTACTTTTAAAATCCCATCTTGATTATTTGTTTAATTGAACTGCACTTGAAAAATTACAGAACGCTGCCACACCCTATATAAATGTAAAGGTTCATTCACCAAACGTTACCTGTTAGCCATGTATAGAAAAACCACAGTAAATTTGAAATATGAAAAACACGTTATCGTTAAAATACCACTTTTGGTTAGACTGAAAATTAACGATAACTTCGATACTTCGACTAGAACACTCTGTATATTATTGCATGTTTGAATTGAAATTTTGAATAAAAAAACAATTGACGTAGGTACCAAAAATGAATTATTAGTTTTTTCTTTAATTTCAACAAATCGTTTTAACAACCAATATTATTCTTATTTATTATTACTTGTCATAATGTACACTAATACATAAGTACAATCAATAAATACAACATAATCATATTTGACAGGGTGTTTAAAACCCTCACCATAATAAAAAAGTTGATTATCATATTTATCTTTTTTTCTAATTGAATCCCCATTTCTGTCTTTAAAAATTAACATATTTATATTTCCATCTTGCAGCGTTTTCAAATATTTGCCTTTTTTCACAAATTTTGATCTTCTTAGAAACTTACAAAGTGTTTAAATAATTTAAGTAATCATAAATTGATATTGAATTTCTAATTTTTTCTTAACTTTTTTAGAAATTGATAATGAATTTTTCTTTCTTTATCACCTTGATGTCAATGGTATTTGTTACTTGCAGAGTTTCTATTATTTTCTTGTATGTTTTCTATTCTGTTTTCATATACCATCTCAGTCTCAGCGTTTGTATCATAAAAGTGCTTGAAAATGTTTCTTCTACCTTTACCCCAATCTCTTTTTCTTTCGGTGTTTTTTGGTTTCATTTATCTATCTTGTTCTTGTTCTTGCCGTCTTGACTATTGCCATTCCCATTTTCGCTATGCATCTCTCTCTTACGCTTGCGTTCGGCCCGTAAACTATTAATAAAAAAAAAACTATAAAACTACTTTTTTTCCTTTTTTCTTGGTTTCGGTATCAATTTTCCTTATCACCTTGATTACAGCTGGTATTTCTTACTTGCTTAGAGTTTCTATCATTCTCTTGTATGCTTACAAAAAAAAAAGTCAAAACGTACGTCAATTTTCTTTAGAGTTTTTTTCCGTGTGTGTTTTTTAGGGGTTTTTGGTGCAAATACAAAATATGGAAGGTGATCAGTACGTTACAGTACTCCATGGACAACAAGAAAAACATGTTGTTCCTGAGAATCACCACTTTGGTTTCCGGACCTGGTCATCAAGACCCTCCCGGATAATTAGGAAAAAATGTACAACAGAATTTCACAAAACACAATCACATTACACACTTAATTCATAGTATTACATGTGAATAATAGGGTGGGTTAAGGGTTGGCATGTTTAGGTTTTAGTGGTTTTCCTAAACCTTGAAGTAAATGCTTTGCCAAGACGAACCAATCTACAATTGCACACGGTTTCGTCATCACACTGTACATGTTTATACTGATCTTTTGGGGCACCATACATAACACTTACATCACAGTACAATATTTAAAATGTACCATACGATTAAATAAATAAATGCTTACAAGCGCTTGATACTGTTCCTTTCTACCTTTCCCACAATCTCTTTTTCTTTAATTGTTTTTTGTTCTTTATCTATTTTATATTTGTAATTTTACTTTATAAAAAAGTTTTTGTTTTTTATGTGTTTTCTTAGCTCTTGTTATTCCTTTTTCTATTACTTCCGTCTCTCCAAAGTTGTTTTCTGTTTTACTTTTGTTCAGCCCATAAACTATTAATAATGTATTCCTTCTTATATGTATATCCTTGTAAATATAAATTCCTACCTATATTACTTATAACATGCGGATATTAAGCTCCTCCCTCCTGTGGGGTACGTTATTTATTCAAAATTGAAAAATACTCGGACTTATCAATACCGTTGTTTGATAAATGTCCATCTTTGTGAATTTATATTAATTGCCAAACTGTTTTCCCGAACCCGAACTATAACTTGAATTGACGCTACTTTTCCAGGCTAACCACGTATGTTACTAAATTGAGTATTTTAAATGGTAGGGCTATTCATATTGTTTCTTTTGTTCTTTGTTTGTCATCTTCATCGTAATTTTAACTACTTTTAAATAACTACGTGTTACTGGTTAAAGTGACACGTGTTTATGTTAAGTTGTGAAAATAGGGAAATAAGAAGAAGAAATAAAGAAATAAAGTGACACTTGTTAAACTATAAACTTTTGGTAATTTTACGAATCTACACGCTCATTCTTATCTTGTGGCTAGTCGTTTTCATCTCAGACTAAAAAACAAAAGAAATATTGCATTACATGAAAGTTAACTATGATTGTTTAATTGTCTATTTGGACATATTGATTTAATTTTGATTTGTGATTCTATTTATCTACAAGTATTGTCATTACACAATGTTTAGAAAGAGAGAGAGCATAATTGTTAAATTAAATTCTTAATATTACTATTGATATCCTATTTGGTTTCTGTTAATGTGGACTCCAGTTAAACTTTTCTTATTTTTACTGTTACACCGTTCAAGACTAAAAATTAAATAAGTTTTGTCACACCTATTGTCTCAAATTAAAGTAAAAACTTAGAGTAGAGTGTGTTGAATTTTGATTTTCAAGTCTTTTTCATTGCATGCTTCCCACGCTATTTAAAAAAAATTGTGATGGTAGTTGCCAGTAGTGGAGATGAAAGGGGTTTTTAATTTTTGTATTTTATATAACACATCAATTAAAATAAACATGGCCGCACCCCAACTTTTTTCAACTTTGCTACTTACACCTTCAGCTTTACTCCATTATAAAATAATATTGATTGCTTTTTTTCTTTTTCTTGGTTTCTGTAATTATTAGGAAATGCAATTTTCAAATTCAATTGTTTTGTTTGCTTGTGTCTCTTATTTGCATATCCCTTTTCATTGTTACTTTCCGTAACTGGTGGAAAAACTTTGATTATGAAAAACTACTTTTTCAAGCAGATTTTCTTAAGTAATTAATACAAATAATTTGTAAACCTCGACATTTTAAATTTATATCGGTCACTTCAATTTATTATTTTAATCGACGAAATCGCACCATTGTTATTAAGCGTTTTTTTTTCATTAATTTTAACATAATTAAAACTTCGATTACAATTTTACATAATCGGTATTTTTATTCGTTGATTGTTTTATTTATTATCTCTAAACCCATGAACGGGCAGAGTACGAGATTTTAATTATTTATTTATGTTGACCTGCTGATGATTAAAAACGAATTTTTAATTACTTGTCTGATGTTCATTGACGACTGATGATCGTCTCTTTCTCTGTATTTGAATTAATGTCTCTCTCATTGTACTTAAGTTCATTTTTACTTAGTGTTTTTCACATCTGCCCTCATAATTTATTCTTTTCCACGTCTGTTTGGCGGTAACTAATCAGCACTTTATAATTTTGCAAACCTTGCGTCACTGTCCATTTCAAGAAGTATCTTTTATGTCCCACACATTCAACGCCCTTTAAGTACTTATCTAATTTTAAACATCCGTTCTTATTAAATCTTAATTGCAACTAAGCGAAAGTATTATTTACACGGATAAATATAATTTCTATCTTAAATTAATCCTAAATCGGTTTTTAGAAATCTTAAACTTTAATTACCTTAATTTATATCTGTTTTGAATAGAAATATCCATTATCAATTTATTATTGATCAGATTAAATTACATTTTTTTTATTATTTAAAATAACTTTTCAGTGCAATACATTTTTTCATATAAAATTTTTTGATTCGGTAGTTAATTACAAAAATATTGAAGAACCTATGAAGAAAATGTTGTTGTAAGTAACATTGTCTATAACTTTTGTTTATAGTATTTGTACACAGATTAGTTGCTATGTGAATTTCTGTGACATATCTCATTTATATCTTTTCCGTTCTTTAAGGAGGCCTTTAAGTTGTTTTGGCAAGAACTCAAAATTTACAAAATCATTATATGAGCAAATGCTTATTTAATTATCTATCGACATACATTTCCAAAAAAATAATTATATAAAAATTAGGATGAACACCGATGTTTTCTTGCTTTCTCCGCATCTCGAAAATGAGCAACGTCAAAATAATGAATATAATTAACTTTTCATTTAAATATTTTAAAATATATCAAAGTGTGCATTTAAAAATGAATATTTTAGCTTATTCATTATACGTTAAATTTATATTTGAACCATCTGTGTATTATGGAGCAGTTTTTCGAACAAGATTTGATAACTCTATCAGTTATCACCGTTTCAATGCTCTTCCAAAAACTATCGTATTTTTAATAGAATGGTGCGATTCCCTCTTTTAAAAAAGTCGCAAAACTGTAAGCGTTTATGAATTTATTAAATGCTTTATTGTAAGTGCTAAACAATTAAATATTAAAAATGTATTAATTATTCTGAATTCACTTTAGTTGGTGAAGACACTGACTTCACTGTTTTTTTTATCCTATGTGTTTTGATTATATGAATCGTTTTCTGTAAACAACATTATTTATTCAAATAGTGTTAAAATAATAAACATTATGTTTACACTAATAAGTTATGAGGAGTTCACATGCGTCAGTTGACCATGAGAGATTGGCGACTGATAAATGAATAGCTAGAAAATTAGTCAGATTAATTAGCCGTACAGGGTGAGTCATTTAGAATTTTGAATTTAAATCAGCCTAATGGATATAGTTTTATTAGAAAGCCACAATTTTTATTTTTTTTTTCATTTTTTTAATACGTTTGTGTATTTTATTTTAATTCGGCAAGTTCTATTCTTGAAAGATTTATTGGTCCATCTTACATTTTTCAACAATAAAGTATATCATGTCAATGAATTTCTGCAAGATCTGAAACTTCCAATTTGAATTAAACTATCCATCATTTACCATCAGCTTAATCACGATTCAAATCTTGAACTGAATTGATGGCAGATGTAACTTGCATCTGTACATTAAAAATGAGTTTTATGTGGTTGTATCTTTATGCACATACATTTTCTGCTTCTTCCTGAAATAGAAAACTCATTATAAGTCAAACTGTTACATGCAAAAAGAATTTTGAATTTAAAACATAACATAAATAGGAGTTACACCGTAGCTCAGCGGGAAGGGGCTGTCCTTATAAAGCTGTTGCACGACCTACCAACAGAACTTTTAGACAAAGAACTGTAATCAATTTATCTAAGCACAAACTCATCTTCGAACAACAATCTGTTCTTTCCAAAAACTTTAATTTTGCTATCGCTTCTAAACATATTCCTCAAGACGTATGTGCTGTAGAATCCTCAATTAGAACTCTTCCTCGTTATATTGCTGATCCGATTCGAATTCAGACTACAAAAATTCTGCAATCATCTAATAAAAAAAAAAGATCTTCGATAGAACCCTGACATCACTATTCTTCCAGCGGATAAAGGTAGCGCTACAGTCATCCTGAATACGGCCACTTATGTGACAAATTTAATTCCATGTTATCAGAAGATACGTTTACCACGTGACCCCACTCCTAGTATTGAACGCAAAGTTATTCAAATTATCAAATCTTTTGATCTACCACTTGAGACCAAGCAACGATTTGTTCTTTCTACTTCCAAATCCTCGTTCTATATGGTCTTCCTAAAATTTACAAACAAGGTGTACCTCTTCGGCCCATTATTAGTACAATCTCTTACTTACAAATTAGACAAACTTCTATCAAAATCTTTAACAAATTTAGTGTCACCATTTCATTCATCGTTTAGATGATTTGAAGGTAAATCACGATAATCTCCTTGTTACTTTGGATGTTGCTACTTTATAAAAGTTCCCGTCAATGATTATCTCGCAATTATCATTATCTCAACATGGCCAAGATGTAGGATTGATATCGCTCATACAAAAGTGTCTTTCGTCCACTTATTTTCAATTCCGCAATAACTTTTTGTCGCCAACATTTTTATGGAAATCTTTGCCCCATTACCTTAAAAACTTCACCCTTGAAACCAAAAGTATGGTTTAGGTATGTTGGTGATACATGGTCGCCCTTCTTTAGATACGTTTCTTGGCCATCTCAATAAGCAACATACTGACACAAGTTCACTATGGAAATTGAGAAAAATCATTGTCTTCGATTTTATGACGTACTTGTCATCCGGAAATCCAACCGTGAATTAGGTCATTCGGTGTACCGCAAACTCATTCATTCTGACAGTTACTTACATGCCTTTTCACACCATTATCCTGCCCAAAAAGATCTGTTTTCTTTCTCAACTTGGAGCGTAGCACATAAGTTATCCAAAAAGTCATTTAACTTCACTCCCATCCTCGCTCTTTATGTTTGAAAGAGATTTCTTCTACCATTTCAGAAACAATTCAAGCATTTCTCCCTCACATTCACAATATTACTGATCGAATAAGGAAGCTTTGCCGAAAAAACGGCATTAAATCTATTTTTACATCTTGTAACAAAATGTCACAAATTTTACTTTTTCCTAAGAATAAGTGTCTCACTATTTCTTCTCAAGGTGTACATCGTATTCTCTGTTCATGAGCTTTAGTGTACATAGGTGAAACTGGTCGCTATATTAGTACACGTATTTCGGAACGTGACCGTTATGTTAGGTTAAGACACGGTTCCAAGTCTGCAGTAGCTAAGCATCATTTCGATACTGGTCACAAGATAGATCACGCATTCGTCTCCAAAAGAAAATCCACTCTTTTTTGTGACACGTCCACAACATAGGAATGGCCAGGAAACACAATTTAATATTCCGAGTGCAGGTCAAATTGTCAATACTTTAATTTTTATAGGGATATGGTATAAGAGATGATGTTCACTTGTTGAAAATCACCTTCCCCCAGATTTTAGCAATGGTTTAACAATATATTTCTAATAATAATGATTATAAATTCGAGCGATGAGAAACTCGTTATTTAATTTACTCAGGGTCTGATTTGAGTCTGTTCTAAATAAAAAATTTATTATAAACACATTAAATTTAATCGAATAAACAAAACAAAAATCAATACATGAAGAATTTAAATACTTACTTTAATAACGCTTCTGAACGCAAATACGCCTGGTAAAAACGTAGTATAAACATAATTTTACATCAACCAAATACAATTCTTAATATTTTTAACTAACCTTATGTAATTTTGTTGGAGTTCGTTGTTTTTGATTGTTGTAGAAATTTTGTTAATGATGAAATTCTTGGGTGGTAAACACGCAATTAATTTATTTACTTTATAATTTGTTTTATTAAACGTTCATAATAACTTGTCATTTTCAAACTCTATTATTCAACTTTTAAATTATCCTTTCTTTATACACACGTTTACGTTTTGATTATAGTTTTAATTGATTTTCGATTACATCGTTATTACTTCTAATTTAAACAACGACTCTTTCACTACCAAAATTTTAAGATTACATTTTTCTTCTATTAAGTTTTATCAACGACTCCAGCTTTATTCTCGTTTTTCTCACCGATGCACTTGCACTTTTTATCAAATTTTTCACTTGTTCTTATTAATTGTTTTTCACAACAACGCGTTGATAATTTTTTATCACATTCTCGCGCTATCATGTCTCACAATTACATTTGCACATTTAATCGCGTATAAAACGTTGCGTCTCTACATATATTTTATTTCCAAACTGAAAGGAATTTATAAACATTAATCCTATTTTATACCTTATCTTAATTTATACGCCTACAAAACTTTTATTAAAACTAAATGAAATGCTATTTACATGAAATATTTTATTGATTTCTTAAAATAAATTCAAGTCGGTTTTTACAAAATCTAATTAAATTTTATATTCTTAATTTATTTTCAAATTCAATAGAAATCTTTACTACAAATCTTAAACATTTTTCGATTCAAAACAAAATTATTTTTATTATTAAGATAATATTGTATCGCAATACTTGATATCTAATCAAGCAGTCTGGCATCACTATCGAACAAGCAAAGATGCATTTTGTGCTATTTTCTCAGTGATTCTGGTTGATTCTTTAAGAGACAGCTTGGTGTAAACACATTAACTTCTTAAAATGATTTATATTGCTAGAAGTTAACGTTCTGACTATGACCTTTAATTTCTCACAAATTTACCCTTTAAATTACTCACAGAATTAATTCATTATCCCTACCAATGCTATTAAATGTAATCAACCACAAAATTGTTCTTACCAAGACATATGGGAAAAAGAAAGACTTAAAACCAAGACACCGCGAAATCCAAAAGTTTCTTGAATCAATAGTTTTTGTTGAAAAAACAAAATAAAAATGCATTTAATTAAATTTAGGAAATATTGGTAGAATCATATGTATTAGGTACACGAACAAAAAAATAAAACAGTAAACGAAAATGACAAAGACAGAGATAATATACAAATGAAATAAATTTCCAAAAAAATCCTTAATTACACAAAAAAATTATATGACATGTCATTGTGTATGCGAATGTAATTCACACCTTATTTTTAATTAAATTTACATAAGTAAAAAAATGTGAAATATTTTGCTTATATGATAATAAGCTTATAATAGACGTCAAACATTTTTGCGAATAATTTTATTAAATAAATAATTTTCGTGATCTTTTCAATACTATTTTTTTTCTGTAACTGCTATTCAATTTAGGACAGTTTTGAGTTTACTCACGTTTGATATATTTCTGTCTAATAGTGCTGTCTAAATTTAGTAACGCCCGTTATATTTTTTCAACAATACTAATTATAGACTGAATTTCGGACTGGATCGATTCACAGTTTCCTTAACAGATGTTCTGTAAAATAATATTGCTGGAGGCGCAATGAGGAGCAACTACGATGGTACGAAATACTTTGTTTTGAAACTTCTGCAGAATATCAAATCGAATCACTAGCAGTTTCACATATCTGAATACCGTAACCCGCAGATTAGAATGGGTTAATATATTATCCAAGGATAATTTCGACATTTGACTTGGTTTTAGTCCTACTTGCTTTTTTAGTAAATAGATGCTTTTTTAGTAAATAGATGCTTCTTCCGAGTAAAACGTCGTAACAAGTCCATGTCGACTTATTTAGTTTCCTGAACTTGCAGAAGTTGACAATTGTTAATTTTCTCAGGAGGACTTGTTTTCCTGCTGTAGGGTAAATGTCACATGCAAGGGCTTGGTTTCGTTATCCGTAACGCGCTGTGGTTTAAACCAATGTTGTAATTTTTATTTAGGTTTACTTGAAGGTTTTATTGATCGAAGATTCGGTAGATTCGCCTTGTACTAAAGATATAATACAGGTCCTAGTACGCTGTCTTGAGGAACGCCCGAGTGTATGTATTTACTGCATTGTTTAAATAGGAAGTGTCAGTTACGATTTAACCAGTAGGTGGCAGAATAAGGAGGAAACTTCTTTTATTTAACTAGCAAGCCTCTGTGCAGTACATTATCACAGGCCTAAAATATAGAAAGGAATGCAGCATAGGTATATATTTTGGCATTCAGGTCTCTATTAATTTGGTTGACTAATCTATGTACTTGATGTATCGGGGTTATTTTCCTTTTTGCTGTTACTTTTTTTAACGTACAATTCCTCAAGAACTTTGGATAGCATTGGTAGGTTTATAAGCTTGTAGGAAGAAACACATTTAGGATTTTTAGCTGATTTGTGGATTATTATGATTTTAGGAACGTTTCAGATTTTCGGAAAGTAGTTTTCATCTCAGAATTTAATTACATATGTTTGTTCTTGCAATATTTTCTAGAAATAGGACAAATCCTGGATTGAACATCTCTGAAGACTTGAATACATTTTCTAGATATTTGTGAGAAGGCTTAGGCTTTTTTTCATTGTTCTAGTCCCAGATGTTGTTATTTTTGATTGAAAAACTGAATTTTTAGAATCGGTGTAAGGCTTTCTAAATGTTACTGAATGTCATGGTTCTGTTCTTCTTTAAGCACGTTTTGTAGTTCCTTAGTGACTTTATTCAGTTTTTTTTCTTCTGGTCTGGTTTGTTGTCATTATTTCCGTATGTGTCATTTTGTTACAATGACTATAGATGTTTTTCTTCTCCTTCTGCATATTTTTTGTTACAATAATTTCAATGTCCAGATCATCTGGAATTTTATTTCTCTCAGTTCGCAAATCGCCAGTGTAGATAGTTATTGCACATTGATCTCTTTCATTGCTTTAAAGAGTTCTATATTTTTCGGAATTGTTAGCTTAGAGTACCAAGTTGGATGCTTTACGTTGAAATCTCTCCCTGCAAAGAATTTGTTGCTGAATTATTTGAAACATTCTTCGAATTGCTGCTTTTGATTGAGATGTTCAGGTAGACAGTTATTGGTCTTTAATGGTTAGACTGGTGGCTTTCTTTTATCTAGTATTGTGTATTATCTGGAATGATAATGACAGTTCCTTTACTTGCTTATCACTTAGGTGTTTTGTATGATTTTTTGTTTACGAATCCCCACATAGTCTTTGTCAGTATAGTGTGTTTCAGAAACCATCATGGTGTTAATGTTTTGGTTATATCAGTTCTTAGTTTTAGGTAGCTATTTCACATTTTGGATATTTTCCCATTACCTATGCTAGTTTAGTTAGGCCGGGTTGAATAAGTTCAGCCCTGAATTAATTTGTTCCATGGGTTTGCTCATAATTTCTTCTTGATATTGCTGATATGTAAGTTGATTGTTGGTATTACTTGATTATTTTATGTCTTGTTTTTGTTTCAGGTAGAATATGTTGGATTGATGGGAGTTGCACATTCTTTAGATTGCCTGGATGGTCCCTTCTTTTGCTTACATCGTTTTCGTTCAATAAACTACAAAATCTGTTTTTTGTTTTATGGGTGTAGAGTCTAAGAGTCACTTAGTTTTGTTTGTTTCTTATTATTCCGTTCTTCTTAGGTTGCAAAGTTTGGATTGGGTCATTAAATTACATGTTTCTATTTTTTGTTATTTTTTGTCCGACTGAAAAAGGAGGTCGTCACAACCTTGGAACTTCACCACGATAACGCTCCAAGCCACACCGCTCTGCGGGTCTGTGAGTACCTGGTAAAACACAGCTTGTCAACACTGCCCCACTTGTCTCCGGCGGATTCTTTGTGTTTCCAAGAATCAAATCCGCCATAAAAAAAGTCAGTAGAGTAGGTGGAAGAAGTGTGTCAATGCCTTAGGGGACTATTTGAAGAATTTTGATCGTTTCGAACATTATCTTCGATAAATCTATTTTTTTTAATTGCATTACTTTCCGGACAAACCGTGTACTCTCACCTACTTTTCAGAATCAATTATGAATTAAATATGTATTTAATGATAATTTTAATAACCATAGATTTTTGTGTTTTATCATCAGCAACCTACATACTTTTAATGTAGCGCTTGTGCATAATGTAAACATTACACTTTACCTAATAACACACACTCCAGTAAAAACATAAAAAATGTAGACTTTTACGGCCGATCCTCATATTCATACTATGAATTTTCAGGCTATTAAACCGTAGTCTGTTAGAATATCTCTATCTTCTTCCAAACGTTTAGTTTGCTGCTGTGGCAAATATCCTTAGGAGCTTGGTCATAGAAGTCGGTCGTCATAGGAGCAGTCAAATATTACTATAGGGACTATAAAAAGTGTAATAGATCCAGTTGAAACGTTAGTCAAACACTTCAAACGAGTTCTACGACCACGCAACTGAGAAAATTTTATACAGCAGCAAATGAAACGCCTAGAATAAGAGGAAGAAGTTCCAACAGACCACGGCCCAATAGCCCAGAAAATCATAGTAATGGGTATTTTTTTAAATTAAAAAAAAACGAATAAAAACAATTTTATTTTATAATCTTTATTATTATATAAAAAACCATTCTTTACATTTATTTCTTAAAGGTAAGTACCGTGAATATGGTGAATTCTGAAGTTACAATTTTCAATGACGCGTTTGAGTATTTCGAGTGGTATTTGGCCAATGACTCGAGTAATATTGGCCTCCAATGCCTCAATCGTAGCCGGCTTATTCATGTATACTTTAGAGTTTACATAGCTCCAAGGGAAAAAGTCAATAGGTGTTATGTCACATCATCTAGCCAATTCACTGGTCCAAAGCGTAAAATGATCTGTTCACTGAATCGTTCTCGCAGTAAAGCCATGGTTTTACAGGCATTTCTGTAAAAATAATCCGTTAGTCTGTCTGGGTACAATTGTATTGATTCATCAGCTAAGAAATACTTACGGCTTCCAGAAATCGCTGTGTAGGTCTTACAAAATCGGGAAGAGCATCAGATGTTTCTGTCAGGAACATCAGAAATATAATTTATTCTATTATCTAATATTACTCGTAATTGACCTGTTCTGGTTGAAAGGTCTGTGTCCAGTGTGAAATCATCATCCCAAAATTTTCCCTTAATGTATCTTGAGATTTTAATAGTTTTTGTCAAATACAATAAGGAAACAATAATGGCGAGTTTGTAATACATATACAACACTGTTACTTGTTTAGGCATGTTTTGGGAAACATTTATATGCAACCAACAATACGCATCTTGTTTTGTTTTGCTAATGTCAAAGTCATAGCAACACCTTACCTAAAAAACTGTGTTATCGCTCGGTATAACATTGTAAAATATCCATAATAATCATATGAAATATGATTAATCATTTTAAATAAATATAATCTTATAGTTTAGATGTAATAAACCTTAATAAAAAACGTAGCAACACATGTAATAATATTCATGGTATTTAATTTAAAAATGCATAACTTTGATTATGGATTAGCTAGCTATTCAAATTAATCTGAATAATTTGAAATTGTATGTTAAAATATTTAAAAAAATATTAAGTACATTCACGATAATAGTATTCTGTGTCGCATATAGTGAATAATCGTTTCTAAACTTTGGTATTACCGCAAGTTCAGTCAATTAAGACACCAACGACCACCAAAAACATATATAAAGTTAAAATGTTGTTTTGTACAGGGTGTCGAACGACGTTTTGATAGTCCTATATACAAACTGCCAAAATTGACGCTTAAATTTACTATAAAAAGACTTTCGGTTTTTCTCTCATTTCGGTTCTAGTTAAAGCCATTATTGCACAATACAATCATGACATGATCGAATTTCTATTTCAAAAGGCTGATAAAAAATGTATTATTATACAGATATACAGGGTGCCCATAATCTATCTCATAACATGGGTAACTTTCTTAATATGCAAAATAGGTAATCGGTTAAATTAGGAAAGTTGGGCAGAATTACAAGCAAAATGTTAAACTTTTTCAAATTTGACATATGTCTTCAACTTTTGAAATTTTGTGAAAAAACTGAAAACAGTCGATTTTTTAATGTTGTCCTGTTCCACTACTACTTACTTTAGAACTGAACTAAAATGACATCTTATACATATTTTTACGTAGAATTCGATAAAATTACTCAAAATGTCATAACCCTCTTGATTTTCGAGATATAACACAAACTTACATTTTTTTAAATGGCAATCATAGTTGGCTGTGATCTTATTAAATAGCTTTTGTTTTTGCGATTTCATTGATATAAGGT
The DNA here is from genome assembly GCA_030710515.1 of Abscondita cerata. Taxonomy (NCBI): domain Eukaryota; kingdom Metazoa; phylum Arthropoda; class Insecta; order Coleoptera; family Lampyridae; genus Abscondita; species Abscondita cerata. The sequence continues at coordinate 211,823 of JALBCR010002565.1, forward strand.
TCGATATACTTTACTCTTACATTTTTTTGTAAATGCTAAAAGTAGTTTATTGATACAATTAAGCTGCAAAATAATACACAGGCAGGCTATGGAAACAAATGCTTCAAACAAAAACCTGTTGAAACAAAAGCCTGTGTCGTCAACTAAATAATTTGATTTACATAAGTAAGTTGTATTATTCACGGTGATTTATTTTAAAAACATAAAATTCTCAAAATAAACAATGTATTCACATGAAGAGAGAAACGACATGCTTTTTGTTATTATGCTAGCAACAGAAATAGTAATGAAGCCAGTGAAATGTATTTGCAAAGATATATGGAAAGAAGACAACCAGATAAAAGACTTTTTTCCAAACTGGAAAATAATTTAAAACTATACGGATCATTTATGAAACCAAAAGCTAAGCAAAAGTTTAATCAAGAAGACGAAGAAAGAGTTTTGGCATATGTAAATTATAAACCAAAAACATCTACCCGTGAAATTGCAAGTGAGTGTGGTACTTCTACAGAAAAAGCTCGTTTAATTTTAAAACAAAATCGATTCAAGCCGTATAAATTTCATATCGGCAACACCTTGTATCCAGCCGACTCAGAGAGAAAATTAAATTACGCTCGATGGTTTTAAGAGAAACTGACAACGATCCATATTTCTCGCGCAGAATTTTATTTACTGACGAGGCAAAATTTACCAATAACGGTGTATTTAATAGACATAATAATAACTATTGGTCTGAGAACAACCCTCATGTTACTGTTGAGAGACGAGATCAACATATTTTTTCAATAAATGTGTGGTGTGGCATCCTCGGTAGCAGAATAATTGGTCCGTTCTTTTACAATTACCATTTAAATGGAAGGCGATATTTAGAATTTCTTCAAAATGACTTGGAAGACATGTTAGATGAACTGCCATTAAATGTGGTACAAAATCTTACTCATTTCCAACATGATGGTGCTCCTGCTCATAATTTTAGAGCTGTTTCTGAATATCTTTCCGAACGTTTTCCGAGCTGGATCGGTAATTCAGGTCCTATTAATTGGCCGGCAAGAACACCTGATATCACACCTCTCGATTTTTTCTTGTGGGGAACCGTTAAAGACAGGGTACAAAGAAAAACCCAATAATGTAGAAGAATTAAAAGATAGAATTAGGTTGATTATTAGAAGAATTCGTCCTCGCAGTTTGGAAAAAGTGCATAGAGAGATGGTTAGAAGATGTCAAATGTGCATATTGGTTAACGGGGGCCATTTCGAACATTTAATATGAACTTTTATGTCTTTTGTACATTATTGAAATAGAACATAATTACAAACCATTAATAGTACCTACTTGTGGTATTATATTGTCAATATAAATTTTTGTTTCAAGTTTAACTAACTTGTAAATCATTTTGTTCCTTAATGGTATCAACAACACAATTTTGGGCATTTAAATAGAAATACAAGAGTAAAGTATATCGAACCTTATATCAATGAAATCGCAAAAACAAAAGCTATTTAATAAGATCACAGCCAACTATGATTGTCATTTAAAAAATGTAAGTTTGTGTTATATCTCGAAAATCAAGAGGGTTATGACATTTTGAGTAATTTTATCGAATTCTACGTAAAATATGTATAAGATGTCATTTTAGTTCAGTTCTAAAGTAAGTAGTAGTGGAACAGGACAACATTAAAAAAATCGACTGTTTTCAGTTTTTTCACAAAATTTCAAAAGTTGAAGACATATGTCAAATTTAAAAAAAGTTTAACATTTTGCTTGTAATTCTGCCCAACTTTCCTAATTTAACCGATTACCTATTTTGCATATTAAGAAAGTTACCCATGTTATGAGATAGATTATGGGCACCCTGTATATATTATATCAAAAAAACAAGTTGAGATAACGTGATGAAAGGAAACCCGGAAGTTCTTTTACAGTAGATATAATCGTAAATTTTAGCTGCCAAATTTCATGGTTGCCATGTGAACAGTTTTGAAATATCGAACTGTAAAAGAGTCGTGGGACACCCTGTATGGAAATATTATTCTACAATTCGCGTACTGAATCTTCCAAGAAATGTAATCCTCAGTAAATTAACGTTTATATCTCACTACAGTATAGCGACTATAAACAATTAGTTCAATCATCTAGGTTACCTGCACGAAAAGCCTTTAATACATTAATTTAAGCACAAGCAAAAATTGATTATGTACACATTGCCGTGAAAATAGGTGTGTAATCATTACCACTCTTGAACTACAATAGATTCAAGGCGCAACGGATGCAATTAAATAAAAATATGGAAAATTGTCTATTTTTAGACCAAAAATTGTGTAAGGGTGGTTATTAATAAATTTACATTATTAGGATGGTTATTCATTGGAGAATTTTTTTTCAAAAATTCTGAAAATAATCAAAAACTTTATGTATCTTTGTTTAGAATTATTTTTTTCAAACGATGTTTGTCCCAAATCGTTTTTCTTCCAACGTACTGCAATGCGCATTCCTAGCTGGATTGATACAGTAGCGCAGTTACGTATTGAAAGTTGCAGAGATAATTGTAAATTTATTTATGCAGTATTTGGTGCTGTTTTGTTGTCTAGGCAGCTAGTTACTTTACTGTCATTGCGGTTTGCATATATTTTACGTAAGATTTTTACTCCACATCATATAAATCCGATGGGGGAATTACAAACAGAAACTTTTAACATTTTTTACAACAAAATATTTTTTCATCAAATAAAAGTTGTTTGTAATTTAGAAACGCACAACTTTTATTTATGAAAGGAAAGTTGTTGGAAATTTAATTATTGATAACTACTTATTGAATTAGTTTTTTCTAAAAGCCTCGTTTGGTTTGAGGGAACGGGTATAAAAAGAGATACCTTCGTTTTAACTCCGTCTAAACAGTTGAGTGCTTAATTCTTGTTAAATTGTCTTGACAATACTTCCCGATTTTTAAGGTTAATACTAAATTACGTCACAGTTTAGGAACAATGTTTTTTCTTACATCGTATCATTTTTTCTATCAAAAGTTCCACACATTTTCTATACCTTCTTACATAACAAACTGAAAAACCCCAAAAAACTGCACCAAAAAACTTTACTCGGACACGTGTTTCAATACTAAGCTATCATCATCAGGGAACATGTTTATTAGTATCTACGCGAAACGTTTGTTTAAACTTCTCCACTCAATTGGATTGAATTTTTTGCATTTCTTTTGAGCCTCACTGCAATTGTTGAATTTTTTAGGAACTTTTAGAATTTCGCTGTTTTTTGAATTGTTCGACATTTCTCCAGTTTTTCTTTACGTCCTACGGAAAAACTAATCACGTAAGTCAGTGCAATAAAAAAAATCAGCTCATCGCCTAGTGGTGATGACGCCACACATGTAATATTTTTATACCTTGACAAGAACGGTGATGAATGTCAGTTTTCATTTAGCATCTGATTGAACTAATTGAGAAAAGCCAGTGGCGGATTACCCACTAGACTGACTAGGCTGTAGCCTAGGGGCGTAAACCGTAAAGAGGCTCCCCTCAAACGGTAGACAAATTAAAAAATAGTTACCTATACTACCGTTAACGTGTAAAGTGAAAAAAATAATATATTGTCTATTTTAATAGTTATTTGTATCACTAGGCTAGAAATTAACCTTTTACGACTGGGAGGAGGCGTCCGAGCACTTTTTGTCTGCGAAGATCAGAAGTTTTTCTAGTAGAAAATATTGTTTTGAAACTAGTTTTTCGATCAATCTCTCACAATAATATTTTTTAATAAAAACCTAGTCTAACCTATAACAGCTTAATAATTACTATTCTGGATTTCATTTGATATATTATCGATACAAGTATTTAGAAAAAAACTTAGAATCAGGATCATCAACAACAGTCTAAAAGACGTGGAATTTTGAAACTATTTTCCGCGATAATTATGATTTCATATTTCTGGTTTTTGCTTGAGGAAGATTTGGAGAACTACTCTATAAATCCATGATGATAGGAGGGAAAAAATATATAAAGAAATAAGGTGTAGTGTATCATATTTTTGAATGGCTGAAGAAGCGAAATTCAGCTCTAGTAAGTAAGACAGACTTCCTTGAAGCAGACCAGAGTAGATACAGTAAAAGATGTACCGACCGATACTCGGACTCAACCACAGAATGAAGTTATAGATATTATTGACCAAGACCAAGATAACGTATAGAACACATATGAGCCTTTAACGATTCAAGTATAAACTTCTTGCCAGGAAGAAGATTTCTGCGTCATAAGTATGTGCATATGAATCAATATTAAAAACTTCTGAGTCAATTTGAGCATTTAATATTTAGTTACTGGCTAAAATTAGAAAATTAAATGACAGCAAGTAGTAACCAAACATACAGAATGTAACCAAAATGACAGCGACCGATGAAGTCAATTGATTAACTTTATTCATAACGCAGATAGTAAATATTCCCTCTCTATTTTACACATATCAGTGTCTTACTCATACAATGATCGGTACGTTATTTCGTACGTCAAAAAATAATGACGCAAGTATATTTTTTGGTGGCACCATGTTTAGACGCGGTATCAACAAATGTGTTTACAAAGTTATGACGTCACATCCAATCTCATAATGTTTCCAATCACGTGGTTTATGTAATTAATTTTCTATATTTTGGGTGGTTTTTGAAAAATTAGTGCAACTAAATATTTTTCTTTCTTGATTATATAATAATAATTCATATTTTGACATTAATAAGTGTGTTTTATTAAAATCTGTTTTGCATGCATACATCCGTTTAATACACTCTTACCAGATTGCACAAATCGTACTTAGTCGTTAACTATTTGGTAGCCAATCAGTGAACAGTAATTTAAAGTTTAACCAATCAGAAGGACAGTTACTTATGCAACCGGGAAAATGTTTACCAATATTTTTCGTGTTTCAACTCGTGACAATTGATAATAACAATTTCACTCGTATTATACTTGAAATATTCATATTTAATTACACAAGAGTTTTCATTTTTTTTCGATAAAATTTACCGTTTTTAACAAAAATATTTGTTGCTGAGTAACTGGACGAAACAATTGGCTTTGGTTATCTTGCAATTTGTTGACTCCGGTTACCTTTCACTTTCAGCAATTAAATTTGACTTTAAATTATTATTTAAATTTATTAGCAAACTGTCAGCTGGATGAGATGGAACATTCCATGACCATTAATGAGATGTCATATAAAAACTTTGTTTTTCAAGTTGATATTTTCAAATGTTGTTGGATTTTTGACTTTCTTATCAGAGACAACAGCAATTCATAATGTAAAATCTAAAATCTAACCTTGTTATTTTTAGATCTTGCAAATTTTCAGTCGATTTGTAACTGTACATTCATGCCACTACAAATTTGTGATTTGGGAATTTATTAATACATTGAACAATCATTGTTTCTATGACGTGTATCTAAATAAAATTGCAATGAATAAAGTAACACAGTCTAAAACAACGAGTTATCAGCATAGTCATTGTTTAAAAAATATGTATATTTTAATTCAGAAATAGACAAAGAGAATTTGGTATCGACATAAAAACCCTTAAAATTGTGCCTATCACCTAATACTTGTAGCAAAGACCATATAATATGGTCTTTGCTTGTAGTGTTACCCTTTGCCTTTATGACTGCCTGGAACCTTCTTGACATGCATTCTGGCAAATTGCCAGACCACTCAAGCACCTTCACCTGATTACCTGAGAGAAATTTAGAGATAGTCCGAATATTTTGACTCTTTTCGCCTATGACTTCTGGCATCTTCTTATCATGTTTTTATGTATTTAAGACGTTTTTGTTAAAATTAATTTACTGCTGTACCACATTTCTATTAAGTGGTCAATCAGCCGACACTTGGTTGAGGTCTGGCAAATTTTCAGGATAGTCGAGCACTTTTACCTGGTTGTCAGAGTGGAACTTTATCACAGTTTTTGCTTTGTGACTTACCAACGAGTCTGCATAAAGTGAACTGCTAATTCAAAAACCACTCCTAAACCTGAGAAAACATTTTGGTTCACAGCACTCGCAAATACTGATCCTACTTTATCGTTCCTTCGACGATAAGAGATGAACAGTTCCTTTGCGATTTATAGCCACATCATGATGCTAATAAGTGGTAGAGTGCTTTGCCGTTCTCACGATGCATCTTTCCTCGTTTTCTCTTCACAAAATCAGTTTTATCCATGAGGATCTGCATATTCAATTCGCAAACCTAAAATGTTTTATCATTTCAGAATTTAAAGCATACTGATAAAGTTGCACAGAAGAAATCACAATGTTTTTTATCTGTTTCTAATCATTAACTGCGTGATCTTTCACCCACATTGTAGTATATTTTTTCTTCATGGTTGTACTCAGTAACGGCTTTTTGCAGGTCAATACGTTGAAAACTCTAGATATTTTTTAATTTGCCGATTAGCTGTCATTCGTGAAATGTTGATACCAGAGTCTTGCATTAATTTTTCTCTTATTTCTTGGGTTTTTTTGACTACATTATCCTTTGCGTCGTGGGACCAAATCAAAGTTTTTATCAAGCTTTTTTATGTTGACAATTGCTTTCCAGAAAGATTTTATCTTTGTTGTTTTCTTTGGTGAGATGTCGCATATAGATTTAGTTTCTTACTACAGGTGTATGGCACATGTAAACAGGTAACCCGCATTATACTGGAAAGGCCGCAAAGCTAGTAACTTGACAGGGTTGCCAACCAAATTATTCGTTGGCCGAATTTGAAACACAACAAGTGCAAACTCAACATCAAATTTGTTATAAAGCGATTACCAAACATAACGTTATTTCTTAAATTGGCAATAGTTAACAAGTGACAGATCAAATATGTAAACACATAACTCGTATCGTCTTCAATTCGCAATTGAAAATTCGCATTCTTAAACACCGGTGTTAATGGTTTATTTAATAAAATTAGTAATTGATAGCACTCTCATAAAATGGCGCTTGAGTTTACTGTTGCCAGTCTATTTTTGGCACTTCAATATAGTGGAACAATATAATGAAATAGAAACACACATGCTATATACAGGGTGTTTCATTAATCAGTACAGAAAATGAAACTGGAGATTCCTTGCAAAATTTAAAGGGGGGTTTAACATAAAAAAAAATTCCTTAAAGCCTCCCTGAAGAGTTACAGCCCTTAAAGATGTGTAAAAATTCACATTAATCGATTTTTTCTGAAATGACTTGAAATAAAAAAAAAGAAATCTAAACATTCAAATACTACTACCAAGAAGCCTTCATAATTTCATAATTTTATTCACCCTTGTTCTCTTCAAGGGGTGAGTCTTACTACCCCTTAGAGTTTTTTTACCAGAACTTTTAACTAATTTTTTTTTCAATTTTAAAATTTAGATTTTGGAGGGCCAATTCAATTAAAAACTTTTTGTCTCTTAAAATTTCACGTAAACTCAATACTTTTTCACCAAAAAATAAATTAAGCGAACTTGCAGAATTTTTAATTAATAAGTTGCGTATGCAAGTTTGACATAAATAACAATATTATTATTAACTATCATTTTTAATTTAAATTAACAATATTATTTCAGAGAGTGTTCAAAATGGGCACTATTTTCTTGAATACAGGCTCTTATTCTTTTGAACAAATTTCCGTTAACGCTACCTAGCATTGCTACAGATTGTCTAACTCTTCAGGGGAGGCTTTAAGGAAATTTATGTTAAACCCCTTTAAATTTTGCAAGGAATCTCCAGTTTCATTTTCTGTACTGATTAATGAAACACCCTGTATACATGGTAGTGAAATTATAAAATATTTATAAAGATTGTTCAATTTTCCATGATGGCCGTAATTTGTAATAATTTGATCATTTGATTACAATAATTTGGTATCATTGTAAATTCCGTTCTTAAACCTGCTACTTACTGGCTATCTATATGCCAAGAATTTGACATGTTTTGACTTTCTACATATTACTATACTTCAATTCAATTGATATTACCACGATGTGTGGACAAAATAATTAATTTTTCTAACAACACTGATAATTGTATTTGGCGTAGTCTACTATTAAGTTTAGTAAGACATATGTTTTATGTCATTTTACAACTATCCACGTGTCGTGACTGTCGCTTGGGTGCCATATCGCAGCCACTACGAATCGGCAAGGGTCAGAAGGAGAGTACTAATGCGGCTTGGTTGCCGACAACCCGAATCGGACAGTACTTTGAACCTATCTGGGAATAGTTTTGACTAGTACTCGGTCGGTCAACAGGTGACCACGTCCCCCTCATATTGTGCAATTACCCAGTTGGTAACCCAATGTCGCAACAATGCGTCAGCAACACGAGTCGCTTTCCAAGACAACGCTAAACTGGACCTGAAGTTATAGGCAACACTCGAGCCCCTCAACTCCCTGAACTTGCATCACAAGCCAGGGTAGCCCATTCTACAGTCTTTGCTAAAACCACCCACAGTAATGTGCCGGGAAGTCCCAGGCCTCCATTGAGAGAGCCGGTCATAGAAGTGGGCAGATTACACTTCAAGTTGGTTCGGTTATGGCTCCAATCTGAAGGGGTTGCCGTTCTCCAAAAGCCCTAGACCTCCCTGGGAGTGTCAATTTTGTATTGGCACGCCAACGACCAGTGCGCCTTCGGTCTTATACTCTACCAATGTGTAATTATAGAAGTAGAACAGCCAGTCTAAACAACCAGGTTGATTATTACCAACCTTTATTTTGGAACCAGAGAGTTCGACGCGCGCCGAAAACCGAACTAATAAAGTTCAGATGAGATACCACGTTCGAGGTCCCTCTAATCCATTCCCTGAGGAGTCCTTTAACGGTGTCACCAGCGGCTTCAGCGCTAATACTCAGTAATACCAGAATATACTCGATTTGTTGTTGCATAAACCACCATTCACAGCGTCCGGTGATTTTTGTTCGTGCTATCCTACACTGATGAGCCTCAAATAAGACGAAATACGTGTACGTAACTGCCATTCGTAATTATGCAGTTATCACTAGCTACTGTTTTATTCGGTTGGCAAAAATTTGAAATACCTATTGTGTTAAAAATGTGCTTAGCTTTTTCGCAATGTTGTAAAAAAGTTCACAGCCGACATCTTCCACTTCTACAGATTTCTACAAGTATTACATTTTAACAACTATCTTATTTATAAGATGTGGAGTAAAAACAGCTAAAGCTAGTAATGTAGAAGACAATGTATAACAATACAAAATTTAATTAGATACAAAGGCAAAATTATGGGAAAAAGTACTCCAGTTATGACAAAAAAATTTACATTTTTTCTAACATTGTTGGATTCCGACCAGAATCATCGAGACTATTTTATTTTGCCGTCTCTAAAAGAGAAATAGATACTACAAGATGCAGTTGGGAAATCTTTATTGGTAATTTGACATAATTTTATTTAGTTATCATATTAAAAACCTGTTAAACTTGTTTACAAAACATCCTACCACTGATCATTAATAAACAAATAAATGACGTCAAAAACTGAAAGCAATCATTATGTATATGTAACAATACAATTACACGAATCAATTAATATTTTTACGTGCCTCGATCAGAATTCGTTTTTGCATGTCTAATGTACCTACAATTAACAAAACCAAATGCAAATTAATATTTAATGATTACAAAATCGCGATGTTGTTGTTTACTACTTTCAACAATTACTTAACAATCAATTAATATTTATATTTTGTTGGGTTTCTTTATTCATTAACATTAATATATTGCTCTTGTGGTAATAAGAAATGCACTAAGATGAATGCAAATTAGTTAAAAATAGTTTTGCGTAATGCGTACCAAAAACAAAAAAATGTGTGACTCATTGTACTTGTATTAAATACAAGAAGTGTTAAGTAGTGATATCATAACAGGTGATTGCACAATCCTACTTTGAATGCCTAAACAATCACATTACTCATTAAATTTTGCAAACCATTATCATCTTCATTTTATGCATTTTGGAAATATTTTCCGATGACCATGTGGCGATAAATAATTGTTAGTCGACAGTATCTTGTTACCAAAAATTATCTACTAACAGGTTGAGGAGAGTGCATTGCATAATTCCTTGAAATAGATTAAGTTATTCGTCGGTTCCTGCGCGCACTTCTTTTTTATCAGACGTCCTCTATGATACTGACCTTGAACTATTTCCTCAGCTTGTAGATATAAATAAAATTGTTAACTTTGCTAAGCTTAATAATGTTTCTCTTCGGAAGTTGTAGGGGCGGAATGTGCTTTGATTATTCTGTCTTTGTTTGATAGCGCATTTGAGTTCCGTTTTATCTGTACGATAATAACTTTTAAATACATTTTCGCATTTTTTGATTGTTTATAACAACTTTTTATTTTGGGATTCGACAGATCCCAAAGCAATTTAGTACCTACTTGATGATTGATGATCATAACTACAAATTTCTCCAAAAATTCACTGTTAGGACTAAGATCGAATCGGAAAGTGAACTTTTGACGGTGAATTTTATAACCAACGCGAGATGCAGGTTAGAGAAAGTGAAAATGAGAGACAAGTGATTCATCTAAAACGCATTTATTTTATGGGTAAACGAGACACAAGGAACTATCGTTAATGAACGACCAAAAAGGTAATATATTATGTAATGGTCCAGGGTCCATTCTACACTTATTTAGGTTAGTTTAGAAACCAAATTAACGGACAGACTGATAAGAAAATGAAATAAACGATGAGGATAAACTTTGAAATTTTTTGTAACCAGAGAAAAAAGAGTGTATAAAACTGGTCAGTATGTACATACAGGGTGTCCAGAAACTCTCCTGACAAACGAAGACCGGAGATTCCTCAGATAATTTTAAGACAATTTAACCCAATTCACCTAGTCTGAAAATGCTTCCTAAGGGAGCTAGAGCTCTTTGAAGATGGCGCCTGGTAAAGTAAAAAATTAAAAGATAAACTTCACGAACTGACAACAATTTGACAATGAAAAACGTAGGTTTTACTTTTGTTGGCAGTTCAGAGCCAACTAGTGCAAAAAATATAAATTTAACTTTAATGACAAAAAAACAAAAAATTTTCAAATCCATTTTTATAGAAAACGGTGTATCCTAATGACTTAAAGTGAGAGTACCTTTTAGTACTAGAATACCTGAAAATTTATGACCGGTACTAGAATTTCGCAATTGATGGAATCGATTCATCTCTGAAGGCTAAACAGGCATACCAGTTTTTGCTTTTCTAAGTAGAAGCGTTTTGGAGGTATTTAAAAAAACTATTTACAAGGTGCCATCTTCAAAGAGCTCTAGCTCCCTTAGGAAGGATTTTCGGACTAGGTGAATTGGGTTAAATTGTCTTAATATTATCTGAGGATACTCCGGTCTTCGTTTGTCAGGAGAGTTTTTGGACACCCTGTATATGTGGTGCAGGGCCTGTATACATCCATAAGCTTTTGTACCAGATTCGGACAAGTGGTACTATACATTTATATAAAATAATTTAAAATAAAGCAGGAGTTCTACAGGAAAATAGGGTCATTAATGAAACAAATCTTTAACTCAACCAAGAAGATTCAGCAGACCATTACATTAACAAAGACCGAAGGAGATCCTCTCTCAGGAGCTTGGAGTTTACCGTATACCTTGTACGTATAGCAAGATATACATAGAAACCACTTATAGATTGATAGGAACTATACTTACTGAAAAGTCAGCGGTAGCAGAACATACGCTTAGCAATAGGGATCACAAGATCAAGATTCTTCAATAGAAAGGAAGAAACCATGAGGCTCTCAACCTAATCCATAAGAACATTAGAACGAAATTTGACCGGTGCGATGCAATCTCCGCCTTTTTTAAACCATTACATACAAGCTGTGAAGCAGAAATCATCAGTGTACATTCAATTTCGGAAATGGAAGGACCTTTGAAAAAGGTTAGGAAGAAATTTCAATCAAGGATGGCCTTTAGACCTAAATATAAACGAAGCTAGTTCAAGAACGGGCTTCAGAAGCCTAAACTAATTTGTTAGATGCACACATTTGTTCAGCAAAATAGCAGCCATAAATGAGATATAAAAAAATTTAAAACTAATGAAAAGCAAAGAATGTTATTCACTGCACTTAAAGGGAAGAGTTGAATCAACGCGCAAAGTATTTTGCAATACATTTAAACCAAAGGAATGATCAGGAAAGCTATGAGGGAGACGCACTCTTAGATTTCGACCATAACCAGGCGTTCATGTCGGTTCTCTTAAATTAAAAAAGCACTCGGCTTTAATTTGAAGCTATTTTCTTTTCCATAGTGTGTGACTCTTTAAATTTGGATGTATAAGTTTGAGAAATCGGATTCTAAACAAACTACCTACATAATATTTAATATAATGATGACAATAGTACAAATTTTGTAGAAACATTGATGAACATTATGGAGATTGGGGTGATTTGGAAACATTCAGTAAGATAGCAATCCAATAAACCATAACTTTACGGAAAGAATATTAACCTGCAACAGGAATATAAAAAGGGATTTGGAATTGTGATGTTGGAAGTACTTCCAAAATGTATTCTTATTAATAGGACACTAGTGGCTCGGGGCGCGCCTTATGCACTCAATAAATTTTGAGTTATTGCTGGACGTTCTCAAACGGGGCTAGGTAGGATGTAATTAAAACACCATAAAACACCTATAGAAGGCCCAGCCCTGTTGAAAAAAATTAATAAGTTCAGAAACTAAGTATCAATAGACCTTGTGTAAGCGTCGGACCGCTTTTTTATATGAGGACGAAACACACACCACAGGCAAGAGGCTAATTATCTCAGTTTTTAGAGAGTCGTGCTAATAACGTGAAGGTAGTGAGTTCGATTCTCCCATGGACCCAATATATTTTTATATAAGAGTTGTGGTTAAAAAATAAACGGAATGATCAGCTGACCGGCTTTACAGATCAACACGTATTAATTATAGGATTTGCAACACAAAAAAATTGTCAAGTTATTCTTTGCGGGGCTAGTGTCCTCTTTAATCAAGAGTGTTAAAGGTTTTTGACTATATTACTAAGTAGACATAAGTCGTTTACACCTTATACATATACAGTGTGTCCCATGCAAAAGGTAACAAACTTTGTTTCTCCAAAACGGATTATTTGAAAAAATCTGAAACACGGCAAATGTATTTTTTTTAATATCTGTTTGTACAAGCTTGTTACGTTTTCGATGGGACATACTGTAGAGTACACACACATCAGTATATTACATTATTCCAAAAGTTTATAAATAAAATGTTTTGTAGTGACATTATCATCCAGATTATAAGATACAATGAGCATTAAAAAATTAATCTGGGTTTACAAAAAGAATTAAATTAACACCTGAAACTCATTCATCCAATGAAAACTTTGAAACAAAACAAAATTTCACTTTATTACTAATAAAACAATTAGCCGTATTACACAAAACAGTGATAAGATAACAGAAAATAATTCGAGTTCTATTAGTGACTGGAAATAAAATAATTTATTTCAGATAATTTAACACAGATTTTGAATGGTTGAAGTTTTTTTTCTAAACTGTTGGCTTAAAAAATTAAGATTATCTTGGCAATGGGATTTATGGCATTAAATTAAATCCAGCGAATGATTTGACTGTTGAAATAGTAACACACTTTATTATTACTTCTATAAAAAAATACGACATCTATCAATTTGGCAGACTTTTATGACGCAAAATGAATTTTGTTTAGGGATTTGTATGAGACTATAGCAGGCGATTTGAATACGTCATTGCCTTGCTTGTGCCATCTCTACAGGATGGACAAAGAGTGTTTGTAATGAGTACTCTGGGTATATTAACGCATATCTTTAAAGTTTATCGCTCGGGTATAGAAAACCACAATGTAATTTATATCAAGTTTTTAAATGGAACTCCTGTGTATTATTATTTTCGGCATAATTGAATGGGACTTTATGTATCACTCATTATCTAGAACGCGCTATTTAGCCGCAACTCGTAATTTTTGAAATGATATCACGTTTAAAGCAAAGATGCTTCACCCAATCTGAACGAAGAATCCAAGTATTCTGTTTAAGAAAATCACCATATATTTCTCAAAACGGTGTTGTCCAACCCTGTATATTCTTGTTTCTATTGTCTATTGTCTCGTATGCTTTGTAATCGTACGTATGAAAAAATAGAGTCTCGTCTCTATATTCCAGTTACTTCTTTCTTATAATCTTATAACCATAGACACATATGTACAATGTACATACACTGTCTCCATGACCAATATAGAATTTCACAATTTAATCAAATCAAATTTAATTACCCAACATTCTCACTCTTGGGAATACAAAATATTATGGCACATCTCTAGGCACGGGCGATTTAACTGCAATGCTTTCTAGCTCTAGCACATTCGTGCAAGAATATAGTGTTTATTTTTACATGACAGCGTGGTGACAGATTCGTCATGCAAATAATAATTATTTATTAAATAAATAAATATTTACTTGAAACCTTTGGCCGTGGAGAAATTATAGTCGCGATGCTCGTGATTCTTCACGCTCACCTCCGGCTCGCGCTCTGAACCTTCAATATCGTATACAAAATGAACTTACTGAAAGTAAGACGAGACTACTGTAAAACAACCCTACTAAATAGTCATGTACCAACCGAGGAGAATGACTTAGAAGAAAAGGACAGGATTAAAAGCTAGATACCCGAATATAACCGGAAATTGTTATCAGAGATTATAACGCAGTAGTGGGGAAACATTGTAGGAGGAAATAGTTTACATGAAGAAAGCAGTAAAAAAACTTCACATTGGAGAATCAAATGAAAATTATGAGTACAAAGTTCCAGCACAAAAATATACACAATACTACATGGGGGATTCCCGAATGGAAACACTAAAAACCAAATAGACCACGTGTGATCAGTTTTAACCCGCAAAGGTCGTCAAATATAGTAGAGGCTATAGAAGGGCAGACGCAGATACTGATCACTCCTTAATATTAATAAAATTAAAACAGAAGTTGCTAGAGGAACCAGAAGGAAAGAAGAATAGCATAAAACGACTAAGACAAAACAACTAGAGGATGTGGAGATAAAGAAAAATTAAAACAGAGATTTCCAAAAGATTAGAAGATAGAGATAGAGAAGAAAAGTAAAGTAATAGAAAAAATCTTAACAGAGACCGCCCAACATCTGCTAAAAAATCATAATAGAACATATAAAGTACTGGTATGACGATTAATGTAAAAAAGGTTGTGAGGAAAGCAACAAAACCAGGATAATTATGCTTAAAGAGGAAATAGAAAAGAGAAAAGATTAACAGCCAAAAGAATATGCAGAAGAAAAATGAAAGCACCAGGCAAAAGGTGAAATTGATACAGGGAAAGTACAGAAACCAGGAAATAAGAAATTTTTACCAAGAAACCAAAAACCAGACGAAAGAAAATGGGGTTGCTGCAATTAGTGTAGAAACGAGTCAGGAGAACTAGTAGGGGACATGAAAGAAAAAAAACTGAAGTGTGGGCACAATACTATTTTAAAAACTTACTGGGAACAAAGAAAGAAGATGAAAAAACATTTTCTCGAATTCAAAAGAGACAGAAGAAGAACGGGAAAAATGTAACTGAACCAACACAAAAAGAGATAGAAAAAATAATTTAAAAAAACAGCAAGAAATAAAAGTCCTAGGGATAACGCCATATCAACCGAGATCTTGAAGGAAGGAGGTCCACTGTTATTGTCAAGAATAACAGACATATTAAAGAAAGTATGGAAATCCAAAAGAATACTAAGCAGGTGGAGCAGAGCAGTTAAATATCCCATTCATAAAAAAGGGGACACCACTATATATAGTAACCTTAGACGGATTGCTCTAAGAGATTGTCCTACTAGATACAGGGTGTTAATTAAGTGTGTGGCCAATTGTTTTAACACCCCGTATAATAAAAACAAAGTCGTTTAGAACTAGTTTACATCAACCTTATGTCTTAAAATTAAGTAAGGAACAACATCCTAAAGTTTGACCACATACCCTGTACGGTTTGGCAAAAGTATAAGGAACAGAATAGAAGAGTATACAAAGGAAGTTATTGGAAAGTACCAAGAAGGCACCAATGTACGGCTTTGGTGAAGATGTGATACGGGTTACAAGTGAACGCCGGCAAAACAAAATATATGAAAATGGTAGGTTGGCAGGAAATAAAGGAGGGTCAACACTGACAAGTAACTACAGCAGAGGGGAAGACGTATGATTACTTAGAAGTGACGATAACTAATAAATGTAAAGAAAAACTAGAAATAAAGAAGATAATAAGTAAAAGAAATTCCGGGCCATTGAAAAAAATGCTGAGGTCTAAACATGTCTCCTTGGCAGCAAAGATTCGGCTATATGGAACAGTAATATGCCCTGCTGTCATGTATAGATAATGAATAAGCAGAAGGCAAGGAAATTGAAAGCTTGGGAAAGAAAGATACTGAGGAGCATCGATGGAGGATTAAGGACCTATGAAGGAAACTCGAGAAGACGTATAAATAAATAAATAACAAAAATTTATAAAAAACCAATAACACAATGAATCAGGTAACTTATTGAGGAAGTGCAATTACAGAAAACGAATAGAACAATATAAAAAGAGAGAACACCAGAGACAAGATAACATGTAGAAAACGGGGCAAGATACCAAATACTTCATTCGATCGTGAACGTGAGACAATTCTTAAGAACAAGAACAAGGAAGCAAGTGTGGCATGGCTAATTAAAAATCGATCAGGGACACGATGGAGAAAATGGAAAAAGATAATAAGAGTAATGTCAAAATATATAACTATTTTAAGAAAACCAAGGGGGGGAAAAGAAAAAGTGCTGACATGTAATAAGGTAGGAGGAACTGATAACGTAACCCAAATGATTAAGTGAATGGGAGAAGGGATAATTAGGGCAAGTATTAAATAAGAGAAATCTACAATATGTGCAGATTATAGAGGAATTAGCCTATTGAATGTGTACTGCATTTACTTTTAAGACGAAGCGGAAAATTTGAAGCTTTTATTTGAATTTACATTTATTACTACCTGATTACGCTCAAGCGTTATAATCAATCCGGTGCAAGGAATGTACAAAACACGTGTGGACCACGTATTAGTGTTTATTTACTTCCGGATTGCTTTGGAATTGAATAAAGTATAGCATATAAAATCCTAATCACCTTAATAAATAAAAAGCTAACGGAATTTACAGAACAAAAAATAGGAGTATATCAACAAAGATCAATCCTAGATGCCACAGACACTGTTAGCCAAAAAGTAGAGAGAACATATAAGCACGGAGTTGACTTACAAATTTTCTACATAGACTTCAACTTAGCTTTTAATAGCTTAAAACAGGAAACCACAATAGAGGATAAAACTGTTTAACTTACCTAACACTAGTTGCAATAATTAAGGGTCGTCATCATCACTAAAAAGAACACCCAGTGGGACCAAAGAATTGAATCAGGTTCCAAAGTTTTTCATTAATACAAGAGAATTATGAAAGATGAAAACATAAGTAGAAGCATCAAAATTAGAGAATCTAAAGCACTAATTAAGCGAAGAGTTACTTATAGAATGGAAGCGATACTGTAAGTAACACAGATGATCAAGAGTATTTAAAAGATCCGTGGCGGAAAGTAACTTGCGGAAGAAATACTAATTAACACAGAGATAGAAAGGAGAACACATTGTCATGATAGTAAAAGTTCAAATAATGAGGTGGTATAGACACCTATAAAGGATGGGAACAACAAGAAGGTTTAGAGACACTCTACAATGTCGCAAGGCCGATGAGTAGATGGGAGAATCAGGCGATTAATAACAAACATGAGAATTTATAAGTGAAGGTAGAAGATACAGTGTGATCACATTATATGGGATTTTTTTGATTAAGAACTTTATTTAAAATTTTACTTTGGCATCAATTTGTGCTTTGATCTTAGTTTTTATAAACACTTGATTTTAGACACATTTTCAATAAAATACAATCATTTTAAATGAGCGTAACTGTCATCATATGGGTTTTTTTTTATTTTTAGTCTGTTCAGGTTAACTATAGTCTCTTTGCTCAACAAAAATAATCCAGCTCGTTCTTAAAAATTAATGCTTGTGTTTTTTACAACTTTATTTTCATATTATATACATTGAGGTTAGGGTTCTCATCTTTAGAAATACTACTGTACTGTAATGTGTATTTGTTTTTTTAGCTGCACCGGAAATCATTAAACCACATACTTAATCAGGTTTAAAAAAGTATATTTTCAAGTAAACATTGTATTTTTTCAATTTTAAAATCCACACTTTAACAATTGACGTTTTCACAAGCATTTGTACTTTAAACCTGCTCATTAAATTCAAACATTTTAAAGGATGAAAACCGAAATTCTTGGTACTTTAGAATACAATAAAAGTAATAATTATTTTTAAAAAAGGATTTCAAGGCAAGTGACCGAAAATTTCATGAATGTGGGAAAAAATCAATTACACGAGAACGTTAAATTTAAATTACTCTTGGTGATTAAAGTTACAAAACAAACAAACATTTTCTTTTCTAATAACGATTTTGTGCGCAATACATTTTAACAGCAAAATATATTTTGAATATTCATTTTGAAAATGTAATAATTAATTTGGGAACTGCTTTAACAATACCTTGTCTCCTTGAAGTTGTTGTTTAATTATCAGCAACGTTGTACGTTGTCCTATTTTTTTTTGTCGTTAACATTCGTCTACAAAATTTAAATATTTGTTGGCGAATAATTAATGAAATTTGGAGATCGGGGATGAGTTTAAGGGTAGATCAAATTAAATTTGATTGCAATTAAATAGTTTTTTTTCGTCGTGCATTTCTTTTGATAAACTACAAAAACAGAAAATTTGTTCGTTTCCATCATCTTACCAGAAAAATAATATTCGTTTCTAAGATCTCTTGCTTTGCAAACTAGTGTGGTCTAGATTCGGGTTTAGATTATCTGTGAGCACTCTTGTCAGTTAGGTTGACGACAAGTCGACTATGGTCATGATATGAGGTCTTCGGTGCTTGTTTTGTCTGGAACTTCTTATATTTTCGGACTTGCTGTGTTTTGTTTCTCATATTGAAAAATTAAATTGAATCTAACTTGTCCCAATTCTATTGTGTGAACCTGTTGCTAAGTACGAGGTGTAGGCCGAGTATCTCTTTATCCATGTTTGGATAAGGCTTGTTCAGTTCTGGCGTACATCTTGAGCTTGATAAACCTTTTTAGTCTAAGGAACGCTGATATGATGTTGGTGGCTCGGTACCGGCACAAAACACCAAGGTGACAAGTAGGCATGCCTTTTACTTTCTCACTTTGTCCAGTCGTTGGTATTTCCTAATGTCTTCTATCAGTAGAGGCATTTGACAAATTGCTTGTGGCTATCGCGGCCGAAAGAGCAAGAGCACCGAAATCCGATGATCGATTCACTACCGCCCACGCATACCTACCATATATATCTTAAGTCACAGACCTCATAGGAAGAATTCTAAAGAGGCACAACATCAAAACTATTTTTCAACCAACCAAGAAGATTCAGTAAAGCATTCAGTAATAGATCTTCTCTCAGCAGCCGGAGTTTACCGTATACCTTGTTCTTGTGGCAAACTATACATTGCAACCATCGAGAGATGGAAACTAGGTTTAAAGAACATCTAGCGAACTGTAGTCTGCACACACCAAAAAGTAAACGGTAGACAAACATCCGCGTAGCAATGGGGTCACAAGATATTACTCGAAAGCTCCAAGTTACTAACAGCGACTAGCGGTTATACCAACAGATTAGTTAGACAGGCCATTGAGAATCATAGACATCAGAAAAACTTCAACAGAAAGGAAGAAACTCTGGGGCTCAACCATATCTGGAATCTAATCCTGAAAAACGGTACCTTACGAAAAATCGGTTCTGACCGTCGCAATGCAAGACCCGCTTCTTTGAAACCAGTTATAAATACAACCTGCGCTGCCGACCTCATCAGTCTACATCCAACATTGGAGATGGAAGGACCTCTAAAAAAGCTGACCACTCACGTTAGCGAAACGTTAGGAAGAAAATTCAATCAACGACGGCCATTACACCAGAATTTAGTCCACATTAGTTCTAAGGTTTCTATTTTCTATACAGAGCTTATGTTCAGGTTCAGAATGGACAACATGTTTTTTGGCGTTTTTAATACAAATAAAAAATATGGAAGGTGTTCTGTACTTTACAGTACTCCATGATCAACAAGCAAATCATGTTGTTCCCGAAAATCACTACTTTGGTTTCCGGATCTAGGTTTGTGGGATCTAATCATCCTGGTCAATAAGAAAAAATCCCAGACTAAATATAAGTATTTATAGACAAGTAACGTGCTCCTTTGTTTAAAGTCGTCATGATAGAAAGAGAGGTGCAAGGAGGAAGCTATCATTGTCACATGACGCGTGGAAAAATATCAAAAAACTTCAGTTCAGCATATCAGAAAGTTAAATTCATTCTCCGGCCTGCTGGTGTTAACCTAAAATACAAGTCAACTGTCACTATTAACCTATAAAATACATGACACATTTTATATAACTTCCACGCCCACTTGATATTTTAGTGTCGTTCTTCAGTACTCTCTTTATAGTATTCCGGATTCATTTTTCGGTTTAAAACGAATATAGCGTTACTCGTCAAGGTACTTATATTTAGTCTGAAGAAGAAATAGTATAACAAAACTTCCCAGGTCTAGTTTTTTATTTGAACACTCGTTATGCTTATTGAAATTTTATTACTTGATTTTCCTATCAATACATTTGTTTTCGTTTTAGTTTTCTTCATGGTTTTTATGATGCTCTTTGCCATTTTCCTGTTTCTGTCATTTAAGCTACAACTATTTTCTAGGTTTCAAGTGAATTTTTTAGATATCTCCTTATCTTGGTTTGTGATTCTACTGTTCTCATCACCTTCTTTGGTTTAAACTTTTCTAATTGTGATGGTTATTTGCTTCTTTTTTGACTTACGATGAGCTTCCTTGTTTTGCTGATTCACAACAATTAAGTTTGAGTTTTTCTAAATGTTGTCGATTTCTGGAGAAGCTTTTTCAAAGATGATGTCGATGGGTGTAATTCAATAATGTCTATAGACTCCTTCTTTAAGAAGGCCCTACAAAGAAAGGAACAACATTTACAATTACAAATAGTAGGAGTTTCATTCAGTTTGAGTTTTTCCTTTTGTTTTGTTTCTCTTTGTGTTGGTTATAGAAAATTAATAATCTGGCAACGTAAATGTTTGAATGTAATAATTAAACTCATTATATCCGATTACAAACTGTTGGTAGTCTTTCTAGGATTTACGTTACATACAATTATCTCCTCTAGTGCTCGACTTTGTACTGCTTCGTTTCTTCCAAAATACCAGCTTCATCTTGATCTCTTTTTTTTGTAGACGTCAGTCCCAAGATTCTTTGAGACAATTTTTTTATCCATTCGCTTTATGTCAGTGTGCCTTTTAAATGTTTAGTCTTTTATTTAAGTTTCCATATGCATAATTTCTCTTATTTTGTCATTGCATCATCTTTATAGAACTGAGTATATTTTTTTAGATTTTGATTTAACAAGCATATAAGATGTTGTTGCTTCACATCATGAATGAATGGAAGTTTATTTTTCACATATAATTTGTCTGTACCGTCTGCGTCAAGGTATTGACATTCATTTACATTTTTAATTACACCTTTGTCTGTATGAAACACCTGCCCCGAAAAATCAACAACCGTGTATTTCATCATACCATAATTTATTTCAACATCCGAACGTCTCATTTTGTCCTTATTAGTCAGTATTGCTTTTTTCATCTAGTATTTTTTCTCCGATTTGTTTGGTGTTTACACACCACTATGCTACTTTGCGTGATAAAATAGATTAGTAACATTTATTGTATTAACGTGGGTAGCATTGAACTGTCAACTGTCATACTCCTCTTAAAATTATACCTGTGAATTTATAAAATGCTATAAAATCTTGCAAAATCGAAAAAATACAATAAAACGCTTGTTTCCCAAGACACTTCAAGCACTCATTTGTTCTTCAATACTATTATACTACTATTCTATACGCATTATGTTTTTTTTACATGTCTTATCTCTGAATTGATCTACTCCCATTATCTGCTTTGCTTGTTTTTTCTTTGAGTTTATTAGGAACGTAAAATCATAACAAACAAGCCTTTGTTTGTTTTCTTGATTTGTTGGATATTTTATTGAATTCATTTTTCTTTATTTATTTAATTACATTTTGACGCTTCGTCAGCTTCTTGAGCGTTTTCTTATTCCATGATGAAGTTTTAGATTTTATTGATTTCTATCTTTTGCTTTTAAATTTTCTTATTTGGAAAATAAAACAAGAACAAATAAACAAATCATCACCTGTTATCTTTCCAATTGACTGCTTTTGGCTAATTTTTTGTGTCAAATGGAAATTAAGAGAAGCCTTTCCAGTTTATCTCAGTCTGTCTTCGTTTGTTATTCTGACTATATCTTACTCTTAGCCAGCTTCTACAGCATCTACTTGATCCACGATAAAGTTCTACATCTTTTTCGTTTCTATTTTTTCCGAAATTTTTTTTTTGTTAATTTGAAAAATAAAAAATGAGAAAAGAAAGAAATTGTTTCCCATTGTTATTTGCTTAATTTATTTTTTCATTCTTGTCAACTCTTTTGGATCTTTATCAACTTTAGGTACCTTTGTGCCTTGTTTTGTCAACTAATGAGTTTGTAGTCGTCTTGGTATTTTGTGTTGGTGTATTTTTCTGGAAAGTAACTTCAGTAGAATGAACCCGGGACGGAAATGCAATTAAATTCATTAAATTAGATCGTTCCCAAATCATTACAATCGGAACTCACGTAACATGAGATTCTCCTTTTGTTACCATTGGAAGATCTTCTGACCAACAAATAATAAAATTTGTGTGATTTTTAATATTTTATCACTTGATTTTGGTGTATTGATAACCTGGTTTGGTTGCTGATTCTCTCCACAAAAGTGGACGAAATACAAGTAAATTCATTCAATTCTATGCTTTCCAAATAACTATAGTTGCAACATGAAAATGTTTTTTCTTGCAGAATGGTATGCGACAATTAAATAACAAAGTTGCTTAATTTTTATTATCTTACCTCTTGATTTTTGTGTTCTCGCAAGTGTTTTGCTATTTTGATTTCTTTGTCACCTATTTAGTCCTTCTTACTATAAACGTTGATGTTTTTTTCTTCTTTTGGTTGGCTTATTTGTGTAATTTTTCTTATTTTATCTTCGTTTATTAAAATTTTAAAATACTCTTTATATGCAATAAAACTCCAGTAAATGAGTTTGTTTCATTACAAGGACGTTGCTTACAATGAAACAACCTTCTAACAATCAATAATAATTTTAAGACTTTTTATGCCCTTTGCCAGTTTCGAGTCTCTTTAGAACAACTATAAGTGCTATGAAAGAGAACATTTTTTTATCACAAAGACATCTCATTGGGTGCGGAATGGGACAGTTCGCCATAGATATCACGTCTCGTCATCGTACCATAAAGACAACTGGAGGTTAGGACAACTGGCCGGTGGGAAAACTGGCTGCGACGGTTTTCAAACCAAAAATTTTATTTTTTTCCGACGAATTAGAGTTAGTACATTATAACTAAAAAAAAAGTTCTGTCCGGTAGCCGGCCGTCCGGCCATATGCAAACAAGCTATCTAAAAAATGGGTATGAATCCTCCAGTATGGTTTTAATTACATTACAATTTTAAGATTTTCCAAAAAGTGGAGTAAAAAGAGAAACTTCTTTTTATAGATTATTGCCAACGTTTCGTCTTTATCAGATGGGGACTTTTTCAAGGTAAAAACTTTCTTTTAAACCGTTTGGTCAGGTTGTGTTTTTTATTGACAAAACGGACTAAAAGAATGTTTTTGCCTTAAAAAAGTCCCCATCTAATAGCGTCGAAACCACCTCCACCTCCACCTTTAGAAGATCCTAATTAAGATATCTAAAGTTCTGCTGATTTGATTTTAATGAAACTTGCATGCAGGTGTCATATTTAATATCGAACATTTGATTAGTTTTAGAGTATAATCTACTGAACCAAAACGGCACTCAGAAAAGATACCGGATGTCTATGAAAAGTGCAGAAAGTAAGAAGTACATACTAGAAGCACCTTGTAGTAGGTCATCAACATCCTTAAGAAAATACACATTAGAAGGTCTATGGAAAACTTAGACAGTGTAGACTTTCTTAGAGATTTATCTCATAATTACGACATAAATGATTTCAAAATAAAATTTTCTTACTCTTGATTCTTTCTAGATTATATTTAAATGATTGATATGATGATCAGTTACAAAGCGAGTTAGAAATATTCTAAACTACTGTTTGGAAACAGAATGTATACGGCAAGTTGTCCCAGTAGGAAAATGGTCGACGGCGAAACCGCCAACGGCGAGGTATCTTTAACAAATTGTCACGGACTCCATTGAGCGACCCCATAACCATCAGATAATGAATAAAAGCTCATGAATTTTTAAAATGAGTAATTTTCTCCAAATTTAATTTTTAATTTTGATATAGCTCCTGCTTGAGGCGGCGTCAAATGTGGGCCAGTTCTTAGTTAAGGATTGTTTTTTTTATACACTTACAACTTTGATGGGTCTTTGAAAAAAACATACTTAAAATTCATGATTTTGCTGTGTTTATAACCACTTCTGCTTTATGGTTTTCTTTTTTCGTCACAAGAAAATTCCAAACGTGCATTACAATAGACTCTAACGATCAAATAATCATTAAAAATTTTTGGATTAACCTCTTGATTTCTCTGTTCGCATGGCTTTTGATTTTATGATTTGTTTAACCGGTTAGTGTGGTCTTAGTTTTAGTCTTAGTAACTGTTTCGGAAGCTCTTCTTTATTTGTTATATTTGATATTTTCTTGATTTCTTCATTATTTGTTTTAATTTGAAAAATTAAAGGGGCACAATGAACAAAATGTCATCTATTTAGTATTTCAGTATTCATTTTTTTTATCACACGAGTTTTGTGTTTTCATCACTTAGTTTTTACTTAATTTCCTTAGTCGTTTGTCAATCTTTAATGCGCTCTTTAATTTTTTTGTTCCTCAATTAATTTCATTTATTCTTCTTTTCGAGTTAATTTGGAAAGTAAGAGAAACACAGTAAACAGTAAAAGAAGACACTTTATGGTGGAGGTGAAAAAACCAAAACAACTCAAATAATTGCCGACGTTTTGCTCTATGTGTGAGAGCTTTATCTAGTCTTGAGAGTCATCATCAAAGAACCTCTTTAAAAAAAATTTGATTACACAACTCATTTTTGACTAAGCTTTGATGAAACCCTCACGTAGAAAAGTTCTTAAATAAACTCAAAACAGATTTTTTGGAAAAAAGCCTCACTGTTAATAGAAGAAAAATCAACTAAATTGTTTCGAATTCTTTCAGTTTTTCTTAATCGATTAGTATTTATAAATAATCTTTTAATACATGTTTTTGATATCTTACCTCTCGTTTTTCATGACCTGCTTTGCTATTGCAATCTTTTTAGACCTTCAGAGCATATTTCAGCTTTTGGATTAACTAAGAGTTTTACATCGTCTTGGTTTGTTTCTTTTGATTTATGTTGGTTCCTAAATAACGACAATCCCTGCCCACGTACCATGATAACCTCCTTTTGACACAAAGAAATGTGGAACATGTATAACAATTTTGCTATCAAATACTCAAAAAAATGTTTGACTTGATTTTTCTGTTTTCGATTTCTTTTTAACTTTTCCTTTTGTCAGCATCAGGTTTTCATCTTTGTTTTCTGGATCCCCTGTTAGTTTGGTATCTTGTTAACTCTTTCTTTTACTTTTTTTGCTAATTTTGAAAACAACAACGAACACGGTTAAGAGAATTTTCCTTTATCAAAAACAAATATCTAAACATCAATGTTCCGTTCCCACAGGTTAACATATTTTGTCCATTGCTCTTCGTTGCCTTCTTGATCTGCTATTAACTTTTCATTTTGTAGGTTTCTAATTTCTCTTAATTTTTTCTGCATACTACGTTTTTTGATGTTTTGATTTTGATGTTTACGTAATCTGGTTGAATTTTGACTTCATTTTCATTATCTTTGTCGTTTGGCAGTTTCTCATGGCTTTCTTTGTTTATTTTATCTACTAATGATATTCAATTCTTCTTGATTTCTTTCTTTCGTGTCATTTTTGTGTTACTTTAGTTAATATGAGAAGCGCTATAAACAAAACGTGATTCTAACGCGCTTGTTCCTTCTTCCGTTCTAGCTCACTTAAAAGTGACTTCACACTTACCTACCTGTAAATTTAACAAGCATTCACCATCAATATTTTTGTACAAAGAAACTTTAAAAAATATGTTTCAGCATTTTAACTGTTTCAATGGATTGATTTTGAATCATGCCACTGAAGAGGAACGTGGGTACTAAGGCTTGTACACTCAAACATCACGGAAGTGAGCTTTGCAAAGAGGTAATTAGCAACCTGAAGTAGATGAACCGTAAATACTGAAACAGTTTGTCCGTGCATATTCATATATTTCAGATTCTTTGATAAACACCGATAAGGATGCAATGGCTTCGGGAAGAAACAAAGAGTAGAAGCATTTCGCCACTCTGAAATTGGAAAGCAAACGAAATATTAAACCCTCACTGTGGTACTACAATCGACAAAGTCTTAAAAGTTTTTTGTCCAAATTGAATATGTGGTAGTAATTACGAGAGCTTACTAAGGCTTCTTCTTTAGCAGTTTTTTCTTACTGTGCTCAAACTAAAGCAAACCAATGGATGGCGCTTGTTTAAACAAAAAAATTTTCTTGTTTGTACGAAAAGAACTATATTTTCTTCGTCTTTCTGATCAAATATTAAGTTTTACTTTTTCCTGGCAGCTCTCTAATTAGTGAACAATCGGCAAAAGCAAAAAGCAGAAACAGATACAAACAAAATTGCAGGATTTTGGCCGAAAATTACTAATTAGGAACATCCCATCACGTAGATATTATAAGGATGTGCACCAGATAGTGCTAATCACTAACTCTTTTGAAGTTCAACCGCTTTGTTTTTATTATTTTTTTTAAATATCAATTTTTATTTGTAAATGTTTGTATTACACAATACGGTAAATTTTGAATCGCTTATCCTTGACCAAGCCACCCACTTATGTAGGCAGAAGAAGTTTTAATGCATTGACTTTTTTATAGGCTTCGCCAAATTTAGTAAATCAGATGATCGAATTCAGAATCCGTTGCAGCAATTAAAAAAAATTGCGTATCAAGATTAAAATTGTCATTGACTGTGAAAAGTCGCCGGTATGTAAACTGAGGTTCGATTTTGGAAAATGAAATTTTTGAGCGACCTTCGCTGCATGTGCACCAGATAAAGCTAATTAATCGGTATTTTCAATAACTCCGATCGTAAACACGCGTTTGTAATTGAAAAAAAATTGGTTATGTTTAATAATGGGTACTCGTCATCCTTGAAATCGCGCTTCACTTAACTTTTTTTTTAAAATACAGTTGAAGAAAAAATTGAACATTATACGCCTGTGATGATAAAACGAAAATGCGTCATAGTTAATTTATGCAAAGCGAAGTATTGAAATTAGTTGTTAGCATGGTTTACCGATAAACACAAACTTATATAAGTTGCTTCAAGGTGGGTTTCTCGTTTAGTCGTGTCGTTATTTTACAAGCAGAATGTGGAAACTCGCGCTACCTGTTATTGTCTATCTTTGCTACGTAAATAAAATAATTAACGCACAAGTGCAATTTCGTGTGACTAAACAATGGAAGTTTATTAATTATACGTGGCCGTCCGAAATAAAATACGCAAATGCTGTGTCCAGTGGGTTGTACGTTCCCGAAAATGTTATTATGGCAGGAATTAGTTATTACGACGATTATTTTTACGTGACGATGCCGAGGATGAAAAATGGAGTACCAGCTACTTTAGGTAGATTTACGGCCCTTCAAGGTTTCACTTCTGCACCGCTCGTTGAACCATTTCCATCGTGGGACTTTAACAAAATAGCCGATTGCGATGCCTTGCAGAACGTGCAAAATCTTGAAATCGATGCCAACGGAATAATGTACATTTTGGATGGTGGTCATACGCATTCGCTTATGCAGAACCCAGTGAAGAATTGCCCAGCGCAATTGATCATCTTTAATATCAAAACGAACCAAACGTTGACGACCCATGTCTTTCCCCAAAACGTGGCAAGCCAATCGAACAGCTTCTTGTACGATTTAGTTGTTGATGACGAATTTGTTTACATCACCGATAACAGTGCAACAGATCCAGGTATCATTGTTTACTCGAAAGAACACGATCGTTCTTGGAAAATTCGTCATCCAACCATGCACGGCGACCCCAAATCCCAACAGTTCACAGTCAACGAAGAAAAGATTGACGTAAAAATTAACATTGCCGGCATCGCGCTCGGACCTAAGGTACAAAAAACCGAAACGTCCATAGTTCTAAATCAAGATCGGGAAGTCTATTATACATCAATTTCCAGTTTACATGTGAACTCAATCAGCACCGCGGTGCTTCGGAACGAAAGCAACTCCAACAACGACGCCGAATACACAGGAATGATACGCGATGTTGGCGTCAAGGATTCTCAATCAGACGGAATCATAATGTCTAATCACGGAGTGATGTTTTATGGTCTTCTAAGCGATAACAGCATTGCCCAATGGGATTCCACTATGGCATTTTCGAAAGGTCAAAAAATACTTTCGAGAGACGCTAATTACATACAATGGACCAACGCATTCACTATCGACACAAGCGGAAATCTTACAGTACTTTCCAACACTTTGCAAAAATTCATCCACGGTCCGTTGGACATCAGTCGCTACAATTTTTGGTTACTATCCGGCCAAATTGGCCAACAAAGTTATTTGTACGATGATCCTAACTTCGAGTACGTTCCAGCTCCAGTACCGACAGCTACGATCACGACCACCACAACAACTATGAAATCGACCACGTGGAATGATAACAGCAAAGAAAATAATGGTACAATTGATGGACAGAAAGGCGATGGACGACAACAATTACTAGAATTTTCTGCCGTTTTAATCGCAATAACTGTGTGGGTGTTCAATTACAATTAGTATTTTTGCAGCGTTTGAAGTTTTTTATCGACATTTTGTGATATTGTTACTTAATTTTATTGTAATTGATAAATGATTTGGGAAGCCAAGAAACTGATTATAAGCCCGAATTTGGGCGTAGTTGTTACCTATCACCAAATATACAGTAGGATAAGTATTATTTGTTTTTGTATTAAAATTCTGTATTACTAGCCATAGACTTACAATATACAAAGTAGTTGAATTAATGTTTGCTTTGTCATCTAGTTAAACGAATGGAAATTTTAATTACTTTCATACTTACCTACCGAGAATTTTAAATCTGACAAAAGTAATCGAAGATTATACGGTAATGTGTGTTCATAAAGATTATACTTAATTGCCAAGTGGCTTCTTAATACATTTAAATTAGGGCCAATTACTTGGCGCCGGCAGATTATCTCATTATTTAAAGTAAAACCGTAACGATTTAATTATTTATGCACAGGTTAACAATTTTTCACTCGGTCTGCCACGATTAATTGCATAATTTATCGAATACTGTGGTGATTAATCGTGAGATTATGAATTACAAATTAATGACCAAATATTTATGAGACGATGAGTAATAAAAACGGTTTGGAAAATCACGCACACTTTCCTTTGATCATGTTTTAAGACATTAGAAATGTTTGAAAAGAAAAAAATTGAGTTCTTTAAAAAATAGTTCAAATAAAAGTTATACATAATTTGTAGTAGTTTCCTTACATAGAAGGCCTTCTATAGAGGTGGATGTATAACCAAAGAACTAAATTATTAGTTTCGACAACTAGATGTGTTGTCTTCATCGGGACGTACGTACGTTGTCGAAACGTCGACTATAGAATAATTTAGTTCTTTGGTTATACGTCCAGCTGCTGTACAAGGCCTTCTATGTAAGGAAACTACTACAAATTAAAAATAATAAGAGGAGCAATCAATAATTTCAAAGGTTGAAATAATTAGTGTCACTTGATTTTCTTATCTCGGCAATTACTATATATCTATATCGGGTCAAAAAAATTGTTGAAACAAAAGTTGTGAATAATTAAATTATGAACTTTTATTAAGAACAAATATTTCAAGAATGGGAAAATCTATGCAGGTTAAGGGACTTTTGGTTCTATAAATCTTACCAGAGAGAGACGATATAACGGTTTGACCTGGTTCATAGGCACGAAGAACACCAATATCTATTTTTTCATAAAAATAGAAACACCCTGTACATGCAACAACAATTTAATTATTTATGCGCAGATTAACAATTTTCCACTCAATTTACCTCTATTATTTAAAAATTGTAGTAAACAATCGTGAGATTTACAATTACAAATTTTAATAGTGTGACGAGTAGCAAATATAGTTTTTATGTACTTGCATACAGAAAGGCTCTAGTACATCATTATACTTTCTAAACACTGCACTGTATGTACAGTGTGACCACTAAAGTTCGCATCATATACAATTTTTTTGTTAAAAGTTTTATTAAAATTTTGGGCTTCTAATAAGATAAAAATTGACTACTATTCTTTGCTAAATTTTTATCTTAATCGGAGCACCAATTTCAAATAAATCTGTTAATTAAAAAAATCCAATATGGTGCGGGTTGTACTGGTCTATTCCAACTGAAACGAACCACCCCAAATTATTTCTTTAACATTTCATTTTAAGCAAAATCTAAAAACAAGGCAATATTTGCTTTCAGGGGAATATCTTTGAATGTAAAACTTGACCTTGAAACTACCCCAACAAAAAGAGGTCGAGTTGCCCTTAATTTTAAATGCTTTTTTAATTCTCTTTATGACTATTTAAGTTATTTCAAAATTTGACTGACAATTTTTTACAAAAATATTTTTTTAATTAATCTATTAAACTCTTTTTTTTCAAAAATTAAATAACTAATTAAATTAAATGTTCAAAGTGTGCTTCTGAGTGATCTGACGGCAGTTTCTGTCTATTCCAGGATATTATACCGTGTGTCCTACGAAAAAGTTGACATAGGCATTTACTATGTTTCATTAAAAATTAACGTGCTTATATCTTTTTTCTGTCACAATTCGATCACAATGTAACAACATATTTTGTTAGGTGAATAAAATAGAACAAACTGGTGTGATAATAATGAGTATTCAAAGGGTATTTAAAAAAAAACAGGAAAACAATTTATTTTATTTATTAACCCCATGAATTTTCATTTATTAACCGGAACGAATTGTTTAGTAATTGCCTAGTAGTATTTTGTGGTCTCTAATTCCAATTTATTATCGATGCCATTTTATTAAATTTGTATTAATAACAACATCGATAATAATTTTATTAATAAAGAAAAGAAATTGGAATCAAATCCGAATTTTCTGGCTTAAATCATTATAATTTTTTTACTGTTTTTACCCTTACTTACATTACCACATAAATTTGTTCTCATTTATCTATGCAATAAAATAGGTTGCTATATTGTGCTCAAATTGTGCTAGAAAAAAGATATGCAACTTTTCCGTGGGACACACGGTATGACACTATCATATTATTAAAACTGGGTGTAGCTGTGAACATTTAGAACATAGTTATCTTAACTCATAGAAAAAAGTAAGATTGCATTCAAAAACCATCTCAAATCGCTTGTAGTAAATTTTGTTACATATCTGTCGACAAATCTTTGGCAGATTACTATTTGAACGTGGGGACAAGGTTGTGGTACTAGATGTTGCAACACTTGGTTGTCGTAGATAATGTTCAATCATCTTTGGATTATTATTCGACAGTCACATCTTGTACAATTGTGAACTTACCTCAAGTTTGCTCACTACTGATAAGTCACAAAAGAACGAAACAATTGTCGGATGATTCTCAGTGTTTGTTGGCAATTCAACAATCTATTGCAGACAATTAGAGAAAAACTCATAAAACGAATGTACATTACTGAATGTTAGTTACTTAGTGACTTATTTTTTTCTAGAACTGCAAAGGAAAAAATTCCAAACTTCGATCTTTCTATCGCTATTTGCGTAAACTTCATATTTTTCACTACATCTCTGAGGCATATGAGAGCACTGCCAAAACACGCCTGATTGGCCCTTAGTTTTGATGTTTTGACCAAAGCCGTTACTTTAAAAATGGTTGCTATTTTATGATCATTTTGTTGGGTTATGTGGAAATCCGGAAAGGTTTGTATGACCAAGTCCGGAAACTACAATGAAGGCTTTCGAAAACAATACCATTTTAATGTTGGCTATGGTATGACATTCTATTCTAGAAGTACTTACCACAAAACATATTTTTATTTTGAACAAAAAACTTTAGTATCTCATTTTCGGGAGCACTATTTTTTAAACTACGAAAGAAAAATGAGAAACCTTCTAATAAACAACTTTACTACGGATTGTTCTCTTTCTTAATAGCTCTCCCTCAAATTATCTTGGATCCAGTTATAATTTTTTTAAATCAAGACCACTGTAATCGTCTTATCCCGTTTGTATTTTATTTAAAACTTTGACGAAACTTGTGTCTCTCTTGTTTTTATCTATTATAGGGATATGTCACACAACACCTTTGAATCTCTATTTAAAATGTTTTCGTCATATTCTCCATTTAGTGTATTTGAGCATTAAAATGCTTTTTCTCTTCTTTAATTTATCATTTATTTATCAGTAAGTAACAAGATAAGAAGGAATTGAGAGAAAAGAAGATATGGACGGAAGACAGTATTGAAAAATACAAGAGTAAATGAAGAAGAAACAATGGTAAAAAAGAAGTGGAAAGAAAGAGATACGTCAACGGAAAATTTGGAAAATAGTGCAAAAAAGAGGAAAATAAAAGGTAAGAAAGAAAAAATGTGTTATGGATCTACAGGAATATAAAACATTAAAAAATAAATTTAAAGAAGAAAGTGATATATTATATAAGAATAAAGGAATGAATGGATTAGACATTGAAGAGAAAAATATACTACCGGATTTAAAGCATGAATTAGAAGAGGAAAGAGGACAATAGATAACATCATTGATTATAATCAATGATAACATGTACATTTTGTAGCAAATTATAAACTAAGAATTGGAAGGAGCAACTATATGGTTTATTCCTAGATATGAAACCAGCATTTGACAATGTCAACAGGAGAAAATTATGGAGAATACTAAAAGAGAAGCAGATAGTGGTGGTAAGGATAAAAGAAAGAGTGATGATGGAATTGATAAAAGTAGTGAAAAGATGTTTATATTGGAAGGATTGAAGGGTACATGTAAATGTGCTCTCATATTTGGGGTATAAGCTAAAATATGACAATAGTAACAAAGTGAATAAAAACTAGCGAAGAAAGGAAAGAGAATAGTAAGACTGGTATAGAGTTGGGAAAAAATAATGATGGGAAAGGAGATGGAGGATAATGTACAGAGGGTGGAAGAACTTGGAACAGATAGAAAACTGCAGGAAAAGTATAATGGAGATCAATATTAGGTTTAGATAAAAAAAAACGCTAGAATACCTAGTATAGGAAGAGATAAAATTTGAAAATATAAGAATTTAATCAGGGAATAGGGCAGTGGCATATGAAAAATGATCAGGGAAAGAGAAGAAAACAAAATATTAAAAGTTAATGGAAAAAAGTAAATAAGGATATAATAAGGTACCTAGGGTCAACAAAAAAAAAGGTTATGTTATAAAAGAGGACAAAATAGTACGAAGAGATAAAGACACACGTTCAGGAAAGAAAGGCAAAGATAAGGGGAGGCTGATATAACTCTTACCATCGGTCGGC
Organism: Abscondita cerata; assembly: GCA_030710515.1. Taxonomy (NCBI): domain Eukaryota; kingdom Metazoa; phylum Arthropoda; class Insecta; order Coleoptera; family Lampyridae; genus Abscondita; species Abscondita cerata. The sequence continues at coordinate 245,781 of JALBCR010002565.1, forward strand.
AAACTTTTGGTAGATTACTATTCAGACCTGGCACGTTACCACGAGATTGTGGTACTAGTAGTGTGAACTTAAATTTGAGTTTTGTCACTCCTTAATAGCCCCAAATGAACGAAACAGCAGTCGAGTAATTCTCTGTATTTGTTGGCAATTTACAGCAGACATTTGGATATGGTTTTTTAAAGCGAACTAAGCGTTCATAATCGAAGAATCGACTTTTTAACATCTACTTAAACATCTGTCATTAATTAAGCCACCGCTTAGTTAGTGGTAGTGATCGAAGAATCGACTTTTTATAAACATCTCTCTACAATTTTTTTTATAGACTCATAGAAAAAATCGAATGTACATTACTGAATATAAATTACTTAGTGATTAATTTTGAATATGAAAAGCTTGAATCCTGAACTCATTTTTTTCAATACTTTATTTTTTTAACTGATACAAACGAAGACAAATGCAAAGAAAACGATTATGTAGATTTGATATAGAATATGAAAAGTACAACAAGAAAAAACAATGAGAAGCCTTCCTAAAACTGCAAGGAAAAAAATTGTATGTTTTTATCTCAACAGAAAATCCATTTGCCCAGTGGCGCAAGAAAACAGTGTGGAGTTAACTGAGGAGTATTTAGATCATGAGAAAATATTGATGATTCAGAAATGAAACAAAATAGATATCACGTCATTATTATTACAGTCTATAATGACCATCAAGAAAGATAAAGAAATATTCATACGTGTCAATGTTTTACACGAGATGTCGTACGACACACATTTTACTTATGTTCATTGCTCCATAGGTTTAAAGACCAACCGCCGTCTTGTACAGTTGTATACCGCACTTAAGTATATACTTCTGATGAGCTCGTAATAAGAGCGAAATGCTGCATCAGGTGTTCTTTCGTTGCGTGTTATGCTTCTGTACAAATTTTTACTTGGCTTTATCGACACACGTGTGTTTCAAGCATTAAAGCTGTCGCTTAGATAGCGCTATGCACTTTAAACGCACACATGTCGTTACAATTAACTGTTGGCATTTTTCTTAGTTTATACTATTCATACGTGTCAATGTTTTACACGAGATGTCGTACGACACACATTTTACTTATAAAGAAATATGTATCTGTATGTAGATATGGATTCAGAAAAATAACTAGTAGTAAGGAATGGCAGGCAATTTTTGTCGATAACGCTCAATATTATGAGTGCCTTCTTCTTTCATAAAAATATACATAAGTTCACATGGATAGAACCGACTAAAAGACTCTACGTTATCGATTATGCGAAACAGAAGTTCATCCTGTTGTATTATGTGAAAATTCGAAAGGGTCTTGAGGACCAGGTCTGGGAACTATAGAGATGGTTTTCGGAAACAATACGATTTTATTGTTCCTCGTGATAAGACAAAGGAATTTTAGAAGTACCAACTGAACATGTTTTTATTTTGAATGAAAAACGCATAGGTCTGAATTTACACTTTGGTTTCCACCATTTTCAGCACCACTATTTCTCAAGTCATAAAAAAAAATAAAAAACAGTATCTAATAAACAAAGAATGATACAGTATTTGTACGCACTGTTTTCTTTCTTAATAGCTCTCCCTGTTAGAAGCATATATTGTGGATAAGTAGAAAGGCCTTTTGCTTCAAAATACTTAAAGTTCTCACATACTCCTTATTTTTCTTTAATCCATGCCCAAACTACTGTAATTGTCTTGTTTTGTCTCGTCTGCATTAACGAAACCTGTCATCTTTTAGTGTATTACTAAGTAAGTATTGAAATGTTCTTTTTTCTTCTGGCATCTACTTTTTTATTTACTTCTTGCCAACTTTACCACGCTATTTCTTCTGCCATATTATTTATAATTTATATTGCTTTATTTTCATGTGAACTTGCAATTGTCAAAGTCAGCAATTAGCACTTAAAGAAGCCTAAAACTACAATAATTTGAGGTTAGTATGTATAAGATTTTAAAGAGAAGAGAAAGAGTGGACAACATTCTGAGTTTACATACGTAGGAGAGAGGGGGATTTTTAGAGTAGGAGCCAAGGAAGAGTCGGACCACCAACCGTTGGAGATGGAGAGCAGTAAGAAAGGCGGCATAAGAAGGAGTGGAAAGAAAGTAAAATATGGATGTGAAAGATACAATGGTGAAAAATACGTGAAAAGGAAATTCGGAAAGAAGGTACAAAAAGAATTGGTAAAGAGTGTGATAATGGAATGAAAATATACGAAGGGGGTTAGAAAAGTAAAGAATATGAGGAAAAAAGAGAAGTATAGAATTTTTGTAATATTGAAAGAAGAAAAGGAAGGAAAGGAGAAAATAATATAGGGATAAAAAAATGGAGAGAATATTGTATGAAAATGTTAGATGGGGAGAAAGTAGGTCCCTAAAAAAGAAGGAAGAATTAAGAGAAAGGGATAAATAAACAAGGAAGAAATAGAAGAGGTGGTAGAAAGGGTAAAAAGGGAAAGACGGAAGGGACAGGCAGTACACAGAGAGATCAACGGAAATATACAGTGGAAAAAAGAAAAACAAAACACACAAGAAATTTTTAATAGACTAAGTAGACTAAGAAAGAGGGAAAGATTCAAAGGTACTGGAAAAAGCAGCATTTGACAATGTAAACAAAAGACAGTTGTGGAAAATTCTAAAAGTGAAACCGATAGACGGAAATATAATTGAAAGCCTTAACAGATATTATACATAGATATATAGTTTAAAATGAGAAAAATAATGTATAAGTAACAGTTTCTAGGCGAAAAAGGGTTGACGCAGGGTGTCCGTTTAGGTTTCCATTACACGTAGCAGATTTGGAAAAGGCTGCAGTGTTGGGAGAAATAAAGGTATGAGTGCTAGCGTACGCCAACATAGTGGTGGTGACAAAGAAAGAAAGTATAAATCATATAATAAATATGAATAACGAATAATTTCTTTTTGTACCATTAATTGGATCCTAATCTCAAGAACTACTCACTTTCTGTGCTCGATTTTTTTAACTGCGTCGTTAAAATAGAACGTATTCTAAACTGGAGTCATAGTAAAGTAAACTGAAACAATCTGAGATTCGTGCATAAAAGCCATTTGCAGTTATGCTGATGGCAATTTAAACAGCCTACTTCACGACCAAATTTTTGATATCACATTTAGAAAGTAGTATCGTTTGGATAATCAGTAATGATATATCTCTGTATATTCGTCATTATTGTAATTTTTATATCTTCTTTTTTTTATACCGGTTGTTGGTTAGTATTTTTAGAAAAAAATTGACTTGAAAGAAGGACGTGATGTGTGATGGTTCTTTTATCTTACCTTTTCAGTTTGCCTCCTTACGTGGTTGTGACCGCCTCTATATATCAAATTCGTGATGAATTTGTGTTTAGAATAATTAAACGATAAGCACGTAATTTGAATTAATACTCAAGTTATGTTAGGTTAAAAAACAAATTTTTAAATCGAAATACATAACATAAAACTCCAGAAATTATTAACTGTAGATTATGATTGTAGAGGCATCTCATTAATGCCCGTCGTTGATTTTTAGTGATGGACAAGTATAACAGTTACACAAAGTTATATACGAGTAGCGAAGTTTAAAACACAAGCCGCGGCTTCTTATTCACGTGTCCCGTATAGTATTTTATCTATGTCAAAAGTAATATTTACAAACATAAACAGTTACTACAAGCATATTGCTTGGTCGTTAGGGATCGTTATCAACAAAAAATGATTTAATAGTGAAAGCCCCATTTAAACTACATTGTCATTTGGATCATACATCTAACAACACTTTCAAGAATTCAACAAAAGCAGTTCTTCTTTTTCTAGACAGACAGAGTGTAAAGCGGACCTGAGAACTTTTGCCAAAAATTTTCTATTTAATATGTGCACACGTAATTTTACCAACAATTTATTAAATAATATGGTCTTGTAGGACCTTTTCTTTGTGGAGGTAGGAAGGGCAAACAACTCAATTTGTCACGTTTTAAAAATGTTGTTAAACATTTTTAAATTTTAAATTTTCGTAATCATCCATTTTTTGATGGCTACAACACTTATTAAATTGACGTCCAACTCATTTATGTGAAAGACTTGAAAAAACCCTTACAATGATGGACGAAACGTCGACAATCACAGCCTATTGTGTTGTTTGTCCTTTCTACCTCCACAAGAAGGGGCTCTACAAGACCATATTATTTAATAAATTAATTTTGGAGAAATACTTACCTGAATTCACCAACAATATTTTCTAGCTCAATACAGCTTTTAGAACTCCATCGGATAAACATTTCACTTAAGCTTGTTATGTAACTCCTTCTTTCACATTCTCCTGTTTGTTCCTCGCTAACACCATATTATCAGAAAACAACATCCTCCGAAATTCTAATTTCAAATTTTCTATGACTTCTACACTACACCTGTAACCCTTATGTGTTATGTATTTCTAAATGTTTAAGCATACCAACAACACGATTTGCAGTCAGTAATTGGCTAATGAAGACATAATGAAATTGTTTACTCAACAAGATTGAAGTAATAAGTCTGACGATTTAGATGCAGATAAGGACATTGTGACTTTGGAACAAACTTATGGAACTTCAACTGCACCACCTAAACAGAACCTGCCACGTTTGTCAGAATGATCATCTAGTGATTTCTCATCTTATGAAGTGGGTCAGGAATAAACGCTTTTAGAACATTAATAAAACCACTGATCGTTTCATTTGGTCAAGATATCATAAATTTCAAAACCGTTTTAGTACCTCAAATTAACAGTTCTTATAATGGACTTAACTCTTTAGTGAGTGTATTCTCAATTATATGGTCCAACCAGCAGCGTTTTGAAATACTGAGAGGTAAAGAAAAGTGTGCATTTCTGACACATTGGGACTTTGCAAATAAGTGTTGAACTTTAGTAAGCGGAAAAAAGTGCCCACTTTGGTCAAGTTACGTTTTTATCATTGTTAATTCCAAATCATTAGACTATATTATGTACATACATCCAAAACCTTTCTAGAAATCTAGAAAAATGAATACAAATATGCAATACTACCAACTCCAACCAATTTTAATTTATACCAACTGGTAGAATTTGCCTGAATTTGGCTTTTGAAAGAAAAACTGGTGTTGGAAAGGAAAAGTGTCAAAACTCTAAAAAATGCAGTTGAAGGAGACTACTTCAAATTAATATTCTGTTGTCAAAAGTAGTCAATTTGTATACTTCTATATATACTGCCATAATATTCTCCCTTGAATCGTTTTATTCTAGTATTATCTCTCTTTATACTCTTATATTACCTAGCACCAAACTAAATTGTTCTTCAATTGATAAAACATAATCTCAAATTTTCTTTTCTTGAGCACCTCTTCTAACCACAACTTATGTCGAATTTTGAGAAAAGACTTTCAAGTTGTAATTGTTCTTTTCCTTTCTGTCGCTTTGTACCGTAGGAAAATTAAACCCTGCAATATTTTTTATAGATACATGAATGCTGAATCTGTTGGAGAGACAACTTCATTATCGAATCTACATTTTTTTTTCCGTTTTCTCCATTTTTCTCAATTGCCCTTCTTTCGCGACCTTTTGTATAATGCTTGGTGTTAGATTTTCATCTATGGCAAGTAAGTGGTGCGACATCTAATGCGCATCCGAATAGTAATGTATCAAAATTTTACAGGCAGATGTGAGAGTTGGCTAAAAATAACGATCAAAAATTGTTTACTGAAAATTCGATATTGTATAATTGCAAACAAACACCGTGAATCGCTTAACCTCTGTTTCGTTTTTTTGGGACTCTTCAGGAGTGCGAAAACTCGAGTGTAAGTTCCAAACATGACAAATTAAAAATATCAAAACCCATTTTTTAAAAACCACTCAATATTAATTATTCCACTTATCAAAATCTGTTTTTACAAGCTTCCTATCGATATAAAATGTGTATAATCGAATGTAAAACGCTAACCTAAAGTAATTAAAATTTCAGTTTCTACCTCAATTTCTCGCTATCTCGATGCTGAATTTTCTCAATAAAAAATCTACACATTTTCGTGCAAATACTTCTCTTTCCTTGAATGTAACCCATCCTGTGGTTTCATATCTATCCTTCAATTTTACAACTACAGCACTTTTGCATCTGGCACTTTTGTTAAATGGAACACCATATGTCCAAGGAAGATTAAAGAGGGTTAAAAAAGAAGCACTATCTTTTAATTCAGTATTGCCTGATGTTTCGCCCCTATCTTGGGGGCTTTTTCAAAGGCTAAAACTGTTTTTGTCAACGAAAAAAAACGAAAACGCTATAGATCGTAGGAAAATTGTATAAAAACTTTTCTTTACGATTATTGTAAAGTAGTGTCTGTATATAAATGTAGTGTGAAGTTGTAATAATTAATTTTTATATAACCTTGTGCATGTGTTCTATGGCGTTATCGTTTTTTTCGTTGACAACATTGCCAAAAAGACAGTTTCAGCCTTTGATGAAGCCTCTATTTGTTGGGGGGGGAAACTGAATTGACCTCCACCTTGGAGATGAACAACATTTATAAAAACCGATACCAGAGGAGTAACTTTATATTAAATTTGTATGTAGTTCGAATGCAGTACTGTCAAGCTACAATATAATTTTTTTAAACTCGTCCCCCTTCCAGCACTGTTCTTGTAATCTAATCTTAACCATCTGTATCCTAAACTATTTTTATTATTCGATTTAGTTATACATTTGTTCAAACATCTCTATTTGAGGCGTAAGTACCTCTACTTCTATTGGATCTTCCATCTTCGTTGCAAGCCCTACAAATTCAACCGATTTTGCTAAACAAAAACTTAAATCGGGGTCAAATGACGAGACCAATTACTTTTCCCGCTAACATAACATTTATTACTAACTTTACGGAAATTCTGTTGGATAATTTGTGATTTCCAAACTGACAAAAATGTTAGTAATTAAAAACTGTTGACATTCAACGATTATTCTACTAATATTTTAAAATTAAAATGTTTTAAAATAATTTAAAAAGGCATAAATCGGAACAGATCCTTTCTAATTTTTCTTGTTTCTGTTGCAACCAATTCTCGAACTATCTCCAATTTTTTGGTAAACTTTGACCTTTCGTTGCGGTATTGATCAATTTACTAATTTCCAAATATCGCTAAAGATGGGCGATTTTATAATTTATTTATGATTATTATGACATTAGATAGTTTTATTATTGTAATTGTTTTGTTTGCCTTTCACTGGCAGTAATTTGGTGAAGGTCGGAACTGTCTGTTTTGGGAAACACTGAATGTTTTGAAGATTTCAAATTTAATAAATACGTGCCCTAAGTACATAAACATGATTACATATATGTGAAATTTTGAACCACGATGTCCTTAATTGCAATTAAATATTATTTACATAATTTGTATTTACAAATCGTTAGAAAAGCGAAAATAATTCTTTATGTAATTGTTTTACAATTCATATTTTTCAAATGCTTGCGACATAATCATATGACGGATGATCTTGATTCTCGTTACTGAAGAAAATCGTTTTTACTGTAAATCATAAAATTACCTTGATTGGAAATTGCTTAGGTCATCTAACATGTACCTATGTTGTATGACAAGGTCGTTTTACGACTGAATACAAATTATTTTTTTAAATTCGTAATTCAACGTAATTTGTACTTTGACCGATATTTCTAAAGAATGTTAAATTTCGCGTAGCCGAAAGAAACTAATCGCGGTCAAAGGCATTTTTTAGTTTTTTTTGACTCATTTTCTTCTGACGCACTTTGGGGAATTTGAATTAAAAAAAGTTTGTAGTCAGATCTATTTTTGTGTTTTTTTTTTTTATAAATATTAATTTTATCATTTTTTTTTCAGAATTATTGGAGGGACAAGAGATCAAGCATACGCCTATTAAAGTGAGTCTCTTTTATTTTAAAATGGGTTACGACTTAAAATGAATACGTTCCTCAAATGTTTTAAAGATAGGGGATTTCTTCTTTCTGAATTATGTGCTGATTCATACGTTCATATGAGTGAATAATCGTGTAATTTTCTTCACACGCATTTTTGTGGTAAAATAATTACATGAGTGAGACAAGATAAAAGATTTTTTATTGTACATAGTTTCTGCTGACATGGTTGCTTCTCCAAAGGACCTCACTATCTTTCGTATCAAATGCATATTTAATTCCTAACATCCTGGCATTTTGTCAAATTTGGTTTGTTTAAAATAAGTTGATTGAGTTAGTTGAGACAGAGCATGCAAATGCAACCCCATATTGTAGTAATACTTGATAAAGTGTAGAATACAGTCTTTTGGTTAGTCGTCTAAGTCTCAGTAAAACAAATAAGACGATTCCTTTAAAAATCTAGATAAGAAACTAAAACTTAGAAATTACTGGTCTATGTCCGTTATAAATGTTTATGGGGTTGACTGTAGCAACCCTCTAACAATTACATAAGGAAGTGAACTTCCAAACAATGCATAAAAAATACAAACAAAGAAATCCAAATCTCAGAAAATCATTACCACTAACTACAATGGGGAAATATATAATCGCAATGCCCTTGTCGATTCAGCACCGACCTACTCAACCACATATAAATGAAATCGCATGTAACTCATGAAAAACTTAAGTCATTCAACTTTGTCGACAAAGTTGCTTAATGCGAACCATTTGTGTGCGCTATCGCTAACACGAGTCGACACTAGGTGTCGCAAAACTTATAGTTAAGTCATTCATTTGATTCAATTTAAGGCGAGTAAAGACAGGTTCGAACAGTTATATCAATCAAGTGCATCGCATAATACTCAGCATCCACTTCCGAGTTTATCAGCACCTACTCGGTCCATGGTATATTAAAATGTAAGATCTTTGCATAATCAAAACTACCGTAAGTTTCCATTTCGATTCTGTGGCCGAAACAGGCGTCCATCATGCGGCAAATCCATAACGACGCCACATTTGTGTCTCCGAATCGGAGTAACAGGCAAGTATAAATAATGGGATTCCGAATCAAAAGAAGAGATTATTCGGAAAAACCTCACAACCGCTACAACATCCAGAAACGTAACAATTTAAAGGACCAACTGAACAAAGTCGGTATGTATGATCAAATCTGCCCACACACACACACACACACACACACACACACACACGTCACGGAACCTAGTGGCTCAAGTCTTCAACCTTCAACTCTACTGAACCAACGCCCTCGCCTACACGTCATGAAGATTACGACCCTCGATTCTCGACGCTCTTCGCCTGTCACATACCGGGCGCGGTGGAGCAACAAGATCGCGCATTTATTCGTTAAGAAATTGTTGGTCCTGAGTCATAGAGGTACTGCCTGTCACATACAGGTAACAAGCACGCAATTGACAGACCTTATAAAGCTTATCATGCCAACAAAACCCTCAAGAATCAGCAGCGAAACAACATCTTATGTAGAGAACAAAGTAACAGAAACGCGGTCAGTGCCAGCCTCAACAACTGCATTAACCCTCGATGTATCAACATCACAAAACATCACACCAACAGGATATTAACACACGATTACTACCCGTAACTTTCCATTCCGACTCTGCCGCCGAAATAAGCGCCCCATTATACGACTAATCCATAACGATGTCACAGAGGTGACCTCAAACCTGAGTAACTGGTTGCATATAAAATAATCGTACCACCATTGAAGTGTAGGATAAGTTTAAGATAAGCGGCAACCTTTCCAGAGTCTACCGACATAATTTGTTCCAAGAATTGAAAGCTAAAAGAATATTCATGACAGATGTTGGATATTACTGTCCGCTTATTGAAATACTGCTTGGATCCGATGTGTGCGACAGACTCCACAACAGAAAGAAGATTGATTTGGATTGTGGACTGACAGCTCTTGAAACTAGGGTGGACTACTATGATGTGTAATAGACATCAAAAGAAGTAAAAAACACGACGGAAAGAGAGCTCTGGCAATAAACTTCACGTGCGGGATAAAAACACTCACTTTAGTGTCTTTGTATATAATACTAGTAACCAAACCCATTTAAAAATGGGTCTAATCTAGACAAATCTGAAATTAAAGACGTGAGGTCACCGCTCCAGGTCAGAGGTTAAAGGTCAGGTCAACTTGGGACCTATCTTAAAACATTCCTGACATCTAGAACACTTTGATATATAACATGCTTATGTCACCGCTTCCGGTCAGAGGTCAAAGGTCAGGTCAACTTGTGACCCCGCCTAAGATCAGCGCCTAGACCTCCTGAACAATTTGACGTATCGATCTTCGAAATCGGTTCAGCCGTTTCGGAGGAGAAGACGAACAGACAGACAGACAGACAAACCAGGCCACGATTTTATGTGTATAGATACTATTAGTAAAATGTGACGCGGAAAAGTGACTGCCGATTTGTACTTGCATTGCCTTGGAACGAAGGAGGACCTGAACTGCCAGTCAATAAAGATACTTCAAAATGTAAGCAAGAAACTCATCGACATTTGCAATTATTAACTTTGTGATACAATTTTCAAGGAATGGTTGGAGGGAAGGGTTTATTGAAGTTGCAAAAAAACAGAAACCCGTAGGTTGTCATAATATCCCTCATCCCTCATCGACCTGTCACGAAACGAGAAAATTTGATGACTTTAGTACGACCCGTATTTGGTTGTTCCTGCAGTGTAGGAAAGGAACCATCGTTGAACGAAGGCCTGAAAACCGTATAAAATCTCATTTAACTCATTCCGCAGATCCTGCTACGTTTCAGGGTGAAAACCAATAAATTCGCCTTAGACATACGACTACCTTTCAAATGATAGAAGTCGGCTCACCTGCTTATGAAGTCTTACGCTTTCTTTGATGAAGATACAAAGACATGACAGCCTTGACAGCATATCGACATGTTCGAGTCCCTTTGGAGCTACGTGTAGCTTGTTTATACTGGGAGATATTTTGGAACATCACCAGGAAAATGTGCCGGAGGATAATAAACAGATTACAGAAAGACTCCTTCGAGGTTACTATTGTTTTAAAGAGAAGAACACAGTTTTATTGGCTGAAGCAAAATTGCCTTCATTCTTTGGGCGTCAAATAATGACGATATTATGGACCTAAGCTGCGTCACCACATCCATTCTGGATATAAAGTGGAAAAGAAGGATGGAGGTATTGGAGGTTGAGAAATACCGGAAATGGTTACAAAACGACCCATTCTGTCAAATGTGCAAAATATTTTTGATTGATTGTGGGACCGTATAATGGAGGTATTGAAAGTTGCGAAATATTTTGAACCAATTGGAGTTCTATCTCAGCCTAGTACCGATGAAGATAATACTGCAAAAAACTTGGAGTAATAAATGAAGTGGAGTTGCCAATAGAATATAGAGAGAAATTTGAAAGTTGTTTTACACAACTTGCTTGCTTTAAATGATTCCGCGATTGGCGACAGCAAGAATCGTTGACAGGGAGAAATGAAGCGTTACTCAATTTGCAGATGCGTGTCACTCCTATGTAACTGTGACATTTTTGGAAAGGAGCGAAAAATTCTAAAATATCAATTCAACTGCTGTCGGCAAAAGCTTGTATGGCACCTGTAAAGCAAATGACTATTCTTCGATCGCAGCTAGTGGGTTGTTTGATAAGAAGTACTTTAGCTAGTTCAGTGAAAAATGCGTTGAAGATAAAATGCGAAAGAATTTTATTGAACGGACTCATCCACAGTTCTTACAAGGATTAAACGGAGAGAGCCTTCAATCTGGTTTACAACATACTTCCACCAAAATACTGGTAATTTAAAAGATTCGGTGGTACATCAGCTCTAATAAAAATCGTAACAAAAATAGTATTAAATGTATCTAGATTCCTAGTCTCTCTGTTTTTCTAATGCCCCCACCAAATCTAGTAATAATTTTTCCTCATTTTGCAAGGTATTGTCCAACTCAAGAGGATACAGTCGTTGAACCAGACGCGTCACTACCGCATCTCGCGTTTTCACCTTTGCCGCTCGGCACACTCCTTCCTTTGGCGGAAATTCTTCAATCACATCCAACGGCCAATCCAGTCTCATCTTTAAGTCAGATCCTACGACGACAAGTTCTGCCACCACGAGAGGTCTAGTTGTCTTACGCTTCGGTTTTGAAATGAGTTGCTGCAATCCCGCCTTAAGAGTTTGTACGTATTTGATCCGTATCCTCAATCTTTTTCCCACAGAAATTTTTTCGCTAGGGTTTAGTTTGGGGAGGTAGGGATGGGAATTGGTTTAGTAGTTACAAATCATTTGGATCTTCCGAAGCAAACGCTAAAAGCCGTCCGTTCACGCTGCCTCCACTTTTTGTTTGTTGCATGACACTTTTCTAAGCATCCTTTTCAGCATGTCCTAGAAACAACGTATTAGCCTTTTTCAGTAATCATCCTACCAGGTGGCTAACGAACAATTATGTTTCCATTATATGGCTGACATTTCATCTTTCTTCTGGATCTGGTTCCAATTCGATGACTTAAAACGATTATGGGTCCCCATAAAGTGTGTCCATTTATCACTTTAAACAATCCAAGAACGACCAAACTTTAAAACTAATTTCTTTAGGGCAGCGACAAAAACTCGATACGATTAATTTAATTGAATGTGAACAGTCTGGTAAAGAGCACAAGTTTAAAACACGATACACGCTTTCGGTCCATTTTTCAAATTAGTGGGGAAGCTAGGTCGACGCCTACTACCTCGAATATATCTTCATCCTTAATACGGTGAATGGGAAGGAGCGCTAATTCTGCAATAATTGGCTTGGCAAGAAAACGTCTACAACTATAACAGTCACTGAGAAGTAGAAGTGCATAGAAACTTGATATTGGCGAATATGGGGGAGAACAAAGTGTTAGAGAGAAGAGGGAGATCAGGAGATTAAGCGAGGAAACAAAGTAAAAGCTTTATTAGTCCATGAACCTGAACTTTAGAGTTGACAAATGTTCTTCGCAAGTCCATTCGCTGACTGCTAGGCGACTCGACTTTTTTGTTATGCCCAAGGCTGGTTCTGGCCCAAGACTGGTTCTGGCCCAACGAAAGGCGTTGTGGCTCACTGTCTGGCTAGCTTGTCAGCTTTGATATTCCCTACAATGCTCGAATGTCAGCAACGATTTAAAATATCAAAAATTAAAAATCAAAACCACAAAAAGTCATTTATTTTTCTTCAATGGTTCAAAAGTAAATTTCTTAAAAAGTTCCTGCAAACCTAATGACATATGTCTGACAATATGATGGAGCTAATCATAAAATTTTATGTAGAATTCAGATATGGTATCAAAATGGGGTATTACTATTTAAAAAAAAAACAAACATGGAGTCAATTTTCGGTATATTCAAATGTGCGGTCATTTTGAAAATAGGTTAGTTACAACTGTAGTAGTCAAGTATGGCTATATACCAAATTTCATACCGATAAAATTTCTGGAAGTCAATAACTTTCTAACCCACGGCCTACGAGAATCGCCCTGTATAATAAATAATTTACTTAAAATTTATATCCAAAACTAAAAAGGTTACATAGATTTTCTCTTTGAAAAGTTTTTTTTAATAGTGCGCTGTGAAAAATTGTGTTTCCAAAAAGAAGTTTTAGTGGAATGACGAAACTGAAACGTTAACAACTTTTATTGGGTAAATTTTTATTTATTTTAAGTATCTATTTTGTTTATAATCGTTTTGTACGTGCAATAGTTGCAAACGATGTCTTCATGTTGTTGGTGAATCTAAGATAGTAAAAGAATTAAAATATTCTTTAAAAGTAAAACAAATAGATCATATAATAACTGGTATAGTAGCAAACTATAACAATAAAATCGTTCGTTGGCTTAACATTCATGAGCATAATAATCAACTAAATTGCAAAACGTGACTTAAAAATATTGATATTTTTAATTAGAGGTCAGTGCATGTCAATGATTAAAACAAACAATCTTTATATCACATGGTCGGAGATATGAGAGTGTTGTATGCAATTACTTTTTTTGCCTTTCAAAATTCAAATTTTCGTTTCAAAATTAGTTCACGAGTCTCGGTAGCGCAGTAGGTAGCGCGTAAGTCTCATAATGTTAAGGTCGTGAGTTCGATCCTCGCCCGTGGCATATTTTTGGTCTTTTTGGTACCAAATGAAACTAAATCAGATACTCAAGGTTTAACACTGCTTTTTAGATGCATTATGTTTTTAGTGTTTTACTTTGTTACATTCTATTAGGGGAGAGTTGCCGATATTGTACCGGGTTGAGATTTTTTGCCCATAACTCTTTAGGTATAGAGTAAAAGGTCAAAAAAAAGCTTACAGTATGTTCCCTGATGATTTTGACAGCATCCATTTTTTTTTTAAATTTTCTCATGTCGATAAGTGCATTAATTTATTTATTTTTGAAAAGAGTGCATCCGGTACAATATGGGCAACCGTGTTCCTAAATGGTACCACCCGTAGATTAAATTGTACCACTAAGACTCGCATGCTACACAACTTAAAATAACCACATTAAACTGTAACGCTTTATTTATGATTAACAAACAAATAAACAAAAAGAAACTTTCTCTAATAAACTTTATAATGTGCAAAACGAATGTTAAAGGAAAATTAAGAACACAATTCACAAATATAAATTTTCTGTGGCATCGCTCCTGAGCAAGATTAATGAACCCATTTCATACATTTTAAACACTGGACCATGTCTTCAACCAAGTTCTCGTTGCACAAAAACAATACCACTCATCAGTGTTTAATACAATCTCCGGTTCCTTCGATGTGGACAGTCGAGGTTCGTCAGTTAGTTTGCGTTTAACTGGATTCCTTTTAACGTACTTTTTCTTGGCTTTCTTTTCTTTCAATTCCTCTTTGTAGGGAGTGGATGTCATAACGACAGCTTTCTGAGCAGATCGACCTGCCTTTTTAACGTTATGCAAAATCGTAGGCAATGGAGACAATATTTTGGGGCTAAAGTATCGTTTTTGAATTTCCTCAACCAAACTGATGTTGGCGTTGACGATGTCCTTATCTCGTGTTACGTCTAAATTAGTTTTTTGATTTTCTCTGGTAGGTGTGTTACTTTGAGTCAAGTTCTGAGATTTTGACAAGTTGTCATGTTCCAGCATGTTTTGGTCTTCTACAACCAATTCATGATCTTTGCACTTATCGGTTTCTTTATGCCTGCCAGAAAATCTGCATCAGTAAAAACGAACCTGTTTATGGGCCAAATCACTGCCCCTCTAAAAGATCCCATCGCGTTGGACACAGTTGCAGCTTGGCTGTATGCTGTACATAGTAGCTCTGAAATTTCAAATTGTGTGATTGCTTGCGATGGATGACTTTTAAGCCACGTTTCTTGCGCCTGTATGTAGTATTTGCCTAGAGGTGAAAAGAAACCCACATCTAGGGGTTGGAGCCTGTGGGTTGTATGTCCCGGTAACTGCAATAAAATCACTCCATTCTCTTTAGCTAGTTCTATAGCATCAACATTCTTGAATGAGTAGTATGACCATCTACCAATAATAAAACTTTTCTGTCATTGGTTGGACGAACGTGGTTGATAAAATGCTTGAGAAACTTTACAAAAGTTCAGAATTCATGTAACCAGTTTCGGATACTTCAACTAGGCTACCAGGGGGTGCTCCTTTTTAATACATCATTCATTCGAATTCTTTTGAATATTATCATTGGCGGTAAGAAAACACCTGAAGGATTGACGCAGCAGACAATTGTCGTGTTTACTCCGCGCTCTCCGCTTGTGATACCACCAATTTGACGTTTTCCTTTCTGCCCCACTATTTTCTGTGTCTTTTTTGCACTGTGGAAAATCCAGATTCATCTGCATTAAAGATCTGACTCACAGTCAAATTATTTTTTGGGAAATGTTTTCATATAAATCAAAAATTCATTGACGTTTTCCCGATTGAAACCTTTTACACGAGCCAAAGATGTGGCTTCAGGCTGCCTTAATGAGAGATTTGGGTGACGTTTTATGAAGTTGTAATACCATTTCTTCCCGGCAAGTTGTTTACTTTTGTTAAAACCACAGTCAATCTTATTTTTTCAACAATTTGAAATGCGAGTTTTCTAATTTCTTTAATCGTTAAACCAAACATGTGTTGTTCTAAATATAAAATATGTTCTACCAGATCTTCTTCAACTTTCTCAGGAAGGGCGGATATGCGCCCTTTGAATTTTTTCCCCCTTTGGCATATTTGTTGCTATCGTTTAAATGCCTTTTTAAAGTTGGTTTACTTATCCCAAATTGACGACTGCACTCGTTTAGTCCCATTCGTCCGGTCTTGTAGGCATCCATCGCATGGTTAAGTTCTTCTTCAGACCATTTGTAATATTTCCTCTTGCTTTTGGCTCTTTTTGTTATCCATCTAAGGAAATGAAAAAATATTACGTTCTAAATGTTTTGAGAAAGAAATGATTTCCTTAATTGTACCGGTACAATATAGGAAACGAGGTGTCGGTACAAATTAGGCAACTCGGAAATTTTTGCATAACATTAAATTTTTCACCTTTAAAAACCGAAACATTGAGTGAAATTTAAATATTTAGGAGCTAAAACTTACGGAATTACGCCAATATTATTGCCAGCTGTACATACATGCATAGAACGTAGCAATTTACTTACGTTTATGGGTGAAAATTTACATCAAATGCGGCGAAATTTTCATTCGGTTACAACTGCAGTTTCGCTGCATAGATTTCCGCCAATTTTTTACCAACATCATAATTTTGTTAGCTGTTTGAGACTGAAAACGCTAGATGGGACCAAGGGTAACGGTTTTCGCAAAATTAGGGGTGGTACAATATGGGCGCCAGTACAATATCGGCAACTCTCCTCTAATTTGATTTACCACTTATTTTTTCTAGGTTTTAGTTTTTGGTGGATGTTATATGTGGTGCCGATAATCATCAGAAATGATAAAAGCTATTTATTTTTGTTTATCTTGTGGTACGTTTGTGTATATTTCATTGGGATGTTAATCTTACCCCATCTCCAATTTATGTGATTCCAAAAAGTTAACTCATAGCGGCTTATTGTAGCACATTGCAATTTTGAATCAAATTTTGCTTTGATTTGCAATTATGATTAATTTTTATCTCATTAGGTATTAAACATCAGAAGAAGAAGCAAGAACAACATCATACCTTTAAACATAACGAAAGATCGTTCTATGAAACATTAAAGCAATAAGAAAAGAAAAAAAGAGCAAGGTGGTCAATGTAGAACGAAGAAATTATAAAGAAAAGAGTATACGTTAGAAAAATATTCAGAAAAGAACAGGTGGAGAAAGAAACAGAATTTATCAAAATGAAAGAACGAGCAGAACCAATAAAAAAAATAAAACTAGGAATAATATCACAAACAATAAAATATGCTTGCATTAAAAGAACCTTATTTGAATTCAAATTTTACGCGTACATATTAGATCCTTTTCAAAAAGGTTGGTAATATTGGTAATCACATTTTTTTTGTTATTGTTATATTTGTTTTATTTCATTACAACAGAACTTATTACAATACTATAACACAAGTATAGCGCTAAAGTTACTAATAAATTAGTTTTTTATTATTCAAAATCTAAAGAGATGCTTTCGATTGGTACAATTAATCTTAGGAGGCTGTAAAACTAATGTTGAAAATCCTTGCGCAATTATGTTTCACAATGGAACTTTGTAAAAAATTCTGTAAACATATACAGGGAGTATACACAGTGTCCAAGATAAGAACGAATCTTGAAAACGGTAGAAGATACAAGGTTGCTCAAATGGCAAAAAAAGTTGGGTAATTTAGAGTATATTTACATGATGTTTGAAAAGTTTAATAAAATGTTTCGTATTTTTGCGCTTTAGTTTAAAAATATTATAAATCTAAAAACACTTTTTCATTGACGGTTTTAGAGCTTTAGAAAATGGCTCTTTCACATTTTTAATCCAACATTTCATCTCGGAGAAAACATCAACAACTTTATTTTTTCATATGGCCGCATACAAAAACTCCTTCTATTTGCTAGTGTTTTTTATTACAAACTAGCTGTACCCTGCGCGCGTTGCTAAGACTTTTAAGAAAGATTTTAAATTTTCCGATTATTCGACCTCCTCAGAAACATGCACACCCACTGTGCGACGAAAAACGGCTAAAAAGTGGTAAATTTCCACGGAAACCGCGAGGGCAATCGCGAAAATCAAATGTTCGTGACCTATTCTGGATCGACCTGAAGAAGTATGTAAAATTTCATTCCAATCGGACTAACGGTTTAGGAGAAGTTTGAGGACAAACAAACACACACACATTCATTTTTATATACAGGGTTTTCAAACTTAAAGTCGCCACTATTGCTAACTTTTTTTTCTCAGGGTAGGTTAGGCTCTCATCACTATGGTGAAAATAGAATAAAAATCGAACATCGCGTTTTGCGAGTTATGTCAAATTGTTCCATTTTTCAAATGGGATACTTACCCTGAATACAATATTCTCAATCGATAGGAAATTGAATACTGAATAAAAAATGTCCTATTATTTTTATCCTAAAGTCAAAGATGACAGAGCTATTGATGATTTTTCAAATAAGTTTAATAAAACTACAATTGTTTGTTGTATAAATGTCATCAGGATTAAAAAGTCAAATTGAAGTTTCACTGGTAAACAGTTTACAGCCACTAAAAGCTTTTACAGGCGGGCTCAAAAATGCTTGGACCAAAACGGTGACGGTTTTAAGCATCTAATTTGAATTTTTCTTTTAATGTTCACAGAATAAATTAAAATAAACCATATCCTTTCGCTTTATGGATATTCCTCTTTTTTCATTTCATTTACCACTTTTGCTGGATATAGCCACCGTGAATTTTGTATGTTCATCTATCCCCATCACGAAATAATTTTTTGTAAGTATCTGCCGTGAACAAGATTCAAACCGCCTCGACCAACGGTTTTCCGTCTAGTAAATTTGACTACGTCCTTGGCATTACTACTAGACCACCCGCGGATCTGATATTCCTCTTACTTTCTACTTTATGGTAAGGCAAAGTTATAACTAAAACAACCACCTTAATCAATTTGAAAAATCATCATAGCTCTGTCATTTTTGATTTTAGGATAAAAAATAATGGGACACTTTTTGTTCAGTATTCAATTTCCTATCAATTGAGAATATTGTATACGAGTGGATGTCCTATTTAAAAAAATAGAAACAATTTGACAATAACTCGCGAACGCGATGTTCGATTTTATTCTGTTTTCACCATAGTGATGGAGAGAAACAAATGCTACTAGTTTGCCTATTTAACTGACCCTGTAGCTCTAATAATAACAAAGCTTGATTTTAGTTTTACTAACTTTGTTTTAGTATATAAGTTACAGTAGTCTTTAAGTTTGTTAGTATTCACCTGAAGACGATTGCAGATTCAATAACAATTGAAACGTTGTGTTTATTCTATTAAAAATAAAATATAGACAATGGAAGTCCAGGATAGTGTCATTATTTCGAAACATGAACATTGTCTAAACCATTCAAACGTATATACGGAAAAAGTTATGATAGTAAAATTGGTAGGAAATGATATTGTCTATAACTTTTGTTTGAACAATTCTTTTCTAAACGGTAATTTTTATTTTGTCTTTGTTTAGCTATTTTCAACGTGTCTTAGAAAAGACAGTGTGTGGGCGGCAGACATCATTTTGTCCCGAAGTGGTAGCGTTCCAATAACGGCTTTTACATTTAACAATTGTTGGCGGTTACTAAAATTTATAATTCGGTTTTACAAATTGTTTCGCTGTGCATTTTTTTTCTTATAACGTATCAGTTTTTTTTTCTTATAACGTATCAGTTTTTTTTTAATTTTTCCATTAAAATTATTAAGTTGCAACGGTATTAAATGTTCATTTTATTTTTCGATTCAAATGTTTTATGTTCCGCACACTTTCGATATTACATGTTTCAAATTCTTTCGATATCTCCCGAAACGAAAAGAAATTGGTCAAGTCGTGGAAGACCCTGTATACGAAAATACGTGCATTTTTGTAAACGCTAACGTATACACATTATTAACGACTGAATAACTTTTGTTTATATGCTGCGGTATATTGAATTAAAAGTGATTATAAAGACATTTTACACAAATGCAACACATGCACTTCGAACGGCTTTCGATTTAGTTTTTGCATGTACTCGTTACGTTTGTAGAGTAACGTAATTTTACATCAACTTTTACTTGCTAACATTTGTTGGGTTATTAATATAAAATTCAGATACTCTTTTAAAAAAAATCGATTTCAAAATCGTGTTGTTAGTGTTTTCAATTTGTTATAAAAAATCTATACACAGACTGCATTACTACCTAAAACGAGCCACCCCGAATAATTTTTTTACTATTCTGTTTTGACCAATATCCAAAAACAAAGCAATTTTTGTTTTTAGGTGGACATATTTTAATATCAAGTTTCAACTCCCCATCTCAAAAATTTTAAATGGCAAAAATGGTCGAGTTATCTTATTTCACCTTCTAATATTAGAAGTAATATAGTAAATAGTAATGTACCATATATGAATAAATAAATAAATAGTATAGTTACCACGGTCAAAACTCAATGATCACTCTACACTACATTTGGTTTCCAAACGGAAAATTTTAGAACTTAATTTCTTATTATTTTCATTTTCCGACAAGAGGTACCTTAAAAATTAAAAGAAAAACGTTACTTATTTACATTTTTTCAAAAGTATAAACAACTTTTAACGATCTCACAAGACTCTTAAGTTATTGAAGATCTTACAATGTACAATTTTCATTTGAACTTTTTTTGTTCATGCAATTTTGGTACATGCAAAAAAGTTAATTCAGTGGGCAGGGTGAGTCGTGAAATGATTTGCCCTTGTGAAATGGTAATGTAGTATTTGTTGCAAAATCGTATAACAATCGATAAATTAGTCAAAGTCGGGAGGCGCCAAACAACAACAGCCGTTATATAGCTTCAGCCCTTGTTGACTGAAAGTCTTTCCACTAGAGTACTTTCCTGTTGACTTACCTTAAGAAAGTACCGTCACAAATCTGTTAAAAGTTAACATAACACCCATAAATAAAATGTAAATAAAAAAGGCACATTACAAAAGAAATCTACTAGATTTACTGCATTTGAAACATAACATAAACTCATCAAATAAACAAA
Source organism: Abscondita cerata (assembly GCA_030710515.1). Taxonomy (NCBI): domain Eukaryota; kingdom Metazoa; phylum Arthropoda; class Insecta; order Coleoptera; family Lampyridae; genus Abscondita; species Abscondita cerata. The sequence continues at coordinate 266,943 of JALBCR010002565.1, forward strand.
GTTTATACGGGATTAAGATTACTAAAATAGTGAAAAAATTAAATTGATCAAGTGATCATTAATTTTATAGTAAGAAAACGATTATCTAATTAAATGTTTTGTGTGCTCATTAAAATTAAAACGAAACGGTATGTCTATTACAATATCTTAAATTTTAGCGTCCAATACGCACAAAATGTTAATTCAATTAATAAACCCGGGTTTGTTGAGAACGGACGATGATGGAAACGAAGACGAGAAGTCGGATCAAAAAAATATATTTTTAATTACGTCAGAAACAGGCATGTCGATAAACAATTTTTTTAATAGATTCTACTAAGTAGGAATTTATGTGGTACGGAAATTTTAAAACTGCAATATCTAGAAATTTGGGTAAGGACTTCACATTCCTGGTAAACTTCACAGACTTGCGAAACGGCAAAAAACACCTCTAACTAACTTCAAACTCAATATGTATTTATTCCCGATACCCATATTGTTTGCCTTACACGCGTAACTAATATGGCAATTGTGGCACTCTTATAATCCCTTGTGCACACTCTCCGGCGGTGGCCAACGCTTTATAATTACATTACGCAAAGCAGTTCGCTGAGAGTCCGTAGCAGTAGTTGAGGGTGAACGGTTTGGTGTCCGCCTAACCGCCACCACCCAACCTAAAATTTCGTTTTGTATAGTAATTTTAATAATAAGTAATTTGTAAATAGTGTAAATAGAAGCAATAAACCGTTCGACACCTTCCTGCCGCAATTCTTCGTGTTAACCACCATCATACCAGCCCTTCACAACCTGATTACACCGCTTCGGCACCCAAGCCTTAGCCCGTAGAGGAATGAAATGGCGCCCTGAAGGTGGATCTTCTCCTGTGTGCAACGACCAACAGCGCCACTCACACCACCGCCTCCGACAACGCTCCAACAACCACTTCACCAACTCACAACCGTAAGTACCGCGCTGAGGCCCACTGCCAATCCAACTAGAGTTGTTCCTGACGCCCAGATGCGGCTGAAGACACCACCTGCATGCCGCCGCACCATCAACACAGCCCAACCCTTCACCGCTCTTGAGCAGGGGGGAACTGTTACCACGCAACCAACGGGAGCTACCCTCTCCCTCGTCCCACCTTCGGCGGTATCTAACCCTTTATAACAAAGTCCGGCAGCGAGTCTGCAACAACAGTTGAGGTGAGCGGTTTAGGGTTCATCGAACCGCTACCACCAAACCACCCTAAAATTTAGATGTATATAGTAGTTTTAATAATGCAGTGATTTGCAAAGAGTGTAAAAAGAAGCAATAAACCGTTCAACACCTCCTTACCGCACTTCTTTGTCTCAACCATACCACGATAATACCAGCCCTTCACAACCTGATTACGCCGGGTCGGCATCCAAGCCTTCGCCGTAAAAGTATCATAAATGATAAACTAAGAAAATGCCAACAGTTAACTGTAACGACTTGCGATAACTTTATTTCGCTTAGATAGCGCTATGCACTTTAACACTCACAAGTCGTTACAGTTAACTGTTGGCATTTTCTTAGTATATACTATTCACTCGTGTCCATGTTATACACGAGATGTCGTAAGACACACATTTTACTTATAAATGATAAATTTTCGAACTACATCAATAAAACAACAAAAATTTAATTATATTAAGCTAAAAATTAGACAACTACCACGTACAATACCAAACGAAAGACAATTTTTCTGTGTGAACGAAATTTAATGCAATTTAATTAATTTATTTATTTTATTTATTTGTATGGTACATTTTTAATATTGTATTGTGATGTAAGTGTTATGTATAGTGCATAACAAAGACTTGGCGATTATTTTAATAGGAAATATTCCAACGAAGGTTACAATTTTACTCCACATTTTTAATAGGACATCTTCAAAAATATCAAAATATACTCGTCAGTAAAGTTGGCACCCCCCACTTTTGTGCAAATTGTAGCTAAAAAATTAGAATTTGTACCCAAATAAATTCATTGTATACCGATTTATTAAGTGGGGGTGGTAACTTAAGTCAAAATTAAATTTCAACAACACAACTAAACACCTATAATTAAGTACTAATTTGTACCCACTATGGTTTTTCCATAATCTCAATAATTAGTTAGTACCTAATCAATTTTTTTATTGAATTGAACCATAGAAAAACAAAACACCAAAAATTCTACAAAAAAAACCGTAACCAACACGTGCTTCAATGGCTGTTAAGCTACAACGTATGAGGCGAAAGCTATTTGAGATAAATTTTTATTTAGAAATAATAAAAAAATGGAAATGATTTCTTAGAATAATAATAACATTTTTTTTTTTTTTTTTTTTTTTTTTTTTTTTTTTTTTTTTTCTACTAAGAAGAGCCCAAAATTTCTACATCGGACTAACCTGAGAGACATTTTCGGGATTGCATTCTTGGGAACAAATGTGATGTTGTTTTCTATTCTGACGATCAGATTCAAAGCCTTCCGACATGGCTTACCTTCTATAAAATGCATATAGTACCATCAATCATAATATGTACAAACAAAACCAAAAATAAATGTGCAAAAATCGAACCTTTATTAAAATTTTCTCGTAATAAGACAGTCTGTGAATGTGCCTTTGCAAGAATATGACACATAACATACAAATAAGTTCCAAATTTTATAGTATCTAGTTTGTTTGCGATTTGTGAGTTTTTAAACGAGTGATGGTGGCTAATTATTATTGACATTACGGAAAAACCATCGTATGTACCAATTCCAAATTCGGTAGATACGATTGTCAACTTTGTTTTGTATTTGATAACTAAAACGCTTACAAAAATTATATAAAAAATTGATTAATAACCCTCCATTAGACGCGTGTTAAATATTTACACGAAGGAACGCCTTGGGTCTGTGGTACCCAAAATTAAATACTGTATTTTTTAGAAAATAAATGTATATTTAAAAATATTTATGCATATACTGTAAAATTAAACGAACATTCAGACTGAGAAAAATCAAAAATATTATTTTTTAGAAATAGAACAAAATATTAAACAAAAATACTTAGATTTTTAGAATATTTTATCGAAACACCTACAACGAAAATTATTCGGGGACTTTTGACGCACAATCTTGACATACAGGTACGTTATGCTCCAGGCATATATATTTTTGACAATACCTGGTTTTACGATCCTTGCAGAAAGCACATCTTTCACGTATATTTTGGACTGTTTCGGAACAATCTTCCATTTTGCTGCCGCTGATTTTGGCCGAAAGTTGTCGAATTTCTCTTGGTAAATATTGACAGTTTACCCTTGCTTTCGTGTAATCTATAATTAATTCCTTGTCAAGCTGTTTTAAAAATATCCTTCGTGGAACATTCGCATTTATGCCATTGGAGTTGCTTTTATATATGACAAAAGCGTTTATTGCAGAGATATTGAGAAGTCCATACAAAATCACTAGCGACCATCTACGGGTATTTCTGGATACGTTATATTTTGCAGAGAGTTGATCCACCGTATCAACCCCTCCTTTTGTAGAATTATAAAAGGTTATTATTTCGGGTTTAGTTTTTGTTCCAGATTCGGGATCAATTGAGTCATCGTGATGAAGAGTGGACAACAGAATTACTTGTTTATTTTTTTAGGGACATATGACACAATAGTCATATGTTTAGTAAAACCAAACATACTAGATTTTTCTGGTCTTTTTATCAAAAACTCACCAGGTATTTGCTTTTTGTTCTTTCTCAATGTCCCAACTACTGTCAAATGATGATTATGTAGTAAATTGGTGGCAACTTCAACAGACGTGAACCAATTGCCCATCGTCACATTTCTCCTGGATTGGGATAGCGGCAAACAAAGTCTATTTACTACATCAGACGATGCATTGCTAACTGAAAATGGACCATCGGGCTGCTTTCCGCAATAAACCTCCATATTGTATGTATAGTAGGTTCGCAAGTCAACAACAGAAAAGACTTTTAAACCGTATCGTGCTGGCTTGTTCGGAATAAACATTCGAAAGCTGCAACGGCCTCTGAAAGATAGCAACATTTCATCCATAGTAACATATTCACCAACCATGTAGTGTTTTTTGAAATTTGCCCCTACAGCTTCAAACACTTTTCGTATCGGTGCTAGTTTGTCTTGACTTTTGCGTTCTTCTCTCGTCCGAATGTCATCTATTCGCAAACATCGCAGTAGGAACCGAATTCTTCTAAGTGCCATTGTAGCTGGAAATATATCTAATCCTGTACCATCATCAGACCAAAATTCAAAATTAGATGTTCTGCTTGCATGATATACACCCGCTAAATAAAGTAAGCCAAATAAAATTCTTATTTCTGATATGTGCGTTGGTCTTGTATCAGACTTTTTTGCATAGCGTTCAGATATTTTTACAATATATACGAGGATGTATTGATATCTAGTTAGCCAAGACCAGTTCCTTGCATAAACAAAATATTGCGTTACCATAGCAACGAACAATAACTTATTAGAAGTGTCAGTGTAAAGTTTGACGTCAAAAAAGTAAACCAGAGTCACGCAATAAATTAAATGAAAAAGATGTCCACCGAAATTGTGAAAATCGAAGAATTGGAGTATCGAGCCATCATCAAGTACCTGTATTTAAAAGGGTTAAGAGGTAAGCAGATTTACTAAGATATGCTTAATACCCTTGGTGATCAATGTCCTTCGTATGCGACCGTCAAAAATTGGAATGCAAGCTTCAAAAGAGGTAAATTTTCCATTGAAGATGATGACCGATCGGGAAGGCCAGTTTCTGTGTCAGTCCTCGAAAATATCGATGCAGTTCATGACATGATTTTATCAGACCGCCGAATTGGGCTAAAACGGATATCTGAAGCACTGAATATTTCATACAAACGCGTTCATCATATGGTTCACGTCAATTTGGACATGAGAAAAATTGCTGCAAAATGGATCCCCAAATGTTTGAATGTTGACCAAAAGCGTGCAAGGGTAGAAGCATCGCGTTCGATCTGTGCTCGATTTGAAAACGATGTAGACTTCTTAAACCGAATTGTTACTATGGATGAGACTTGGGTACATTTCTACGATCCAGAAACAAAGCAACAATCGATGGAATGGCGACACTCTGGTTCTCCAAGACCTAAGAAGTTTCGTGTCCAAAAATCTGCTGGAAAAGTTCTTGCTTCAGTTTTTGGGATTGCCATGGAGTAATCATGATTGATTTTTGGATAAGGGTAGAACAATAACTGGAGATTACTATTCGACATTACTGACCACTCTACGGAAAAATATTAAAGAGAAAAGACGCGGAAAGCTATCCAAAGGTGTTTTGTTTTTGCAGGACAACGCCCCTGCACACAAATCTCATGTTGCCATGCAAAAATTCGTGATTTAGGGTTTGAATTACTAGAACACCCCCCTTATTCACCCGATTTGGCTCCGTCCGACTATCACCTCTTTCCTCAACTGAAAAAAAGTTTAAAAGGTCGTACATTTTCTTCCAACAAGGAGGTAATAGAAGCTGTGGAGGTCTGGTTTGCAGAGCAAGAAGAAACATTTTTTTGAAAGGTCTAGAGACGTTGCAGGTTCGCTGTAATAAATGTATCCAATTAAGAGGAGAATATGTTGAGTAATAAAATATTTTGACATTGAAATTTTGTTTGGTTCTATAGTAGGCTAAGAATTTTTCAATATATCCTCGTATATTTGTACTCTCCACTAATTCAGTCATAATTGCATCGTCAAAAAAAAGTTGCCAGCATTTTTGGAACACCAATAACTCCAGGAAGTTTGACAATTATATTGTCTTGTCTTGTTCTGACATTTTTAGCACCACACAATTATCTCCATTTAATACCATCTTTTGCCTGATAGAATAAGCAATCGCGATTAGCACCACAAGTCTGAACAGATATTAATATCTCACTTTTTTCACTTTCACCAACTTCATGTTCACTCTTAGTATCATATCGCTGAATTCTTCAATCTGCTCTTCCGTTACAGAATAATCTGAATCGGAATAATGTTCGCCATCTCTCTCAACTTCTTCAAATAAGTTTTGCAGTCTTACTACTTCTCTTTCATATGGATCGTAATGATTCATGATTCTGTATCCAAGATCAATTTGTTGTAAATATTTTAAATGATGTTCTAGTAATAATTACAGAAAAAAAAAAATTTATAATTAGATTTAAAACAATATTTATTGTCTATCAAGTAAAACACGAAAATGAAAAAATACTTACACGAAAGAATGCGTTGGGTCTGTGAGACCAAATTGTTGAATAAAATCGTTATGACTCTTTTCACTGTGTTGAAACGACTGCGAGGCGCTTGTCGTAATATAACTTAAAGGTATTAGAGAGCGCAGACTCGTATGTTTTGTAAATTAAGAATTACCACCAAACTAAATTACTCTTTGGGCATTGATTATAAAGTTATAATCAATGCTTTGGGTCTGACAGACCCTACGCGTGCAGTGTAGGGTTAATGGCCGGTTGCACCGACGCTACTTAAACTTAAGCTATGCTTAAAAACAATCGTTTCTGTGGTTTTAACAATTGTATCTAAGTTGTTAAGTTGGTGCAACCGGCCATAAGTCATTATTCTGATTATGGCATCGTGGGTACAAATTAGTTCATAATTCGATAAGTAAGGTTTGTTTTCGATTTGTGAATTTGTTGTGAGTTTTTGCCTAACCGTTAAAATTTAATTAAAAATTAGATTATAAGAACTGATTATGATTTATTTAATGATATTATGAATAAACCATCGTGGTGAAAAATTGTTCTACATTCAATATATAAGATTGTCTACTTTGTTTTTTATTTGCGAATTTTATAAAAGGTTTTTATAAAATTTTAAGGAAGAGCGAGCGCGCGGAAATCTTCAATAAGGTACCTGAATCCGTATTAAGAGTTTGTCCTTTGTTAAAACAGTTATATTAATCGTAACGGTTTTTTTTACTTATTGTCTCAAAAATTGCGACGTACTTTCTATACACGTTCATTTTATTTTTCGAGTAAAATGTTTATGTCATCCCACACTTTCGATACCCTTTTACACGTTATATTTTTGGTCGTTATTGAACTACGGTGCAGAATACTTCTTAAACGTTCATTAGTATCGGGGCGGTATGGAATTGGCGTGAAACTCTCGTTTTCAAATTTAATTTTTCAAACAAAAAATAAGTTGTGTAATAAAACTTAAATTCAGTGCCGCAATTTATTTCATATGAAAATATAAGTTTTTTAGTCTACAATTTATTTTTTAACAGTTTCATTGGTACTTACAACAGTGACATTTTTATACAAAGAATAATAAAATTGTCATATCACGATATGTATATCATACTAACATAATAGCATTTCTTTACTAAATAATATTACATTATTTATCTACAGTTTGTAACGTTATTGCTTAATGAAATAATAAATGTGAACTTTTTGTAGGCACTTAAAACCACAGCATTTATCAAGCTTGTATGTATTTACAGCAAGGCACCAAAACCAGTCTTTGCTTCTTTTATAAAATACAAAAATTAAGGCCGTGTATAAGCGCACATTTTTCATATAAATCAAAGATAAGCATTGTGGAATACGTGTTCGTACTGAAAAAATAAAACAAGACTAATACAAAATAATGTAATTAATAAACTAAATAAACAATGCGAAATAAAATTTACAAAATTAAATAAGAATATAATCACTTTCTTATCTAGAATATCTATATACAACTACATAAATTCCACACAAAACTAAAAATGAGTATAAAATTGCGTTTAATTATTGTAAAAAATGACGTATTGTAGATTTTATGTTTAATTCAGTCCAAATTTTGTGTTGGTCTTAAACTTAAATACGTTAAATATTTATACTGGTGAGTGTCAGTAATGATTTTAGTTTAAGCTGCATACTGCTAATTGCACATAAATTGAGTCGTTTTGAGTTGCTTTAAACAAAAATATGTACGCCTGTGAGAGGAATCTACGTATACTTCTGCATTTATGAAAAGTATTAAACCAAAACCCGTTCGACCACTACTCAACAGCAAAACCACAAGTTTCCTCAACAGCTTGTGTAAGCTTATCACATAGAACTTGATATGTATCGTATGGTGGAATATCTATTCTATTGAAACAAGTATGCGCTTTAGGCAAATTTTGGGGAGATACGTCGACACAATGTATCGTAAAAAGACGTGGACCAGCTGCGCCAGTACTACCCTGCAACGCCCTAAATCCTTGTAAAGGCACACGTGAAGAACCCGTCACGAATTGTAACAAGCGAGCGCGCATTTCTTCGGAGAACGAATCGACCGCTTGCCAGAACCATTGCACGACCGGAGTTTCAGGAGTGCAGTGTTTCAACCTGGTGTTTGACCGCCAATCGGCTATATCTATTGAACCGATACCGCTAATAACCAACTCCAATTCGCGCTCGTCAAAAGGTCGCAGTAAAGCACTTGGAATGAGTTCGATAAAACCTTTTTGCAACGCCAAAAATTGTTGTTCGATACCGCGCATGAACCTATAATTAACGTAAAGTTTCACATACTCTCGCTTGTTTTCTTCAGTTACGGCCACATTCGCACCATTCGGTTTTAATTCGTGAACTTTAATCACACCGAAACTATTATTTTCAACGGAAAACGTCGTATCGAAGACGCCGGTGATGTTATTCTCTAACATCCACGTCAAGCTCCTGTGCAATTCGGGATCAACCCCCTCTATGTCTTGTAGAGTGATGGGCTTATTCAACAACTGCTTGTAAAAAGGAGTGGTAAAACCTCCTTCCAATTGATGATTGTGAAAAACGGCAATGCCCAAAACTCTCCCGACAAAATGAAAATAAGATAAATGCTCGGGATTGACCGCCGAATCGGGATTAATTTGCAAAGTGTAATGATCTTCTCTGCTGTACTGAAATAATCCATATTGAGGATTCAACATTTCTCTAGAAAGTAAATGCAACCATTCGCGCGCTACACCACCGTAATCTAAACCTTCTTCTCCCCGGAACTTCACCATTAACCTTTTTCTCATATCTTTGGGTCTCATTTTCATTATCAATCTAAAACGGCGAGTTAATTATATCATATGGGAATAAGTTAAGTGAACATTACCTGTAACTTTCTTCAAATACTTCAGCTCTCGACACCTCTAATCTGCAATGTCCGCTTTGTGGTTGTAACGCATTTAATTCAGCTCGTAAAGCTCTAAGTTTACCTACTAAATCACGCCTGTATTTGGGTAACAATTCTGAGTCATTTAATAGACCTTGCGGTAAATCATTGCTTTCGGATGGTCTGGATCTTGACGTAGTTGGAGCGGGTGTTGGCTGTGTTGGTTGCGTACTTACGGTAGTAGTCGATGTGGTCGGCGTGTTACTAGTGCTTGCTGTGCTTTGAGTAGTAGTCGTTGGAGTAGACGCTGGAGTTGATGAAGTTACCGGACTTACGGTCTGCTTCTGTAATATGTTACTTAATATTTGAGAATTTAGACGTGGATCGGTAAATTGAGTCGTTCTATTGTTGTGATCCACGAAGTATACCTAAAAATTCAGATCATGAAATAATGCAATCCACTTCAGTAAAAACAATCATACCCTTCCCGATGAAGTTTGTCTCATTTCCCAACCTGGAGGCAATTGTCCCAATTGATCCAGCGCAAAACCTCGCGACGCCAAATCTTTAGGTATGCGCGGATCGTGCCAAGTCGATACACCTGTTGGAATATGATAAAAATATACTTGTCCTTGTTGAGTGGTACGTAATTCTAAAAATTGAGCCGTTAGCCTTAACCAAACACCACATCAAATTCGTTTAATTACCATAACCAACGGGTAGGTCTAATTTAGTCGGGTCGATAGATGTCTGACCTTGGGCAGGTTGTATTTGAGTCCCGTTCAGAGAGCTACGGTTGCGTCCCGATCTTCTCCTTCCTCCGCTGCCTTCGGCGCGTCTTTCTTCCAAACTTCTCTGTCGCCTATCTCTGGCGCGTCCACCGTTTTCGGCGTTTGGCGCATTACAACTTACATTATTAGGGGCGGGAACCACTGTGTTCGAAGTACCAGAACCTAAGGACGGTCTTGGAATAAAAATATTCGGCGTTTCATTTGGAGACGTAGAACTTAAGACCAAAGCACCTGTCCTTTGATCTCTTTGTGAGCTAACACTTTGCGTCACTTGTGATGTACTAGAAACTGGTGTAGATTGCACTTCATCGGTATTATTATTAACACTATTATTGTCAACACTATTATTATTGCTTACACTTGTATTATTACTAATATTATTATTGTTGCTTCTCACTGCACTTCGGTTTTACTAGAAACTTGTGGTTTCAACCATTGTGTAGTTAGAGTTATGTGATTAACGTAGTATAAGCGACCGTTAGCTGTCCTACGCTCTTCCCAACCGGGCGGCAAATCATTTTCCTGAGGTGACGCGTCTCTGTTCGCCGGACCTCGAAGTTCGCCGAGGGGACCGACAACAGCTAAAGGTGTACCACCGCAGGGACCGTCTCGCGACAGTAACGATATGATGATTTGACCTTTAACTGGTTCGCTGTCATCTTGGGACGCTTTGCATAAGTCCAAGCGTTGATCTGTTATAAAAAAAATATTTTATTGCATGAACATGAACAGCTTGGAAATCTAATTTTTTTATTATACGAAATCTTTGTGCCATCTGATAAGAAAAATACTTAGAACTCAAGGTTTAATCAAACAATTCAACAAAATTACGTTGGAGAATTAATTAAATATGTGCACTTTGGACAAGCGCTGGTTATTCATTACGAATATTGTTCACAGAATTATTTCATCATTTGCGGTTTGTCAGGACGTTTCCCGATTGCAGACTTTCCATTTTGAAAGTTAATTGAGGACAATAATTACACATTTTTTTTGTAGAAATAAGAACTTCCAATAAGTAATTATTTGTTATTCTGCTCTCTATTCCAAAATTATATCACAAGGCAAAAAGTTAAGATAATGTAATCCTAAGACGTAAAAGTAATAAAATAAAAATACCAGGAAAATCCCTTCTAATCCGTTCCAAAATATATACTAAAAAATTGCAAATAATTAATAGTGCAGACTAGCAATGGTATGAACTATAATAGGAATATTAACAAAAAAAACCGTTGCAATATTGTGATAATGTCCAAAATAGTGTTAAAATTAAATGCATACATTTCAAAGAACATGCAATTACTTGTTATGCAGAAATAGTAAAAGTATCGGCATTTATTCAAATACACAGGACACTCTCTCATTAGCTTGACGTCACAATCTTTATCGTGAATATAGCGTGAGGTACTGTATTGCAATTTTCATTTATAAAGGGTGTTCAAATAAAAGCTGAGTTGGGAAGGTGATGTACACTGTAAAAATAATTAAATCAATTTAATTCCACAGCTGTCCAGCCCAGTTTTTTATTTGAACGTTCATTATTTACTATTCAAATTTATGTTTAATTTGAAAGTTTGCCACCAGGAAACAATCAATGTCAAAAAATGACATTTTTAAAAAACGTAAAGTGCGGATGCGTGGTTAAAGTACTGACGTCATCGCTCAGAGTGCGTTTTATAGCATCAACTAACAAAAAATCGGAAGTAAAGTAAATAAAATAGGCACTTAAGTGATTCATTATAGGACGATTTTTAACTCCACATTTTTGCCGGTAGAGATGTGTAAAATGAATGTAAATTTTAGAATCGCGCATGCGCGACGCAATTTGTCGTAAAAATGAAAACAGCTGATTACATCTACTGCTTAAAGAATGCTAAAAAATTGTCCGATTTTCTTCAAATTTTGAGATTTTGGAAAAAATATAATATGTACCTCGGCACTAAAGTTTAATTTTTCAAGACTCACGTATTTTATTTGCCTCGGCTATCGCCTCTGCAACTAAAAACACATTCGTTATAAAAAATTAAACTTTAGTGCCTTGATAATAAATAACTATTACAGGTATTTTTGCGCAAAACATTTTTTGGGGGATTTGATTATTATTACGTCCATGCCAAAGTTTGATGAAAAATTTCTTGAATCACGCGTTATAACGTAATGGTTGAGTAGATTATATTGAAAAGCAGATCTAACGGGTGTTTTTTTTAGAGGTATAGAACTTTAAGTTGGCATTACTGTTCAAGATGGCGACCGATTTAACAGCTGTCAAGTGATTTATTCTCAGTTTGGTTTGGCAATTCATCATGAATAGACTCACGCCTGAACAACGCTTGCAAATAGTGCAATTTTATTTCGAAAATAATGGTTCTGTGCGGAATACGTATCGCGCACTGCGTCCATTTTATCGTCCATCAGAGCAGTTAATTCGATTAACCATGGAACGTTTTCGCACCACGTTTACTCTTATTGATAACTCGCATGGCCCCAGAATCGCCGTACGGTGGGTACAGAAGAAGCTATTGCTACTGTAGAGCGTAGCATTGAGGAAGACCCGAATGAGTCCCATCCGCCATCGAGCACAGGAATTGGATCTGTGTCCATCCACTTTATGGAAGATTTTGCGGAAGGATCTTGGTTTGCGTGCTTACAAAATCCAACTCGTGCAAGAATTGAAGCCAAACGATCATCAAGCAAGGCGTAGATTCGTCGAATGGGCCCAAAACGAGATTGCCGTTGTTCCCGATTTTCATAAGCGAATTTTGTTTAGCGATGAAGCGCACTTCTGGTTGAATGGCTACGTCAACAAACAAAACTGCCGCATTTGGAGTGAAGCTAATCCTCAAGTGTATATCCAAACATCGTTACATCCAGAAAAACTGACTGTTTGGTGCGCTTTATGGGCTGGTGGAATCATTGGTCCGTACTTCTTCAAAAATGATGATGGCCAGAACGTTACAGTCAATGGTGATCAGTATAGAGCCATGATTACTAACTTTTTCATTCCTGAATTGAACAGCCATGATGTCCAGGAGCTGTGGTTCTAACAAGACGGCGCAACATGTCACACAGCTCGTGCCACAATCGATTTATTGAAAGACACGTTTGGTGACCGCCTAATTTCACGTTTTGGACCTGTGAATTGGCCTCCAAGATCTTGTGATTTAACACCGCTAGACTACTTTCTGTGGGGCTATGTGAAGTCATTGGTCTATGCGGATAAACCACATACGCTTGACCATTTGGAAGACAACATTCGCCGTGTTATTGCCGATATACGGCCACAAATGTTGGAAAAAGTCATCGAAAATTGGACGTCCAGATTGGACTGCATCCGAGTCAGCCGTGGCGGTCTTATGCCAGAAATCATATTTAAAATGTAATGCCACAAGATTATCTTTCGAATAAAAAAAAATTCATGTCAATCAAATAATCTATCATTGTTTTATTGCAATTTAAAGTTCAATACCTCTAAAAAAAACACCCATTACAAACAGGTGTACTCATAGGTCTACTTTAGATAGGGAATATTTTACCTTAAATTGCATGAATTCACTTATGTTCGTCTTCTTATTAATTAATCATCTCTAGTATATAATGGAATAAAATTACATCCGTATATGTTCCGACATGCCATGTTTCAGATGACAATAACCGTTTGATAACCGGGTTATGTGAAAATTAAAACTTTCTTAAATACTAAGTCGCTCGCAAAAACGAAAAACTAAAGTCAATAGTTATTGATGAAAACAATTAAAATTATTGAAATTTGGCTGAAGTGTTTTCCTGCACCCATTAATTGACAGTTCTAGAAAATTATGTCCATCAAATAAAACTGGTTTAAGTTAACTGGATCAATTGCTGAGTACGCTTTGGATAAACAGGTGGCAGAGAAAGAAATAAACTCCGTTTATGTAACACTGAGCTTCGAGAAGGTGTGCAACTACTCTGCTATGTAGTCGTTGTCTACTTTCCATCTTCAGGATATCCCCAGTACGGGGGTACTCCGATAAAAGTGGCGATTTATTTCTCCCTTTTAGCTCGATACACTTGACCCAACGATGCTCTAACTTCTTTAGCCCGTCTGAAATATACATTTTGTCGAGGTCTGCAAAAGTAGACCTCCTCATTCGACTCAAATTTCTGTCAATTTTTCTTCACCAAATGGGACCGTTTTTTTCTGCAATTCGGCGTCGAATCAGACCAATAATTCGGCATACTGCAGCCCTGTGACCGTTTTGACCTTCTCCAGATAGTCGACGTAGATCACACTTTGTGAATTTCAGAAAACGTTGGCCATCACCTTTCCGGCCGATAGGACGGTCTTCGCCTTCTTCGGAGCATGTTCTCCGTTGAAATCCACTGTTTCAACTGTTGCTTGGTCTGTGTTGTACCAGTGGATCCATGTTTCGTTTATCGTCAGGAAACGACCCAGAAACTCCTTAGGATTGTGCTTAAACAGCATCAAACAACACTCCTGTGAAGTGGTCTCACGGTTGCGCTTGTTGTCCGGAATGAGAAAACGCGGCACCCATCGCGCCATCAGCTTTCTCATACCCAAAATTTCACGCAAATAAAATTACGAGCAGAGATAAACTACGAGTCTGATTCGGCTGAAGTTTCGACAGTAGCCGTCTACGAGAATGTACTACACGATAGTAAATTTCTCTTGCGATAGTGGTGCCATCGGGCGGTGAAACTAAGTACTTATAGAAGTGTCCGAAACGAAGGCAAGAATTCTGAGATCGTTGTATTTTTTAAGAACACACTTAAGGTGACATCCACAGCAAAATTGAGACACATACACATCTAGCTTCAGGTGATAGAACACGTCGAAAACTTTAATCATGTGACATTCACGCGCGTCTACACAAGATTTTAGAGACCACCTAGCATCATTCAGCATTACGTTTTATTTGCTAAGGTTAATTTTGAAGACCCACTCCCATTGGGTAAGATTGAAAATATTCATTAATATTATTGATATTAGTAGATAGTTTTGCTGATGATGTAACTCTTTGAGGTGAACCAAGGCAATTCGCAACATCTTACTCCTATATAGTGGGGCATACGGAAAATACATGCAAAATCGATTTTTTGTGAATATTGTGTCCCTAGCACTTCCTTATCCAAATTTGACCGCCGCATAACATAGTTGGTGTAATAAGAAACAATTCGAAGTAAATAGTTGAAAAAATATTTCTGTAAGTTCAGGAAATAAAATATTTAAATTTTTTGAAAAGCTGTCGCTTATGTTCTTGTTAGACGCCGCATAGTGGGACCAAAACCCAAAAAGCTGGCCATAAGTAAAAAAAAATATTAGATAGATTTTGGACGTTGGTAATAAGTTGATATTTGGACCTTTGAATTCTGCAGGTAGTAACGGTTTATGGTATACAGTGTGTCCAAGATAAGGATGAACAGCATGGGGATCTCGGAAACCGTGAGAGATACAGTCGGTTAAATTTGGAAAAACTAGACCAAAAATTTTAGAAATTTAATAAAACGTTATTTTTTCTCAATAAAATCAAGAATAACCATATTATGTAGTACATCTTTGAATTTGTAATGAAAAATGCTTTCTTATACAGAGTGTACTTTTTGAGTGCCATAAGAAAAAATATAGTTGATGATGGTTGACGAAACGTTGTAGTGAAAATTCGTAAACGCCATCTTGTAGAGCAGAAAGAGTGGCAATGACAAAGTGCATTCAGTTTTTTGGTAACTTGTGGAATAACTTCAGAATATAATGAAAACAAAATGGCACAATTTCGTTTTTTTTTTCGAAATTGGTTGTTCAAAAAAGAAAAAAAAACAGTTAGCAAGCACTTTTGAATACTAAATTGTTTATACATTTTAGAAAAGAAAACATCAAATTAAGTGTTCAACTGCCTCCCCACACGTCTTGACAATAACCTAACCTATCTTTGAAATTCTCAAAGTACCTTTTCATCAAGTTAACTTCTGTCATTAATTATTTTAGTCAAAGAATAATTCCTTAGCTTTTCGCTTTGACACTATTGCCAAGAAGTGGGGGGAAAGGCAGTTTGAACACTTAATTTAATCTGTGTTTCTTTTTAAAATGTATAAACAATTTAGTTTTCAAAACCAATTTTGAAAAAAAATTATTAACTTTTCAAAAAAAAATTTTTTTCTCGAAAATTTTCTTTTGGGACCTGTCAAAATTTTGAAATTTCTATTTAAAGGGCCACTTGATCTTTCATTTTCAGTGAAAAAAACTAGGGTTACCATTTTTAAAAAAATTATGGTGACATCATTGCTGGAAAACAAAAACAAACATCGAAACAAAATTTCAACAGAAAAAGGTGTCTTGTGGAAAACTATCATGTAATCCTGGGTTCTGTTTGCAGTCTAAAGATCGTTTTGGTCTTAGTTTTTAAGCTCAATTGAATCATTTTTATAGTCCACAAATGGATGCGTTTCTAAGTGCTCCATTGATAAAAATCAAATCATGTCAATTGCTTTGATAGTCCTAGATAGTGTTATGGAGAAATTATACATTTATGCAACAATTTAAGTTGAGCATTTGCCAGTAACAGTTGCCAATTTGTAGACACTTGTTGGATAAAGTTTTTTTTTAATTTCAACTAGAAACATCCTCCACATAAATCTTTCATGATTTTTTATTACTATTTGTTGGTCCAAAATACAAATCAACAAGGATGAATCTTTACAGCATTACATATAGATTAAAACAATTAAGAATTAAGGGAAAGTGTACTTACATCCCGTGTCTTTTAATCTCTGGATCAGCCAATTAACAATTCGAACACAGCCTAAAAACCCTCCACCTTGTTTCTTATGTATTTTACGATGATTCCAAATAGAAATGGTTATACTATCAGCCTTTCCTATATGTAAATCATAGTGCGTATTCCATTTAGGATCAGTTGTATTCTTTACCGTTTCGGTCGAATGGCACTGTCCACTACCTTCGACCGAAATTTTTGCAAAGGGATCAGGAAGTCCTGCAATTATAACAATATGTGAAAGATTGTCAACCATAATCGGTAAGACTTACGAAATAGATCCTTTCTGACTAAGCTCCGTGCACATAAGACTGAAACGAATAATTTTAATTAAAATATTATGGTTAATTGATGTGCTTGGGAGGCACCCCCACTGAGGTCATATTGTTTGTGACAGGTCAAAATAATATAAATTACGTTATAATTAAGAAATATTTTTTACCGAACTTAAGTTAAAACAAACGCTTACTTGTCAATCTTATTTTTTGTGTCCCATTTCTGCGGTTCGCAGGTGTGCTTGACATCTTTAGGCACGGTTAATTATTTGTCAACATCACTAGAGTATCCTGCGATCGCCATTTTTGCATTACTGAATTCAAACATCGTCGCCATCTGGTGTTGCTAATAATAAAGATGCATTTCGTGTACAGGATATTTCACAATTTTGCTTGCTGTAATCACAATACAATCGAGATCTGCAAGAAACAATGATGTTTTACGCCAAGACAATTATATTTAACAACTTACGTCACATCCTAGAGAGTTTTCATTAATATTTTGTAGAATTTGATTTTAAATGAACAATTTACATCAGTAACTCTATACAATTATTGTGTTAGTAATACACATTCCGCTGATAATAGAAATCGTTTACTATTTACACATCAACAGCACGTTTGCATCACTTTCCTTAATTAAATAGTATAATTTATTGTTCAAATCGGAATATCGGAAACAAATACCTAATAAAAATCATGTTGATTAATAAAAGGTTTTTTATTTTATTACTGTTTTGTAGTTTTTTATTTTACATTTTATTAGTTTAATTAAATTAAACCTGAAAAATTAAATTAATAGGTAAATTTACATTTAGCATATTAATCTTAGGTTAAAATTTTGTTTATTTAAATTGAGTAAAAAAGAGTATTTTACTTCAAATTTAAGCGTATAATACTTATAATTATTTGGGTAATTCCATAATGTAAAAAAGGATTACGATGCTTCCTAAAATGCACATTTAAAGCTGATGAAAGCTTAGTAATGACATACGTTAAAGCAGGTTTGGTTATAGATCCTTTTTTTATTTTACCAACTTTATAATCAATGATCTTACGCATTTTATTTTTAAGTGTAAAAAAAAATCACGAATGTGTTGCACATTATAGGTACTTCTACGACCATATCATTACAAATAAGTTAGTAAACACACAGTTAATGTAAGTACAAATTTATAAGTTTGACGTTTCACTCGTCAAAAAAAATCACTTCAACTGATTTATTATCCCAGGTAGAATTTTTACGTTTCTAAAACGTTCTAAGTGCGTTCCATTGAATCGTGAAACATTGTGTGTAACGGCTCAAAATTGTTCCAAAGACGGCATTCAAAACTTAAAATGTGCGCCCTCAAAAACGTTTCAATTTGGAACGTTCCATTTCATTGTAGATGTAACGTTATTTTTCCGAAATCCTCACTAAAGTACAAAAAAATCGCCAGTAAAGTAAATAAAATCGGCACTAAGTAATTCATTATACGACGATTTTTAAGTTCACATTTTCGCCGGTAGAGATGTATAAAATGTATGTAAATTTAAAAATCGCGCATGCGCAGTGAAAACATTTGACGTAAAAAAAAACAGCTGATTAAATTTGCTACTCACAGAACGTTATTAAGGCCGGTTTTTTTAACAGCGGATGGCGGATTTTTGTTTTTGCGGAACTTATCACCAGTATAATACATAGGATACAAAAAAACTCCCAAACTTAAAATATTTCTAACATTTTTGCGGCGTCGCTAAAAGTTAAAACATCCGCTATAATTTCGCGCCATTTTAATTTAAAATTGTTTAACCAATCACATTAGTTCCGCATCCGCTGTTATGAAAACCGGTCTTAAAATTGTCAGATTTTGTTCAAATTTTGGGATTTCGGAAAAAATATAATATGTACCTCGACACTAAAGTTCTTTTCATGACTCACGTGTTTCATTTGCCTCGGCTATCGCCTCTGCAACTAAAACACATTCGTCATGAAAAATCAAACTTTAGTGTCTTCTTACATAAATAACTATTAAATGTTTTAGAAACATACGCAGAACCAAATTTGGAATGCTTTATTTAAAGCTAATAATGATACATAAATAAAATAATTATTCTAAAAAAAATCATATCTCAATTACGCTTGCCTACGTTTTTGTATTCTTAGAACATTTACAACAAACTTAATATTGAAATTGACATTTTAACACGATCCCCTGTGTGAGGTTCGAAACCCCGTGTATGTAAATACCGTTTTTGTACTCATAGCCTAAGATTACTGATTTCCCGGTTATTCTCGATGCACAGGAAGGTCCATTTCTCGCACCGCGCAGTTTTTTAGTTTCCGAGGCAACAGGGAAATTTTTGTTAAGTTGGTATTAGTAGACAACGCAAGGCGGGACAGTGCTACCAACTCAAATCTTGTAAACACAAAAACCAAGCAGCTGTGAATTTATTTATTTATGAATTAGGTACTCGTTACAAAAAGTAATATACCTAACTTTTTCGAGAAGAAATTTCCCGCATTAGCACTAATGCCGCACTCCCTACGGTCGTTCGGCAAACAAAGTGCTTATGCGGGAATTATCGTTAGGTAAATAACTATTACAAGGGTTCTAACCGCTAGAACAATCGGGACCCCACGGTAAAATTGATGCGTCGAATAGTCTTAAAGTACTATAAAATTGGCTCAAATTTTTAAGTTAACAGCAATGTTTTGATTTTAATTTAAATTGTAGTGTTAAATGTGCTATAAAATGTACAAATTCAAACATAAAAAAAACAAAATGTATGCTTTTTGAAAAAAAAAGCACTACTACAGCGACTTAGTCTTAAGTTTTGTCTTTCATAAAACATCAAGTTTTACTTCAAACATGTAAAATTAAAAGATAATCAAAAGCTATAAGCTAATTCGCGGGGCTATCAACTGTTACATATTTTTTGTTTCGAATTTGTAAAAATTTAGATAGAAAGGCAAGTTTATCTTTTTGTTTGCATTGTGCGAGTGCTGGCGATATAAACAGGTTTCACCCTGTTTTTCAAGTAGAAAGGAATTTGTCTTTAAAATATGCCCCACTCCATACCGATAAAGGTCATTTTTCCATAAACAGTTTGTTGCAGGTAGTTTTTACTTGTATTGAATTCTAGGATAAACACTGAAGAACAATAAACAAACTGTATTATTTGTATCTTTTTTTAAAAAAAATGCCATTATCGCAATAAACATGGAATAAGTGATTAATTTTATACTATGTTATTTCTGCCATGATCTACTCGTTCGAGTATTTTAATTATTTATCTGTTTGTCATATAAAAACAGTAGCGATAGAATCGGTTGCATACATAGAATATTATTCAAATTGTACCACAAAAGTATTTTCTTTACGGCGTTCTACACTTTACATTTCGAACGGACGTTCCATAATCAGTTTTTGAAACTCAAAAGAAAACGTTCCTAGAACGACAAATATAAGCTTTCAATAAAACGTCCTTAAGTTCCATCATAGCAGTGTCCGTAACTTTATTTAAAACGTTTCAAAAAAACGTCAAAATGAATTACTATGGAACGTTCTCAATCTTCCGTTTTACGCCGCACGTCTAAAGGCATGATTTGAAACACCCAAAGAAAACGTTCCACGCAGGTCAAATATATTCTTTAACTGAAACGTCCATTATGTTCCAAAAACGTTTTGTTCTACCTGGGATGGTGCTCGTGAGTTTGTTTTTAATTCATTTTATTTATTGTAAATATTTCAATTAGGTCTTTCGTTGTTTGACTTTTGTATCTTTGTGGGAGAGTGTGTTTTGTAGAATTGGCTTAGCCGAATAAAACTAAAACTATTTGTAAACTCTGTATTACTTTAGAACAGACCAAACACCGCCATCATACATCATGCAACCAAAAATGTTATATCTACCCACCAGCACGGATTTATGAAATCAAGATCAACAGTTAGTAATTTTGCAGTATTTAGTCAATACCTATGTGAAAAAGTCGATAGTAGAGGACAAGTAGACGTGGCGTATACGGATTTCTCCAAGGCTTTTGATAAGGTTAGTCATAAAATACTAATAATACATAAATTAATTAAAATGGAAATTACCGATAGATATCTTCGTTGCAAAATCGTAAACAATTCGTCCAATACAATGGATTTTTTCAAATATACATTTTTCAACTAGTGGAGTTCCTCAAGGATCCAATTTGGATCCTCTGTTATTTTTACTATTTATTGATGATTTGTGTGCTGCATTGAATAGCAACAAAGTTAATGTATACATATGACTTAAAGATGTGTAGGTACGCATTCTGATTGCATTTTTTTGCAATGACAGATAGATGTATTACAGAACTGGTGCTTAAAAATTTTTCTTACACTGAATATACCCAAATACAAAATTTTAACTTGCAGTTGGAGTTTAAATCCATTATACAATTTTCATATTCAATTAATAATGTAGTATTAGAAAGAACTAACAACACGAAAGATTTGGGAGTATATTTTGACCAGCAATTGACTTTTAAGCACCATATTAAATACGCGGTAAATTCAGCATTTGGATTTTTAGCTCGTAACTCATAAAATTTTAACAGTTCAGGCACTGATTGCTACGTTTTTAGTTTAATTCTGTCAAAATTAGAATACGCTTCTTTAATATGGAGTCCTCTTTACACCCATATTAAAAACATTGAACAAGTTCAAAAAGAAAGTATATTCCTCGAGAAGATGTGTTTATAATGAATTGTTAACCAAACTTGATTTTGTGTCTCTTGAAAATCGTAAGAATCAAGACGCAGTACAAAATAACATTTTTTTCTGTAAAAGAGCTAGAACCAATATATTGTCTAAATCACCGGCTAATTAATATTATGTGTGATAAACGCAAATTCTAATTTTATGCTTTGTGAAATCCATATCTGAGCTCATGTTCTAATTATTCGAGAGTTCACCAAGCCACGATTTCGAGAGACGATTTCATATTCGAGAAGACCAGGATCGAGCCAAAGAAGAGCAACAACTACCATCTAACTACTGTGATGACTATCGACTGCTGGAAGTGCGTCAAGTGAATATAAGTGAAAGCACAGTTACAAGACGTTTTCAGGCAGTTGATTTGGATTAATATAGACCAGCAAAAGGACTAAGGAGTACCGCAGATCATCGCAGGCATCGGCTAGACTTTGTAAAGCAACACCAAGCTTGGACTCTTGACCAGTGGAGACAAGTTTTCTTTTCAGATGAGTCCAGTTTTTGTGTTTCTTTTCTAGACGGGCGTAAGAGAATATGGAGGAGGCCTGGAGAACGTTTTCTTCCATGTACAATGATTCCAGTAGAGCCTTTTCATGTAGGGTCTATCATGGCATGGGCTGGCATTTTTTTGACGACTATACTGAACTGGTCTTATAGAAAATTGATGTCTGACTGCAAGGGGATACATTGCGGAGATCCTAGATTTCCATGTTATGTCTTTCCGGGGCCAGTTACGTGAACAGTTTATTTTTATGCAAGATAATGCTCGGGCACATGTAGCACAGTATGTAGTTCAACACTTAAATATGAAACTGGCGTTAACCAAATGGTCTGGCCCGGGCATAGCACAGACCCGAACCCCATTGAGAATGTCTGGGACATGCGGCAAAAAAGAATCAAAGTCGTCCAGTAGTACCAGGAATTGTATTGGTAGAAAATGGAATGAAATCTCGTAAGAAAGCATACAAATTCTCGTTGTAAGCATGCCGAGAAGAATGGAAGTAATTCAAGCTCGTGGCCGAAACACCAGATATTGATTATTGTTCAAAAATTTGGTTGTTTTTTCTTTCAATAAATATTAAAGTTTTGGTTTTGGTGTAAATTGATTTTTATGTTTTAATGATGTTTCTTTCATTATTGTTGATGTCAGATCTGGAAGACTGATTAACATTGATACCCATTACGTATCATACAGAAATATAATTATTATTTTTTTCTGCAAATACAATACAGAGTTTTTTTTTGTTCCGCTTTTTTTTGCTGGTGAGTGTGGTTTCAATCAATTTTTAACTTATAGGTGTATGTATTTTTTAATTTTATTTTTTGCTCTGTAAATGGGAAACTATTGGGCAATAAACTCTACTTATCTCAACGTTACTTTCCCGCTCTATACTAACCTACTTTAAATAAGTATTGCCAATATAACAGAGCAGAATATTTGAATACAATCGTTGATTGACAGTTTAATCTAACATGCTTTAGTTATACAATTATTAGAATCTAGAGGGTATAATTTTTATATTAATTTTGCTACGTTCAGACTTAACTTAACAAGGGTTATTCGGAAAGTGGGGTCCGATTTTTTATGATACATTTAAACCATGACAGATTTCTGCATTTTTATTATTTTGTTCCTTACAGGTTTAAATATTTTTTATATAATTTTTATTTTTGTTGATACATGCGATCTACAAATGCCTAAGTCTGCACATTTGAGGATTCCAGGCGTCAGAAAGCCACGTCGCGACTAAAACACACATGCAATACTCTTATCTGTTAAGATTGATTGTCTGGTATGCCTTGAGTTTGATTAGTAATGTAGTGTGACGCCATTCCATCGACTGACTTATCTACATGAATTATCTACAAAAAGGCGTTATTACGCTCTAGGTTAACAAACAAGCGGAAAAATAACCTCTAGACTGCCATCGGATTTGGCGGGTAAAGCGAGGCGTGTCTTTATCGAAGATGTAATGTAGCAAACGTAACCCAAGCACTTCCAAAGTAAGATTTGCATAGTCCGCCTCTAAACACGAAGTGAACTTGGCCGATCGAAAAGTGGGAAAAACTTACTAAAGACACCTAGGTTGAATTAAGGATAAAACCGCTAAAGTGGGGATAAAGTAAATTTAATTTAACATTATTCGTTTTTAAGTAAAAAGGTCAAATTTGACGAACTTGTGTAAATATTTAAAGCCAAAGGTACGCCTCTAATTAGGCTGCTTGAGGAAAGAAGAGTAGATAAAACCTTAGGTTCTGCCAAACTATTAAACAAACAGCCCAACATACACAAAACATTTATCGAAATAATTAAAGTTTATTCTAGGAAACCGTTTCTCAAGGTATTTACACATGAAGTAGTACAATTATTTGAATAAAAATGTTTGAATAGCCCCGATTCCGATCACAGCAATCGTGTTCAGTTATACATACATTTTCAATTAAAACTGAAGAACATTAGTAAATAGTACCTATATTCACACCGTTGATAACAGGCTAGCTGCGCTATAATACCCGCCTAACATAAGCTGAATTTTTGAGATCACATCCATTTTGAGATAACTAAACAACAATCCATTTAATCAATCTTTACTTTTGCAAATATCACATATGTGAATAAAATAAACGTATTAATGTAATATAAATACATGTGACTGAGCCGATCTCTATGATTTTCATCTCTCATGGTAAAGAAAATAACAAAATCATACGACACACTGATGTAGCATGCTTTATCAAAATCATGAATTTTCACATTCTTGTAATTGCGTACCTAATTTAAATAGTAAACGGAACGAAACGAGACAGTGACGTAATTATAAGAGCAAAATGCTATTCAAATAATTAGTGATCCAGAGACTCCAACAGAAAATTCCTCTTTGGACCAAGTCATATTAATTTATTTATTCGTATGGTACATTATACAAATATTGTATTGTGATGTAAGTGTTATATATGGTGCCCCAGAAGATCAGTATAAACCTGTATAGTGTAGTGACGAAACGGTGTGAAATAGTGGATTGGTTCGTCTTGGCAAATCATTTACTTTAAGGTTTAGAAAAACCACTAAAACCTGCCAACCCTTACTCACTCTAGTATTCACATATATTAATTAAGTGTGTAAACATTATAGAAGGTAAATAAGAACATAAAATATAACAGCACAGCTATTGGATGACGACATATAATGGACCGGTCCAAGTGCCAGTCACGACAATGACGAAAAAAATAGTAGGTTAAAGAAATAGCAAAACAAAATAATGGAAAACAGATAATCAAGACAAGAATACAAAACATAGCTGAACTTCAGATGTACTTCAGATTCGTCAGCCATAAATTGCTTCATCCGTTATATTATGAATGTTAATTTCTTCTTAATTGTCATTAAATTGTAAAAATATAAAATTTAATTGTAAAATCACACACAATGACGTATAGCTACAAACACAATGTTTTGAACCAAAATCATGCTTAACAATTCAACCCCAAGGTTCTTGTAACGGTAAATTTACAGTATTACCAACGTATTTTAAAACGAATTATAACCAAAAGATACGGTACAATTTAAATTCAAATATGGGTTTTTTAAAGGTGCCTGGTAACTATCTTTCTGAGTAAGAAAAGCTATCGTGTCTTGATCTTGCTTTGAAAACTATGGTAAAGTTAGTTCGAATTATCTCAATAAGTGGTTCTTCTTTGAGGAGGGGCAGCAATAACAACTAAGTCAGTTTCGTTCATCAATGTGTTCACTTTGTTAGGCCCCTCTGTATGGAAAACGGGATAAATTTATATAAGTGATACACATATACATCATATCCTCAATTATACGACTTCGTGGTTATTAGTGCCCCTCTTCAAAAAGAACAAATTTACATAGAATACCAGAAGAAAATATTTACTTTCATTAATTTTAGAATACTTTATTAACAGGCAATGTTTCTGATTTCTGTTGTTGCTCCTTAATGTTTTCATCACCTTCCAAAACATCTACTGAAATCGCAGGCAACGCATCTGATTTCCTCCGTTCTTCAATTGTAGTATTCTGTTCAGAACAGGTATATTATTTTATGTATTTTTTACGAAAAACCACTGCGAGCTATGGACAAAATAGTTGGAGGGCTAATGCTCATGGCAGTTGGAAATACTTTTAGAAGACTAGTAGCTAAATTTGAGTGTGCCTCTGTCCAGGATATTTTGAGAGAATATCTTCGATCAAAACAAGTTGGTTTCGGTTCCAAAGGAGGGTTTGAGGCTGCTGTACACACTAAGAAGTTTTCTAAAGAAAAACACTTGTTCCAACAAAGTGCTGATGAAAGTGGAATTCAAGAACGCTTTTAATTCCGTACAAAAAGACGAAATGCTAACCAAGATCAAAATCCACAGTCTTCAACTTTGTATCCCTTTCTCCGGCAATGATGTTCAAGACAATCGTTTTTGGTTTTTAGAGACTATGTATATCCTCTTAAGTAGGTTGACAACAAGGGGATTCTTGTAGACCTTTGGCTTTTCATCTAGCCATCCAGCCAATAGTTGATTGCTTAGAATCAGAATTCATTGTTTGCGGTATTTAGATGACGGCACTATATCAAGGGCAGCACGAACAGTCCTCAAAGATTTTAAGTCCTTAGTTGAAAATGCCAGTCTCTTGGGCTTCAAATTAACTCCTCAAAGTGCGAGCTGTTTTTTTGGACAGGGATGGGTCCGACAATTTTACAAAACTTCCGGATTTTCCTCTGGAATTAAAATTTTAAAAGAAAATATCTTTCTTTTGGGCTCGCCTTTAACAGAATAAGCTACAGAAAGTATTATGGAATCCAAACACATGGAAATGACCTGGCTTTTTAAGAAAATTGAAACATGACATTGCTCATTTCCTGTTAAAAAATTAACTGAGGGTATCGAAGCTAATATGCCTTTTGCGCACTACGCCGCTATATGGTTTTGATAGAATAATGGCAAGATTTGAGACTTCAAATAAATTTTTTCGATACCCTCACAAATACTACTTTGGATTAGCAAACTTGGTCAGTAGCGTCACTTCCCATTCATAATGGAGAAATTGGAATAAGGAAAATTAGTGACTTGTGTCCTCTTGCATTTTTGTCATCCGTCAATAAGATTTTTAGCTATGTGCCCCACAATCTCAGATGTGACTGATTTGCCCTATTATACACGCTCTAGAAAAGTGGAATATTTTCAATACGCACACACTCAAACTCGTTCAATTTTTAAAAATTTGAATCAAATCACCAACAAAAGAATATAATCAATGACCTAAACTTCTTTTCCAATTGTGACGGGATTATTTTGCAAATAATTGATTTATGGATCATTTTCTCTCTACAGTATAGGCCGCCGTGTTTACACTAATGCGTCTGAGTATGCATTCATATATTTAACAGTTTTGGGGATTTTGGTTGTTTGAAGTTGTCGGTTTCGATGATTCGTTCTCATTCTCTCGCAAAAATTATACGTTATTTCCGATTTACTGTCTGTTCCGGTGTAAGTACCTTTTTTTTACTTTTCTTTGTTTTAATAAAATATTTGTTCTTACGGAATCTATTAATTGCAGACACCTTTTCCTTTTTTCGTTTTTGGTCTTTCTTTTGACGTACTCCGTTTTAATTAGTCAATGGATATTTAATTATGGTTGGGATGGCAAGAATAATAATCCACAAATTATAAAATATTGAAGTGGATATCACACCACCCTTGGAATTTCAACTTACCTTGAAGCCATCATCGGGTCAAGTCTACCACTCAAGATAAGCCGTTTATTTTTTGTGAGCAGCCAGTAACCGTTATCAACGGAGTTCATTTTGGCTTTTCCTTTTTTCTTCGTTGGATACTCAAATATTGGATTTGGATACGAGAGCTGTTATCTCTACCGATTAACTGTGGAAGACTGAAAACTTCCTGGTTACACGAGCTAAGTTAATTTTTTTATGCATGTCATTCATAAATTTTGTCGTGTCTTATGTATATGTATCGTGGTCGTGCGTTTAACAACGTACCTTTTTGGGCGCTTATAAATAACTTTGTAAACTCAAAGGATCTTTTAAGTACGATTAATTTTGTGCACTTTTAATCTATTTAAATAATCGGCCACGGTCCGGTACTTGTCGTAATTGTGTGTTAAACACCTTTTGAACAATATTTTGTCGCGTGAATTACTTGCAGGGATTAATAGGTGTTATCGACTGTTAAATACGCTAACCTACTTGGGGGCGTTTGTGCCTCAAATTTATATTCGTGTTTTAACTCGCTCTCGTGAATTATTACTATTTGATAAACAATATTTTGCTATTCATGTTAAATGATATTATCTATTGTTGTGTCTATGTGTGTCTGTATGTGTTAATTGAACTCTAGTCGCTCTATATATTTCTTGTACGTAAACCTAGGTGGTGCCTTCTAAATTTTTCGAGCAGTGTAGAGGCCTTCGATTTTCGATCAATCCACGACCACTTCCGACTAAGAAGAGCTGCCGCCAGGTCATCTAGCACTACTATATATTTATTTTAGTTTGTTTACAAATAAACCGTAACACAATATATGCCAAGCAAGATGCAATGTATCCTGTGTCCTCTAGCCTGATGCATGGAAATCGTTAGTTCCCTCAAAATGGATTGGGACGTTTTTAAACAATAACAGTTTTAGGATTTCGATGGGACTGCGTTTGGGAAGTAAGATCTGCCAGCCTCACACATGCATTCGCGGGGATAATGTCGATTCTTTGGGACTACACCGACTTCATTGTAAAAATAGCGCAGGCAGACGATATCGAAACGCCCAATTAAATGAAATTATCAGACGTACATTGTCCTTCGTAGAAATACCATTGGAACCCAGTTGGGCTCTCCAGAGATGACGGCAAAAAACCAGATGGGATCACTCTCATTCTTTGGAAAGATCGCCAGTCCCTTTTGTGTGGGATACGACCTGCAGTGACACTCGCTCTCCCTCTCACGTAGAAATCGCAACCTACAGTTAAGAATTGATAGCACAGAATGCTACAAATAAGAAGAAATGCAAATACAAAGGTATAACCAAAGATGGTTACACATTCATCCCTTTGGTAGTGGAGACTTTAGATTCTTTTAATGATGAAACCAAGCAATTCCTAAATATTTTGGGAAAATATATTTATCAAAAGTCAGGTTGTTTAACCTCAAGTTTCTATTTGACTCAAACGATTAACCACACAATCTAAAAAGGAAACGCAGCTAGTATTATGGGAACATTTCTTCCTACGGCCACAATGGAGAAAATATTCTATCTCGGTTTAACAAAGAGTATATTATACTCTTTGGTTTAAATAATAATTGTTGGATGTTTCAAAATGTTATACTATTGTGGATTTTAAGATAAAAACAATCATACTCACTTATTTTATTATTATAATTACGAATAACAAGAAACCGAATAAAAGTAACTTATTTTATGTTATCGAAGAATGAAAACACTAATCAACAAAATAATTCACAGCACATGGAACTTAATATCGCAAGATTTACGGTTTATAATCACATAACATAATCACAATGTTCAAAATATGCCGCCACAATCCAAACCGTGGTATGCAACGCCATCGTGGTTGGTCCAAAAACTACAAACTTGTTCTCTATTTTTCCCACTTAAGTTACATTTATACCCTAATTGTTTGTTATGTGAAAACTACCTAGATGCGGACTGTATGAAAAAGAGGGCGAGGATGACGACGTAATGTTCATACCAAACATGGAAGTGTAAATACTTTTGACAGTGTCAAAATATTTCAATAACTTTAGTTACTATCGAAGTTTTGTCTAGAAGCTATGTTTCTGGAACGTTTTTGAAATATAAATATTGTCATCTACACAAAATAACTTTATTTTTGTTTTGTCGTTAATAACTTTATAAAATTTAGTCAAAGAAGCGATCCGTGCCTTTATCAAAGCGACCTTAGTTTAAGAATATATAGTGCACGGTGCAATCGCGCTAATCCGGATTAACGAATTTCCGAAACACCAATTAATCCAAAGGATTTTTGTACCTTATGTTCATAGAGAACTCGCGTATAGTATTTTATCTTATCTCTTGATAATCCGGAATTTTCGATAATTTGATGGTGACGAGTACAATTTGGTGTCGGATTAGCGCGATTATATTGTATAACCTTGCCATGTTTAATGAAAAATGATATCGTTAAAATACAGTGAAATTTTTTGGAGATTTTTATTTTTTATGCTTAGGATAGTGTTTTAGCTGTTTACTTAACTAATAAAACGTTTTTTTTAAATATTGAGTCGAAGTTGTGATTGTGTTGCTACCCTGCCAGCTCACACCTTTGATTGATTAAATAGGTTTAGATTTTCACGGCACGTTCATATAACTAAAACATTTCAACGTCAATTTTGACGCGGATTTAGAAATCACCCGTAACCTAAAGTGTCAAATTAAACAAATAAGGGCAACAACTAATTATCTATTACTAATAATAATACAACGTAAAAAGTAAAAAAGCTGTATATTTCATAAATCACTATCTATGTTATGTTGAGCAATTACAGCTCTCAAATCCGATATTAAACTAGTATCGTGTTTTTTCTCGGTCATAAAATAATTTTGTTGATCTTCCAACAGCTTCCTATATCTCTCCTCTAATTTTGCAATAGTAGAGTCAAGTTCAATCTGCCTTTCTGTGTTCGTATTGGCAATCAATTCAGCTTTTTGGGAAGACAATTGAATCTGCAACGAAAACGACACTGGTACCCATAGAAATCATCAAACCGAATCAATTACACATACGTGAATGATCGTATCTTTCATCTCGATCTCAGTTTTCAACTTAGCTATCTGCTTCAAAAAGTTCTTTTCGGATTTTCTAAACAACTTATCCATTTTCGATATGCACCGTTGCAAGTAAACAATTTTTTCCGAATTCGACTCGTTCTGACTATCGCGCGATTCTTCCATTTCAGTTCTTATTGTCGTTACTTCATCATGCATGCTGCACTTAGTAATGTTAACTACCGTTAAATTATACATTGTTAACCATCAACTTACTCACCGTTTACATTGCACCTCAATCAAATTTTCCAATCTACGTATTTCTTGACCCTTGTCGTATATAATTTTTTCGTACGTCGAGTGGGCCTCCAACATCTTATCATCGTAGTCGGTTTTAACTTTGCCCAATTTGATGTTGAATTTGTTTTCTAAATCTCTCAGTTGCTGATAATGGTTTTGTTTCATTCTTTCTACCTCCTTTTCTTGCAACTCGTTTATTTTCTGTTTATAGATTGCGTTCTCCTAAAAGCGACACTTTAACTTTAACACTCCGAAGAGGTTTTTAAATTATGCCTACATGTTTTTGTTGATCCGAAATGTCGGCAATTTTTTTTTCTAACGTCACAATCTCATTCTTAAGCATCTTGTTTTGCTGTTGAATTGAGTCAAGTTCTCCAGTCAAAGCCGAAATTGTAGCTTGCCATTGATTGGTGGCCACAGTTTGACTGTTCTTCAAAGCGGCTTTAATATCGCGCAATTCCTAAAACATCTAAAATATATAAATTAATAAAAGAGTTTAAATTAACACACCTGCAGTCGATTTTTTAAAGAGTGTACTTCTCCGACTAAATTATGAATGCTGTTCTCGGCGGTGTTGTTTCCTAAACAAGTTCACCGATTAAAAAAAGTAACAAAAAGAACAAGACGTACTCATAGTTATCGCTTGCTCGTAAGTAATCATGCTTTCGTTAAGCTTCAAGTTTTGCTTTTGTAAGTCGTTGATTATCTTCATCAATTCTGCGATTTTGTTTTCGTAAAGTTCTTGAGTGTTTTCGTTTAAAGGACTCTTATTGTCTTTGAATTCATCTACAGATCCCAATTTACTAACTGTACTTGCCGACATGTCGGTTATGTCGTACCAAGACCCATCGTCGACTTCTTGATTATGGTTTACATAGTGTTCTTGCTTCTTAGGAAATTCGCAGTGGGAATTTTTCGTAGATATTTTTGCGAGAGAAGGTGACATGTAACCTTTAGTAAATTACTAATATTTTGGCTTTCATCCGCTTTTGAAAGAGTGTGTAAAGTACGTTGTTTCGGCGCAGAGGGGACATTTTCTGCTTTGAAAGATTCGACTTGTTCTAGCTGCGTCTCCAATGCGGGTTTTTGGCAATACATTTCGGGAGGAGGTGTCATCTAAAAATTGAATTCTATCAGTTTGCTTTAAGGTTGAGTAAATAACTTGCCTGTTTGTGGTTTGGAGATTTGGGTCTGAAAGGTGGTAACGGTCCTTCTTGTGGTAATTGAAGAAACGGATACTCTAGAATGCCGTCTTGAATTTGATAGCACAATTCTATTATGTATCGATTTCTTTCTTCTTTTTCTGTGGCACTCACGTTGCTTAATTTTTCCAACCACAACCGATAAGATGTTAAATACTCATTGTTCATAATGCATGGTATGTAAGGCTTTATGATTCTGAGTATTCTGCGAAATTCGGCATCCAACTTTTTGTTTAAATGGTAATCGTCGTTATCCATTTTGATGGTGCCACTGCAAATTTACATTTAGACTTGTTACGCAATAAAAAATGTACAATTAAATACATTTTGAAACTTGAAGTTGACAAATAAATTTTAATACCAATAGACTGACATTAAAGTTACTAACTTAACCTCTTTGCGCTTGGTGTTTAAGAATCATTTCTATTATTTCAATAGTTGGCTTCGATAAATCGTACATGTGCTTCTTTTTATTAAATAAAATCCTCGGATTATTTAATTACTTGTAGGTGGACGAGTTCATTTGTCAACTAAATGCTGTAATACGTTATCTGGATTGTGCACGCTGTCGAATTCCGTAAGTGAAACGAATTTTTTTTATCAATGCAAGAGTCATTTTGGTATCCTTTTTAGAATTTCTACCTGAAAGACAGATTCATAAATTTCTAGAGGCAAAACTACCCTTACTTGCACTTAAAAACACTTCGTTCTATGATACGGAGTTGTCGCTATTTCTCTGCGAAGATTTGTCTGTGACTCAAGTGGTAAGATTTATATATCGTTAAATTATATGTTTCTTGCGTTATCAGTTTGTTTCCTCGGGTTTCAAGTTCCTACTGCTTAGAACTGATCCCTGGCCGACAGTAGCTCTCAGGTTGTGCTGAGAATCGACTACAATTTTTTTATAAAATAGATTTTCGAGAATAACAAACTGTGACAACTTTGTCCTGGTGGTACATACTAGTTCTTCTGCAGAACTTGTCTTAGATGTAAAATTTTTTTCTTCTACATGTGAAGAGGTCCTAACTTCCGCATTTGGTGTGAGTATGATTCGGCGTTGAGTAATCGGTCCCATATGGTTTCTGTATATTCGTAATGTCTTGATGCGTTCCTGTGAATAAAGCGGCCAGGAATGGTAAGTTGTTTTCAAAGTAATGTTAAAATCTAGAAAAAAATCGGTAGGGTAATCGCATTTGGCCGATCTTGTGGATGGAGTGTTTAAAGTTTTTTATTATATGAGCGGCACTCCAAGTTTGAGAATTTTTGTGTTCGTCTTCATCGATGCCGAATAAATCAACTTCCGTTTTGGTTTTTCAAAATCAAACTTATTTCTGATTTGGTTTGATTCAAGCTACTTAATTAACAGTCTTAGTAAACCGCTATGCCAATTTTTGAATACACATATCCATACTTACTCTCGTTTATTTTCAATCTCATTAGACAGTCTTAATTGAAAGATTTTTCTTATACACAACCTTAGTCGATTATCACAACATTTAATTTCACTTGCATTTATTTATACAATTTATATAATACACGAAAAATTTATAAATACGTAAACATGTTTAAATGCTAACTGCGCTACCTTTTATACATACCTAAAAGCTTCCGATTTCTCTAGAATGCACATGATTTGTAACGGTTGTTGTTTACAAAATAACAAAAAAAGAAGCGACGGCTCTAGCGGAACAACCTAATAAAAAACTAAAAGAAATTCGGCTCGATGTAGCGTACTAAGTTCGTAGAGGATAAAGTATTTATAGTAGTTAGAGCAGCAGCGTCCGGCTTTGTCGTAGAGTGGGAGGTCCTTAAAGAATTCTAAAAAAATATACTGTTGTCTAACAAGGCGCCACCTGGTGGGTGAAAGAAAGAAATAAAACCGACCAACAGAAGATCAA